>JAGXJF010004738.1:0-323281 GCA_019208055.1 Stipa capillata
GACGTTTTCGTGTGCGAACAGAAGAACAAGTGCCGGCCGGACCACTTCATAAATGTTATTATCATAGCCTATTTGGTGCTTACTTCTCCTAGCTCACATGTACTACACAATCGGATGGCTGAATGCCATTGCTCCCTCTTTTATAAAACATACTCATGCATAATGCATGTTAGGTGTGTGCATTGTTAGGCAGTTGCATTCGGGAATGTGACACTGTGTCGATCACACATGTTGTACTCCAGGTTAGAGCAGATTCTTTCGTTGCATGCTCCATACTAGTGTCATTTCATGGTCAATTTACTACTTAATCTTTAATAGTACATTTATGCTGATGATCCTAGCATTATTTCTAACCTAAACGAAAATTCGATCACACAAAATAAAATGTAAAACTAGGTGAACCGTAAACAAATATAATAAAAATCGATTGCATGCTATTTCTCACAGTTTTAGGCTTAATTAGTATTGTGTAAAATTTTAGTGACTACAATATAGGAAATTTCAGGTGACCGAAGATTAGCAAAATCTAATTCTAAATACACACGTATGCATACATGATGTCTGAAAGAAACGGATATCACACAGATATCTCTTCGCAGACTTCTCCCTTTTAGGTCCTAACTATCATCCTTCTGGATGACCCAAGCAATGTTGCTGGAAATAAAGCATGCATTTTTTTCTGGTGAGTGCGTCCTCCATTTTTCAAATATTTTATAGATGGGCTTTCAGTACACGCTCCACTTGCCTCGTTAGAGGTAAGATGAGAACTTAATCTTAGCCATTCATTGATCAAGGGTAATTTGGGCATATGTGCTTACTACTTATCGTAAGTTATTGGGCGAGTTAAATAGGAAAAGATTTCAAAGGGATATAGTTTGTCCCTTCCCACTAATGATTTCTCACTGACTCCGATATTTACACAAAGATAACTTTCTTTTGTTCCATATACCATTGATACGGTTTACAAGAATTATACCTATGTGCATGTGCTCGTAGAGCGTTTAAATTAATAAAACTTTCATACTTATGTACTTCAAATTAGCATATATATCCTCCAAAGAAACATATATTAACACTTGAAAATAAGATGGATTCTTTATTTATTTGTTATGTTAAAAAAATTTAAACGCTCTATTTTGACCTATTTTATCCACCATTGAACTTTGATTTTACATACATGTACAGTTATTGCATGAAGTCTACAAAGTGTACGCCTTTTCTCCTCGAACTCAAAATGTGTGCAAGAAAGAAACTATTATTTGTGCATGTCAAAAAATTTCAAATATCACCTGTACATGTGGATCGAAATACCATGTGCACTTGTAAAATGTAGGTAACGATATGCACATTTGTGTGCCGTGCACAAAACACTGGTGGAGACACTAGTATAGAAATCGATATCCGAGGCGGTTCAAATAGCACATCCGAGACGGTTATAGCAGCCGCCTCCACGGAGTGGTTACGGATATGGGGGCATGCATTGGAGGCGGTTTACGCAAGCGCCTCGGATAAGCTCTTATCCGAGGCGGTTGAATGCGTAAGCCGCCTGGATAAGCATTATCAGAGGCGGTTACATTTTCTTAACTGCCTCGGATAATGTCTTATCGGAGGCTGTTACATTTTCTTAACAGCCTCGGATAATGTTTTATCGGAGGCGGTCAGATAACCACCTCGGATAAGCATTATCGGAGGCAGCTACATTTTCTTAACCGCCTCAAATAAGATAATGTCTTATCGGAGGCGGTTACATTTTCTTAACCGCCTCAGATAATGCCTTATCGGAGGCGGTCAAGATAACCTAACCGCTTCCGATAAGTGCTTATCCGAGGCGGTTAAGAAAATTTAACCGCCTCTGAGAAGTGCTTATCCGAGGCGGTTGAAATAGATATCCTAGGCGGTTGTTAAGTTGCAACCGCCTCGGATATGTTTTTAAACAGGTGTTATTTTGCCTGATTTACTAGCCTCCCTGAAAAAGTAAACAGTTCATATATATGATATATCCAAATCACAGCACGTATACAACAGATTTATATAGCACACTTCAATCATTCATTCTCGCATCGACCACAAGACATAAACTACAAACATTCACATACATACGCATATAAATAATATTACAAAACTTGTTCACTTGAGACATAAACTCAATTGAAAGCGAAGATATTGATCAAATTTAAAAAAGTAGACCTCTCTTAAGTTCTTTACATGATAGAACCACTCGCCGAAGCCTCCATACACGATATCTTTTGACAAAAAAGTCTCATTTGTAAAACAGTGACATTCACAAGAAAAAGTTTATTTATGTCACACCCATTTTACGTTAGCAGTGAGAGGAAAAATGAACAAGACATTTAAAAATATCAAGTGCACTTATCATTTCAAACCACAAGTTGGATAGATAACTACAAGTTTGATGCTTTCGAACTAATGATGTAACTAATGACCTAACTACGAACCTAAGTAATGATCTAACTAATCGCAATCCTAAGTTCCTAACTTGCCGCCGAGGAATTGAAGCGTCCTTCGGCACTAATGACCTCGTGGTTTAGGAAGCTAGCGATGTGCAACCGGATCTAGGCGATGTCCATATCTTCCAACTGTTTGGTTGCCATGGTTTTTCGCCGCTCCCTGAAAACATGAGGCTTACACTCAGGGCGAATAGCATGATTAAACACTAGACATTAGTAGTGGCAATGGTTTCGTACCGGTAGATCATGGTACTTTGGGTTGCTGCGAAGGGCTAGCATGTGGAAACACACGTAATACCCACAGAGGGTCGGTCCCCTTCGGGTTGTTGCCGGCACTACAAAGGATATCGATTGGGGATAGAGGGTAGAGTATGATGGCATTAGTTCGAGGAATCAAGGACATTACGGAATACCTTAAACTTGGAGTCATGGCGTAACTCGATGGGCACTCCTTCCTTGTGCCTCCCTCCTTGTTTGACATACGTGTCAAACGCTCTAGGTGATTCAAAACAATTAGCATCGAACTGTCTTTTCCTTTGGGAAGAAGAAAGAATAGGCATATACGAAGTCGAAAGTTTTGGTACTCACTCGTCGAGTAGACGCATGATGTTCAAGTACCCTTGCTTGCGCTCGTCAATGCTACGCCTCATGGAATCAAGGTAATATACCTTATTCCATTTCGGCACGATCACAAGGAGGATCCAATGGGCCCCTGGTTATACGATACGAAATTATTACATGTTTAGCCGTCAAACCATGAGAATTTGCAAAGGATGTGGCTTACCTGATGTTATAGGCAACTTGGATGTGATCTCGTGCGGAGTACTCATCGAGTAAATGCACGACGTAATCCCGCACCATGTTTTTTATTTGCCGCGATGCTTTGGGCTAAGATCAAATGTGGGTCGCCGAACCCCACAGAGTTCTTCATCTTTCTTCTTTCGCTCTGATCAAGCATGTATCTGAGTATAGGAGAAGAACGAGTTATATTGTAGGCACTTAGCGGTGATAAAACAAAATGATGCTGTGTTGTAAGGACTTACAGCGTGAAGCATCTCATGAGACTGGCGTCCAGCTCACAGAAGTGCATCATGTTGAAGATGTCCGAGAAATCCACGGGAAACATATATCCTTGACGGTGCTTGAAATGCTCCTCCTTGAAGAAGACTACGACGCCGACTGCTGTATTTGGGAATGGCCTGTTCGACATCTCGAGGTAATGATCATGAAGCTTCCGGCAGGCTACGCCCAGGTTCACGTCAGCATCCACCAAAGTTATCCCGGCATGTGCTTGCAAGCTAGCTCCGCCAAAGGATATTCACATCATCCGCCAGTTTCAAAGCAGACTTCATGGCTCTGTATACTTTCAGCTTGGATGTGGCCCCTTGACACTTCGTTCGAACACGACTTGGCCGTGAGCTCCCCACTTGTGGTACTACCGGGAGTTGGGGGTAGCGAACGATGAGTAACCTCCACATGTGGTACTGTCGCACTAGCTGAGGAAGGGCGAGCTACCTCGAAACCTCCGGTGGAGATCGAGCAATTACCGGTGAAAACCTCAGCATCCCAAGATCCGGCGAGCATGGAGGAACGGACGGTGTGCTCGGTGCTGATTTGAGGACTATGTCCTTTTTTGGCCACTGGACGAATGACCCGACTGCATTGCTTAGCAACTGCATCTCATCAGATTCTCGCGTGTTTGGCAAGGGACAGTTAGCGAAGGTCGGGTTGATTGACTCGACTTGCACTCGCGTGAAGCCTGGCATTAATGGGACACCGTGTAACACCGTTCTAGGAGTAGATGGCCACACCTGACTATACGCGGCGTCCCATTGAGAAGTTCATCGTAGCGAACTATATCTGCATCTTGCACCGCATCGGACCCCCCAATTTGGTCGATGGGAGAACAATCATCCGCACCGAGGCACAGCTACTGCGGCGAGCACCCGGGCTAATTGCGACTGACGCCCTGTCTTGCAGGTACTGTGCTGAAAGCCTCTCCTCCATGGCTCTCATTTTTTTCGCAATTGCGCCTCAAGGGACGACTGTATTTGCACTTTCATCTCCTCGGCTCTTGCTTTCTTCCTCTGTCGACGTGCCTCCTGCATATCACCGGTGAAGGCTTTGCCCCATGTTGCCAGATTTCCGAAACCCCTAGTGCATCCATAGGGCCCCTGGTGCCGATGGCCTCGAAGAGTATGTCTTTCTCCCGACTTGGGACAAATGAGCCTTGAGATGCCTGCTCATTCAGCCCCACCATTCTCTGATAGACCTCCTCGTCTTCAGGGTTTCGCCATACGCGTTGACCATGAGGATCCACCTTCGTCCTCGCTCTGCACTAGTCCCGGATTTGGCTGTCACTGAAATCCGAGAACACCGGCTACTGTCCGTGCTTCTCCACTTCCTCATCCTCCTTTGCCCATTTCTTCTTAGCACCGACGTACCCTAAGGTGCCGAGATAATGCGGGTGCTTGTTCCTCCTGGCTAGCTCTTGCCCCTTCTGGCTATCTGCCTGGAACTCTTCGGACGACTTAAATGCGCAGAATTCCACCCAATCTTCTTCGGAGACATCCGGGTATGCCTAGCAAGGCGACTTCTCTTGCTTGAGATAGTCCCTCACTAGTCTGTGCTTAAAATTCCTCCAACATTTCCCAGCCGTCAATATAGTAGCAAGAATTCGGCTTTGACCTCTTCCGGTTACATGAATGAGCCCTTCATTTCGTCAAACAGGGACCTCCGCTCCTCCCGTGTCAGCTCACCCCATCGGCGAGTGTGATCCTAACCCTAGAACGGGCGACCACCCCGCATAACATCCGCCACTTCTTCCGGTTTCTTCTGCTCAGGAACTCCGGTCACCGGATCCAATCTCTCAACTACCCATCTACCCTTCGGCCTCCCCGATGGTTTCTTTGGTTTGCGAGAACCCTTTCCTGACGACGTCGATAGTCTTGGTGACCCCGACAGCGATATCGTAGGGGAGGGCGGCGGGGAGTTCATCTCCATTCTAATAAGGACGAAATGTCATAACAATTTCATACTCACGAACTAGATTGGGTTGTTGGATTATAAATTCCTCTGTAATCATGTCTAAACGATATGAGAAATAAACAATATGTGAAGATAACCCACAATCATAATCATAATCATAAGTAAGTATTTTTGAATACGAATCTAGTGCAATTCTATATCACATAAATTACATACTACTAAAGTAATTATTGGTCAATAATTTGTCTTAACCAATCAAAATATGCCCTACATATCTAGACAGATGGAGTAATAGATAACTATAAATATTGATGACCTTTGTGTGCTGTTCAATAAGTAGAACATATTAGCTGAACCATGCATTGCAAACCTAACCATGAAACTACATTGCCCATTTCTAACCAATGACACTACATTGCAAACCTAACCATGAAACAAACAGGGTCTGGTTCTATTTATAACTGAAACACAAAGGGCATCTGAACATGATAGATAGAATAACTTATTCACAGAGCAAAACCAAACTCATAAATCAAAACGACCTATACCACTTCCACAATTCACAGTTCACAATATGCGAAATAAACAATATTCGGGCTTAAGGTTTTGGGGGAGGAGGGGAGGCAAACCTTGGGGAGGAGGCTGGTGCTTGGGGAGGCCGGTGCTCGGGAAGGCCAGGCACCGGTGCTTGGGGAGGATGCCACGGCCGGGGAGACGCCGGTGCTTGGGGAGGAGACACTCGGGGCGGAGGCCGCCACTGCTCGTGGAGAAGGACGCCATTCGAGGACTCGCCGTTTGGGGAGGAGGACACCTCTCGGGGGGAAGGCGGAGCTGGTTGGAGGAGGCGGCGGTTGTCGAAGGAGGAGGCGTGGGGAGGCTAGGGCTTATAGTTTGACAATGCACGGGGAGGAGGCGCCGGTTTGATTCATATACGTGGAAGATATCCGAGGCAGTTAACACGATCTAACCGCCTCGGTATCCAATAAAGGAGGCGGTTGCGTCGATCTAACCGCCTCGGATAAGACTAATCCGAGGCGGTTCGTAAGATCCAACCGCCTCGGATAAGTACATATCCAAGGCGGTTCATAAATTCCAACCGCCTCCGATATCCCATAAAGGAGGCGGTTACATGATTATAACCACCTCGGATATTTCCTATCAGGCAGGTGTTAAGTTCTGTTTTCTATACTTCCCTGCATACAGCACAAAACCTCCTCATAATTTCATAACTATTACCTTGAACACCGTAGAGTGTCATATGTACACAAGCATGCAGGATATATGATCATGATCAGCACGTAGGCATCGATAATGTATCACCATTTGCACATAATTAAATATTTCTTACATGTTTGAACCAACAAAATAAGCACTTCCCAAATTGACAACAATATGGACTTGGACATCTTAAATTATTTCATTGCCTTTGCTTCCTCGTCCTTTTCTTCTTGCGAGGCATTTCCTCTTCGAACTCTAGCCCTTCTTGATGATCTTCATGTACGTAGCATGGTTCATTAGGTTCATTGGTAATCGCATCTCTTATGCTATGTTGCATCGGAGGTGCATCTTCAAAGATCTTGTACTCGTCCTCATCCACCACACCCTGAACTCCGATAATCTTCCTTTTACCTTGTAGGGCAATATGAAGATTCTTCTTCACCGGGTCAGTCACATAAAACACCTGGTGAGCTTGACTGGCTAGAATGAATGGGTCATCTTTGAATCTAACACGTTCAAGGTCTACTGTTGTGAAGCCGTACTTATCGACCCTTGTAGATTGCAGATTGACCCAACGACACCGGAATAATGGGAATTTGAAGTACACATAGTCTAACTCCCAAATATCCTCGATGAATCCATAGTACCAGCTCCATTTCCCCCTCATGTCAGAAGCCTCTATGCGGACCCCACTATTTTGAAATGTGCTTTTCTTCTCTTGATCTCTCGTGTAGAATGTGTATCCGTTAATGTCATATCCTTGCCAAGTGATGACTTCGAATGTTGGGCCCTTCGCATACCAGGTTAGCATGTCGCTAGAGGCACCTAAACGAAGACGCTCCTTGAACCACTTGTTGAATTCTTTATTATGCTCTCTCGTCCTCCACGCATCGGTTCTATTTGGATGCTCTTGCCTTAACTTTGCCCTGTGCTCGTCCATGTATGGGGCAACAGCGGTCGTGTGTTGCAGCACCGTGAAATGGGCAAGTGCGTGTCTAGCTTGATCGGCCGTTATTGATTTCTTTCCGATGGTCCCACACACCATCAAGCCTGCCTTCGTGCCGAGAGCATGGCATGCCAATCGGTTGGTTCGACTCCATGTAGTCAACACAGAACTCGACAACCTCTTCTGCAGTGTAACCTTCGACAATACTTCCCTCCGGTCGATACCTATTTCGCACGTAGTGCTTCAAGATTCCCCTGAATCTTTCGAACGGGTACATGCTCTGAAGGAAGACGGGCCCGCACATCTTGATTTTGTGCACAATGTGGACGATGAGATGCACCATTATATCGAAGAAAGACGGGGGGAAATACATCTCTAGCTGACAAACAGTCTCTGCCGCCGCTAACTCCAGATCATCTAGTTCGAACACGTCCATCACCTTCTGTGAAATCTTATAGAAGAAGAAGCACAGGTTGGTGATTGCTTCTCGGACGTTAGGCGGCAGAATATTCTTGATTGCAGTTGGGAGCATCTGTGTCATCATAACATGGCAGTCATGAGACTTCATGCCGATTAGTTTCAAGTCCTGCATCGAGATGAGCCTCTTGATGTTGGCGGAGTAGCCCGACGGAACTTTCACGCCATGTAAGAACTTGCAAAACTCGGTTCTCTTGGCCTTGGATAAAGTGTAACAGGCAGGGGGTATGTATGTCTTCCTGTTAGGCAGAAGTACAGGCATCAGCTCGGGCCCAATTCCCATATCAACCATGTCAAGTCGGGCCTTAACGCCATCCTTCGTCTTGTCCTTCATGTTTAGTAGTAGACCCGACACGCTGTCACAAACATTCTTCTCTATGTGCATCACATCGATGCAGTGCCGGACGTCGAGATCCTTCCAGTATGGTAGGTCCCAGAACACCGATCGCTTCTTCCAGTATGTGGACTCATTTGTGGCCTTTTTTTTCTGACCCTTTCCAAGCACGACATTGACATTGTTAACCTTCTCGAATATCTCTGCACCGCTTAATGGCCTTGCCTTCGCACTGTTCTCCGTTCTCCTGTTGAACTATGACTTCCACCTCCGGTAACGGTGCCTTATAGGCAGGAACCGCCGGTGACCCATGTACACGACTTTCCCGTAATTCTTGAGACTTAGGCTCACGGTATTCTCTATGCATATGACACAACCTTTGTGTCCTTTCACCATCTGACCGGAGGTGTTGCCGAGAGCGGAAAAGTCTTGGATTGTATAGAACAGCATGGCCCGCAGGGTGAAGTATTCTCCTTTGTCTGCATCCCATACCTGCACTCCTGTGTTCCACAGTGTTTGTAGATCATGCATCAACAGTTGGAAATACACGTTGATGTCGTTACCAGGTTGCTTAGGCCCTTCGATAAGTATGGACATCATAACGTACTTCCGTTTCATAAAAAGCCAGGGAGGTAGGTTGTACATACTGAGAATAATGGGCCAGGTGCTGTGTCGGCTGCTCATGTTGCCAAATGGATTCATTCCATCCATACTCAGCGCAAACCTTATGTTCCTAGTTTCTGTAGTGAATCGAGGATACTTCCTATCAATGTTTCTCCACTGGATAGCATCCACAGGGTGTTTTAGCTTTCCATCGGATGTCTTCCGCTTTTCCGCATGCCAGCAAAACAGTTTTGCTTCCTTCAGTTTGCAAACAAACACTTCAGGCGTGGGATTATAGGCAGGTGCCAAACAACCTTCGCAGGAGTCCCATTCGTCACCTCGACGAATTCCTCAGCTCCTTCTACTCTAACCTTACCCTTGTACCGAAAAGCCTTGCACACAGGGCATGAATGTAGCTTCGCAAACTCTTTGCGGTATAGGATACAGTCGTTCCGACATGCATGTATCTTTTTAACTTCCAGTCCCAAGGGACAAAGCACCTTCTTGGCTCTGTATGTGTTTATAGGTAACTCATTCCCCTCTGGAAGCATGTCACCTAGGAGGTCCCAACAACTCGTTGAAGCTCTTGCTCGCCTTCAGCTTCAATAGTTCAAGCACGGCATATAACAAAGTGAACTTAGCCTTGCATCCTGCGAATAGCGGTTTCTCCGAGGCCCCCATCAAGCCTAGGAATTGTTGGTACTCTCTGTCGGCTTCGTGCCCTTCGAAATCATGCAACATCTGTTCCAGCTCAGGCATTGAGTCGGGATCATCGGACATCTCATGGTTTGAATCACAACCGATATCAAATGGCATATCGGTTGCTTCTTCATCGGCAGAAATATCATTATCTGATATTACGGCTTGATCTTCACCGTGCTTGGTCCAAGTTGAATACCCTTCCATAAAACCTCTCTTGAAAATGTGGTACTCAATATGATGGAGCTCAAAAATCCTTACGTTACCACAGTCTAGGCATGGACAATACGTGTCAGCTCTACCCTCTCTCAACATGTCCGCCTCGGCAGCTGCCATAAATGCTCTCACTCCATCTCTATACGCCTCTGTGTTGCGAGCTCCGTACATCCACGATCAATCCATCTAAGCCGTGCATATGGAAAGTTGAAATTTTAGTTAAAAATATGAAGTGCATCGACTTCGTGACATAAGTTTAACATTTCTTCAATTACTAACCTAACCGAATTCTAAAAATAATTACTAACCTAACTAACTAATATAATTAACTAACCGTACTAATTGACTAATTAATATATCTAACCTATATGTGACGACTCTCTTCAATTACAACGTATAACTAACCAAATTACCACTTCTTGCATATCAAAATTAAATGTGCCACAAAAATAAATCCATCATTATTTTTTCCCCTTTTTACCCACAAAATTCCTTCAAAATTTGCATACCTTAACACTAAATTTCTATGCATTCAACCATATGTTAAATCAAACATCTCCATCGATCTAATTATGATCATATAATTGAATATTCTCAATGTCCAAGAAACAAAGCAAAATCACCAAATTATTGGATAAAATGATCAAAAACTAAACACTAACATTTGCTACTCAACAAGGAAGTATTATCTCCAACTACTCTTCCAAATGTAGCTTCTCCACCAAAAAATCGCCAGCAAATAGGTCAAAAAATCGCCAACAAATCACCACATTTAAGACATATCTACCTCTAGTCGTATGTCTGCTCGCGCAGCACAATTAATACTGTGAATCATGTTGGAGGCGGTTTAAATCCACATAACCGCCTCGGATATCACTTATATGGAGGCAGTTATATATCAGCAACCGCCTCTGATATGTACTCACTTATCCGAGGCGGTGACGATATATAACCGCCTCAGATATGGCCTAACCGAATAACATTGGAGGCGGTTACTTATTTCTAACCGTCTCGGATGTGGTCGTTATCCGTGGTGGTTGCTCCCGAACTCGTTATCTGAGGTGGTTTTTTTCATACTAACTACTTCTGACATATGTTATTCGTGGCACTTTTACTTAACTGCCTCAGATAAGGAGCCTTGCATGGACGATTCTGTAGTAGTGGGACATATTTCTCCTCTCTCTTATATTTTTTGTGCACATCACAGGTTAATGTTTACACAAGTTTTTAAGTGTCACTACTAAAGAATAGCTTATCCTAGATACCTCATCTCAGATGATTCCGTGAAACCATCTGAGATGAGAGACATCATAGACTGTTCATTCACTGAACTGTCTGGGATGACTTTCATCCTAGCTGCACCATCTTGATGAGATACCATCACAGAGGGTTCAGGGCCGAACTATCTGTGATGAGTCATCATAGAATGTCATGTCATCACCGGGCTATGATGGCTTCTCACATCATAGACAAGTTTCATATGACCCATCTTTGATGAGACATCACTGGCCATTGTTCAAATGAACTGTCGGTGATGAGAGAAGTCATCACAGACGATTGATATCTTAAAGGTCTGTGATGATTCATCAGAGACGGTTCAAATGGTTGACCCATCTGTGATGACTCTCCTACTCATATGATGGGTAGATTAAGACAGATCTATTAGGGTTCCCCAGATCTGTTAGGCTGGTGGCAGCTACTGCTTTATGGAGTGATGATTTTTAGACAGTTTGGAGGAAGGAGACCTGATTTGGCAGAATTATTGAGTTGGTGGTAATCTAATGTTAGTAAATTGCTTCTCTAATTGGTTTATATTCATTTACACCTAGCTAAAAAGAGAGGAAGGGAAGATGATTTAAGTTATTTAGATCTAGCCTTTTGGGGAGAAGATTATGTAGATTTAGCATGTTAGAAAGTTTAGGGTTTAGATCTAAAACTTTATAAGAGAGACAAGTATATAATAATTTGTAGCTATATAGAGTTTAAGATATTAATTAGTATATTTATTGGTAATTAATGCATGTGTAGCACTAAATTAGTGCTTGTATGTCTTAGCATTGATGGATCAAAGCTGGATGTACGATGTGAGCCGTGGGACCCAAGAGTACATTAGTGGTCTGAATGAATTTCTAAGAGCGGCGGAGGAATATATGGTAAAAAAGGGCTGATATTTTGTGTTGTCTGTGCTTTGACTGTAAAAATGAGAAGATATTGCACAACTCAGATACAAGGTCACTGATCCATAGGTGTTCATAGCAGGTCATACACACTGGACCAATCACATGAAGAGAAAATAATTACAGAGGGGGTCGATGAAGTTATGAGTGGCAAAGAGCATATACATGTATAGTGAAGCCAGGCTGAGGAAGGAACCGGTTGGTTTCCTTGATCCAGCCAGGTGAAATTTTAACTAGTCCCTAAGTGCGGTTTTGGTAATTAATGACAATTGCTATGGAATAACGGTTTCATTGAATTGGATATGAAGTTATGTTCCATAGGTAATGTATAAAGGATATTTCATGGATTCGAGATGAATGTCATCAAATCAAATATATGCATCAAGATCAATGAGTTCAAGAGACGAATGTCATGCGATTAAGAAGAGGTGATGCTATAATGGGCTTAAGGTGTGAGCTATGGTTGACGAAAGTGAAGATAAATAGAAGATGAAGAGTGTGGGTTAGATGCGACTCATGGGCTTGCAATAAAAAGATGATTTCATAAGGAGCCTATGAGAGGATGACATCAAATGTGATGGTCATCAAGGTTGAAAAGAGCAAGTTCAAGATAAGCATAGCTTGTAGTCCATCAAGTGAAGATGGATAAGTGAAGATGATTTCACTACTAGAGAAAAGCTCATCGCACACGGTTAAAAAAGCTCATCGCATACGGTTTTTCAGCCCGTATGCACGAGCTGGTCAGTGATGTGGGGGGCACATCGCACACGGGTCCAGAGCCGTATGCGATGGTACGCACATCGCACACGGGTTTTCAGTTTGGCCCGTGTGCGATGTGCTCCATACAGATGGGTTATTTAGATAGGAAAAAAGCCAAAAAATTATTGTTAAACACGTAGAACTCGCCTGTTTTACGCCCTCTACAACCATGCACGCGCCACGACGTCCCAAGTCACAAGTCACGCGATTCTTCGCGCGCGTGCAGTTTTGGAGATTCGAACGCATGACCTCTTGCTCTCGCGTGAGCCCACCTAACCATCTCACTCGAACACAGTCTTATGACTAGGTAAGATATCTATTCCTTTTGACCCTTTCAATCTAAATTTTCTGACTAATATTTGAACATTTAGATGGCTTCAAACAGGAAACTTGTCAACTATAAAGTTGTAGATCTCATCGAGAGCTACAATTTTCATATAGACATTGTCTCCATCCAACTTCATATGAGAAAGTTACGAATTTCCGAAAACGAGACATCGCACACGGTTGTTTCCTAACAACCGTGTGCGATGTGCTGTGCGATGTGCCTCATTCTGGCTAATATTTGGACATTTAGATGGCTTCAAACGAGAAACTTATCAAATACAAAGTTGTAGATCTCGTCGAGGGCTATATTTTTCATATAGACATTGTCTCCATCCGACTTAATATGAAAATGCTACGAATTTCGGAAAACGACATCGCACACAGTTATTTCCTAACAACCGTGTGCGATGTGCCTCCTTCCGGCAACTATTTGGATATATAGATTGCTTCAAACGAGAAACTTGTCAACTGCAAAGTTGTAGATCTTGTCGAGAGCTGCAATTTTCATATAGACATTATTTCCATCCGACTCCATATGAAAAAGCTACGAATTTCGGAAAACGACATCGCACACAGTTGTTTCCTAACAACCGTGTGCGATGTGGCTCCTTCCGGCTAATATTTGGACATATAGATTGCTCCAAACGAGAAATTTGTCAACTGTAAAGTTGTAGATCTCGTCGAGGGCTACAATTTTCATATAGACATTATCTCCATCCGACTTAATATGAAAAAGTTATGAATTTTCACATCGCACACGGTTATTTCCTAGCACCGTATGCGATGTGCCTCACATCGCATACGGTTGCTAGGAAATAACCGTGTGCGATGTGAGGCATACGGTTTTTCAGAAAAAAATCGTGTGCGATTGTCACGGACCCGAATCCATATGTGATTAGGGGAACGCGAAGTCGCCAAGGACCGAAGGACTCGTCAGCCCGGTGGCACGGTACCTGCGCCGTACGCACCAAGGCGGAACGATCCGACACCCGCCACGTGCGGGCCGGTCGGAAGCGACCAATCTTCCCCAAACCACATATAAATCCCAGATGCCGGTGAAGAGGTGAGACCGCGTGATAAGTCTGCGCTCCGCAATAGTCATAGGAGGACTAGAGCCCGGGATACGCATCCCCTCAACCTAACCTAGCCACGAGGTGCGACTCTGGGAGGATCCAGCTTTGCTCTGCCGTTAGCGCGAGGCGTGACGGTCGTAGGGGGCTTAGCGAGTACGGGACGAATCCCCTGGATCAACTCAACCAAAGTTACACGGGACTAGTGGTTCACTCACCTCTGCCATCACGAAACGCAATCCTAGCACGCAGTAATACCGCTGCACAGTTGTCCACATACTTCATCACATACACGCATTGTACATGGACAACCACAATTAACAACTTGGACTATCACAGCACAAACTCTACTAGAGAAAGACTTATATATATATACATAGCGACTCGGACGTCGATCACGATATACATTATACAAATAGCAGTGGAAGAAAAACGGAAAAAAGGCCCGAGATGGTGGGGAACCACCTCAAACACAGCCCACAATATGCCCGAGGAAGTCGAAGCCGAAAGAGGTAAACCGAAGCAGCGAAACGTCAACTCCTGGAATGCTCCACAAACCTGCCTAGGATAAACCTAGGTGAGTACAACCACCGTACTCGCAAGACATTGCTCATTAATTAATTAAAACATGGTATTAACCTTGTTTGACTTATCAAGTTCAAGTTACATATAAGGGATGAAATGAACATGAGCTACCTCGTTTTAATTTCAGATTCAACGAACATTAGCAACAATTAATAACAACAGGAAAATAATAGCAAACTTACAAGCACCCACACACGAACACAGTAATATGAATGTCATCATTTCCAATTCCTCCGGGGAGCTTGACCACTGCAGGTATAGTGAGTGCATAACCGCTTGGAGGTAGCAAGCCTCCAAGGGGCATGGAGACTTACCTCAACTATGCCTGGGGGCAGCCCACACCCCAATTAAATCACATGTCCATCACAATAACAATTTCAATCAATTCTCTCGGACCGTTACCGGCAACACGACCACTACAGGTATAGTGAGTGCATAACCGCAAGGAGGGAGCAAGCCTCCAAGGGGCATGGAGACTTACCTCAGTATGCCTCAGTGGTGGTTTCCCGCTAACGTTCCCGTGGTGACAGGGACATGACACGCTGAAGATAGGGTTGGTGTGACGACAAAACTCTACTTACTCCTGGGTTGCCATCACTCAGCAATTAACACCAACCGTACCCATTGTGCACGCCCTCGGCTCTCACATCTCACTTAACAAGTTCAAGTTGAAAGGGCAACCAGTTTAATTCTCAGCCATAGCTGCTGCATCGCAATAAGACCTACACCTACTAGTACGACATCAAGCACAGATTAAGTAAGCATTCACGCAAGCACCAAGTCAATCAAGTTAAGTATGCCACACAAGATTAACACACAATGTAATGATTAATCAACAAGCAATGGAGCTTGCCTGGAAGCCGGGGAAGTACGGGGGAGCATGCGCGAGAACTTCAGAATTCTCGAAACACCGGTAAGAAGCAAGCGACCTCTAAAAAGGGAAAAAGCAACCCTAAGAAACTAATTCAAAAAGGACGATGATGCATGAATGCAGTTGACATGGATGCAACTATGGTGGATTAAGATAAAGTACACAAGTACATAAATGGGTTGGTGTTCATTCCAGATTTTGGGTTAGTTTTAGTTATGATATAGCTTTAATCACGGATGGACCTAAAATATGGATGCATGCATGGAACATAGTATGCAACTAAAGAGAAGAGCTTTAAACTTATAATTAGGGTTACGGCTCAGTTGATCAATTCGTTGTCGTGGGTGAGAACATGGGGTCGCGATTATTTTCTGGCCGTCAGGCGAATTGTGACACTAACTATTTTATATTTGACTGTTAAGCTAGATTCTCTAGGTTCATACTTTTGGAGGCCGTTAAAATTTTCTATGAGTTCTACAAGTTTAATTAAGTTTAGCATTTCCTGTCTTCTTCTCAGTAAAGAACAAGGTATTGAAAATCTTATTCCGAATATGATCTCAGCATCTAAGAACAACAAGTGGTTTCATCATGTCATCTTTATAGATATTACATTTCGTAGTTAATCAAGTGTTCGTTGCATGGTCCCACATATCATAGAACTAGGTACTCATTTCTTTTCATTTAAACTTATCAGCATATGGTGTATGAGATTGTCCTTGACACAGCTAAACCTAAATTATACTACATCTACATCAATGAACCGTTAGACCATGATTGCAGTAATCGGCATATCGACCATTGGTTCGCTTAATTGCCATTTAGCTCGGGTAGAATCAATTGTCGAAGGTTACTAGCGTTTTAAGTTTGCTGACCAAGGACTAACCTCTAACCAACTCTGTCTCTCCTCGCTACTGTTTTGCTTTAACATTAATTATTCGAAATGCCTAATAGATCAAGATATCCACTATTTGACTTAGCGTTGCTTACCCGAAGTAGTTTGGTAGGTTGGTTATAGCTGACTCGCTAATGTACTATATGGGTTAACAAATGTTCACTAGTAATTACAGAATAGTAGGGAGCCAATCAGCAGCTGACCCTGAACAACACTTGAACAGATATAGCTAACTACCAAGTAGGATCTGTTCTTCCAGTTTCTCATCTAACATATATATATATATGGAGAGTCCAACATAGCACCTATTCTTATCAGTGTTAAACATGCGAGCATATACAAAGTATTTCAGCTTTAGGGCATCTTTATTAAACAAAAATCAGGGTGAGCATCGGTATTTTAATTACTAACGTGATACTTACATGCACATATAGTATCTGTTCCCTATCCAGTTGACTCAAATAACATCCTAAAGGAAGTGTTCACAGCCACTTAATGCAATCCCATATACACCTCAGAACAACAACATCGCGATATTAAGGTATACTTAATCAATCAACTATAGACATTAACCATTACTTAACTTGAATTGCCATGGTTAGTATATTGCATGAAGTATGCTTAGTAGCAATTAGGTGGTATAAACATTAAGTAAACTAAGCAGCTACTAATACATATCTTAATCCGAACATCTCAGGTCCTAGTTACACTGAATACTCAATAATTAGCTAAAATCCTCAGATTTGTTTAAACATCCAGTAGCACCAGCATACTTAATTCCCAACATATATGTACATATGTATTAGTTATCTAAAACAAGATTAGAGCCTCCAATTCATGAGCAGGCATGCCAAATTATACTCAAATAACTCATGCGTTAGTTGTACTAGTTACAGCCGAGCACATCAGCATGTATACCTGATAGACATAAGCTCAAACATCTGCTAGAACCGAATGCAGGAGCTAGGGAAGGAAAAGAAAAGAAAAAAATGGGGAGCTCACCGGAGGGGGAGGATTAGGGGCAAGCTAAGCACGGTGGAGAAGGGCATGAGGGTGGAGGGCCGGCTGGCTGGTCCGGGCTGGCGAGGGGGGTGGAGGCAGAGGCGCAGAGGCGGAGGGCGGTGGTTGGGCCGAGCGCCATGGCGGGCGACGGCGAGCCCAGGACGGCGACGAGTGGGCCGAGGGCCACGGCAGCGGCGCATGGAGGGAGCTGAGAGGGAGGTCGCCGACGGCTTGAGCTTGGGGATGGAGGGCTTGGGACGGCGGCATCTTCAAGGTGGAGAAGGCCAGGGGCTCGGTGGAGAGCAGAGGGGGAGCCGGGGCTTTGGGAGGCCGGCAGCAGGGGAGGATGCAAGCGGGCGGCTGCGCGCGGGCGGAGCTCGGCTTGGAGGGGGTTGGCTCACCGGCGGCAATCGCCGGAGGCGACGGTCCCGCCGCTGGAAGGCGGCGCCCAGGTGGCCGAGGGAGGCGGCGCATGGAGGCCCTCGGTGGCGGTGTGCTTGGGAGAGCAAAAGGGAAGGGGAGGCCGGTGCCCGGCGCAGAGCAAAAGGGGCGGAGCGGCGCAGCAGAGGGGAGAGGTGGCACGGCAGGGCTCCGATGGTGGAGGGGAGTAAGCCCGGCGGGGCTGGCGAGCCTGGGGCAGTTCCGGCCGGAGCGGATGGTGAAGAACGGCGGGAGGAGGAGAAGGGGCCGGTGGCGAGCTGGGGCAAGCAGGGGAGGCCCGAGAGGCTCGGGTGGCTTGCTAGGAGAGGGAGGTCAGAGGGAACCCGGCCAGAGGAAGAAGATGGCTTGGGGATTTAGGGGAAAAGGGAATGGGGCTTTTGGAGAACCCGGTGAAGAAGAAGGAATTTAAAATGGGGAGCAGAGCTGCTGTTGCGTGTAGAGAAAAAAAAAGAGACTGCAGTGGTGGGCATGCTAGCCAGGTGGAGAAAGGGAGCTGCCAGCGGTGGAGAAAAGAAATGGGGAAGGAGAAGAAGGATTTGCAGGGTGGGTCCCACGGCAGGGAAAATTTTTTCTGTATTTGTTGTATTCCTTTGCTACTTGAAGGCTAGTAAATAAAAATTTATAAACATAGTTAGTTGCCTATTTCAGTACTGGGTTAGTATAGTCCAAAATAATTTGACTCTAGATATTTGGTCATTACCCCAAATTTTTTTTTCCACAAACATTAGACTTGCGATCAATAAAGTAGTTAACCTTTAAACGCAATATTGTGTTTATTTTAGAGAAGATGAAATCGGTTCAACGAGTTCTCCCAAAAGTTGTCTGAGGGGGGGGGGAGGGAAACATCAGAAAGTAATGTGGTTTAGATGTACAAACGAGTTCTACGTGGCTTGCACAAATTTGTGGAGGATTAAACTAGTTGGAATCATATACAAATTTTGAATCGCGAGTTTTTTTTTGCATAGGTTTCACTGTTTTATTTCGCATTAACCATAAAGTCGCGGGTTAGGGTTTTTAATCAGAGTTATATCTTAACAACCTAAATGCATGCATAAGATGAGAAGAAACCAATTTATTCACAACAATCATTGCCGATCTCTTGTCTTAACATGTGGTCGCTACAGCGATGTGCCTCACATCGCACACGGGCCAATTTACCGTGGCACATCACACACGAGCCTGAAATAGTGACCGTGTGCGATGTTCACATTGGTGACGGGTTAGGCCAAACCGTGTGCGATGAGGGGTCTTAAAAGACCTGTTTTGTAGTAGTGTTTCAAGAAAAAGCTTCTCATAAGGGATTATTAATTGGGGAGCTAGATGAAATATTTCACAAAATGATGGTGACCAAGCTAATTCTGGCTTTGGGGTGAGGATGTTAGACATCATCAAGCTCAAGTGGAATGCGCAAGGAAAAGGTATGTCTAGACTATGTTTTCCTATGATTTTACTCTTTGAAGCCACCGACTCCTAGATGGCTTGGTGGTGTTGTCTTGGTGACATCTTCAAGAAGCTTGTGAAGAGGCCTTAATGGTTTGTGAAGTGCCTGTGGAGCTCGCCATCTCCAAAGTACAGGAAGGAGTTAGTCATAGTGATCGAGGAGACGCTAGGGTTTCCTCAAGAGGAAGTGGCTTGAAAGAGAGTCCACCTTTGATCAGAGTGATTGGGTCCTCAAATGGAGATATAGGATATCTATGGATATCCGAACTTAGAACAAAATCATTTATCTCTTGTCTCCTTTACATTATCATAATTCATAATTTTACTCATTGTTGTATTCCTTTGTAGAGATTGAATTGCTTGCTTGTCACCCTAGGATTGTAAATCTTGATATAGATATAAAGTGTTGGTGCACTTAGTTTAGTAGGTATATTTAGGATTTGAGCTTGTAAAAACCTAACTACTTTAATTCCACATTAGGATTGAGACAAATCTATAATTGTTTCTAAAACTTGACTACTTTCTGGTATCTCCGCTACTAAGTTAATATAGCACATTTTGGCGTCATTAATTCCTCTCGAATTAATTATTTTCAATGCAAACAATAGGTAAAAGCAACTAACACATGTGGATTCTATGTTTGCTACCAGATGGAGATGATCACGAGTTTCATCACACGAAAAACATAGTTGAAGGTTCGTTCAATATATAATTCTTCCATACTTGTCAATTTTTATATGCATGAGTTTAAGAAATCGATCTTTCTTAACGACGGGGTTGGGTGATCGATAGCGAGAGCCATCTCAACGAAGTTGAACTAAAACACATTCGAGAGATTTTTTTCTTTCTCCATCAATACCCAGATCATAAACCCCGGGCGGCGAGTACTATGGTGGAGATGTAGGAGCATAGTTCAACATTCATTTGTTATAGAATTAGTGCATTAAATTGGTTGTCATTTGTTTAAACTTTTATCCAAGTGTATTGATCAAACAATTTTTTCTAAATGTATATAGTTAAAGTTATTTTCTATGATGTGATTCCGTATGAATGATATTGTATGGATGAATTTGTATATTAAGTCTGTCATTTATGTGATTTGTCTATTGAATCTGTCATTTTCTAGAAAATGTAGGAATAAATCTACTCCTAGAAAATAACATCATAGATGGGTAGTTATGGCCAACTGTCTGTAATGTCACGGTTATTATAGACGGGTTGGGATGGCAAACTGTCTGTGATGACTTCACATCTCACTACTGTAGTATGGGCCTCTACTGACGGGCGAAAAACCCCCTCTACTGACGGGCTGGGGGCCCGTCAGCCTGAAATGTCAGTGGAGGAGGTGCCCTCCACTGACGGGCCCAGGGCCTGTCAGCAGAGCCCCTGTCACCACCGACGGGCCTTCCTTAGAAGCCCGTCAGTAGTAGGTTTTCAGCGATTAAAAAAAATAAAATTTAGAAAACAATACATTTCATCCAATATACATTTCATCCAATATACATTTCATCCAAAATAAAATACTGTGTGCCTTCTTTGGAGCTGTGTCTGGGTGCTCCAGCCCAAGATACTGCTCCCAAGCTCCATACATATTTCTCTAAACAAGTTTATATCATGAAAAGAGTTCAATTGTGAACCAATTAAGTGCTAAAAAAATCTTCTTCAACAAGTAATAAGCATGAGTACCTGAATCTCGTAGCTACAGTATCAGAATCTTCAAAATAGTCTGGGCGACCAAGTGATATATATGCAAATTTCCACTGTCCAAAGAGAACATTGGTTAGTGATATATACCAATTAGAGATAAGATTTGGTTTGTGAATTTTGATGAATTAATCAAGCACAAACAGTACCTAGTACACCTAGTCTCTAATCTTTCCTATCCCCTATCAGCTGAGCTGCCCCATCCATCTTCCTGGCGGTATTTACCCGTCATGAACCATGGTTTGTGACAAAACGTGTTATAGGAATATCTCCAAACAAGGATACTTTGGAAATCTGATCACACAGAAGTATCAGACTGCACTAGCATCTAGAAAGAGCAGATCCATTGAACAAATGCTTTCTACTGAGCATTGAAAGTTTTACACTGGAATAGATTAGGCACCAAGCTGATAATATTGACTATCAGACAAACAAAAATGAAGGTTTTCTGGTTTATCCTTTTCATAATCATATATTGGGTGTCAACCAAAAAATGAAAATACAACCTAGCAATAGATCACAAGTGTGTTGTTTCTTATGTTCCCGATGGGAACAAGGGCTAGAGCTTAGAAATGCCACTGCAAGCTCTACTTGACGTTTGAATGGTGTTAAATATAGAATACAGACAACTAGCAAGCATATATATTTTTTTCAATAACATCACATCTGAACAAGATCACGTGGCAGACATAGATTGTGCTATAGAAAAACAAATCACAAATTTCCCTAAAACACATGGAAACCATAGAGAGCATTACCTTGGAGAAATCCTCATCTGAAACCTTAAGCTTTTTCTGTAAACGCTCTTTAATAGAGATAGGGTCTCATCCTCACGAATAACCATAAAGAAAGGTTCTCCAAAATTCTGAACTTGCTGTGGAGATCAGGATAAATAGCAAGCATATGGTCAACTACATATCCAAGTAAGCTATTGGAATCAGAACAACGAAAGCTTGCTAGTGGTATTGGATTGGTACCAGTGTCATGATTTATGCTGGATAGTGGGTGGAACACACCCGTATCAGACATTTGAGTATAAGAAACACAGCTAAAGTAAATGCATTTCTTCCAGTGCCTGACCAAGTAACTTAGAACTAAAAGCAATATAATGACTAAAAGTCCATACCACTGCATTCCCAGAGTTAGAACCCAGGCTGTATTCTTTTGTATTGTACACAACAGAAATTAATCACTAGATTGAGTAATTCAGATCAAGTATTAGCCGAACTTCCATTACCGTTTGGTTTTGAGTGTCTTTGGTAAAATGGTACACATGAATCAAGCGGTCAAAGGGACCAAGGTTTTTCTCCTCCTCCGGAACCTAGAAACAGAAGATAATGTCATCCATGAATCCCAGGTGGAATTCTAAACCTTCTCAACCAATTATTGTAAAGCATGCCATAACACTATAACATACCTCCTCTGCACATGAATCAAACGATAGAAGATAAGAGAAATTAAAGGAAGCAATGTTAGATGAAACCATATCTGAGGAAAGAACATGCGCGTAGGCGTCCTGCGCAAGGATGAGGGGCGCATACTCCTCGGCGGGCTCGCGGATCTCCACGGCTGTGGCGTTCCCCGCCCCCGGCGACTTCTTCTTTGATGCTCCGACCTCCTTGCCTCCATCCTCCCCGGAGGACCAAGCCGCGCCGCTTGCCGGCCTCATCGAGGTCGAGGTCGAGGAGGGGGAGTGGAGCCAGCGGGCGCGGATCCGGCGACCAGGGGCACGGATCCGATGGCCGGGGGGGCGGATCCGGTGGCGGAGGGCGCTGATCCGGAGAGGCGGAGGCGGAGGGAGAGGAGGCGGCGGGGGGCACGGAGGCGGGGGGCATGGCAGCGGGGGCACGGCGGCGAGGGGAGAGGAGGCGGCGGGGGGGGCACGGAGGCGGGGGGCACGGCGGCAGGGGGCACGACGGCGGAGGGGGCACGGCGGCGGGGGGAGAGGAGAAAATCGGGAGCTCGGGGATGGGGATCGAGAGGGGGCGGGGGTGGGGGCGGGGGCAGGGGCGGGGAGCGGGTGGGGAGGGGTGGGTTAGCGTCTGGCTAGGGTTAGGGTTAGGCTTATATACACCGGTGCTCCAGGCTGGGCTTCTGGGCCGTGAGAATTAGCACTGACGGGCCCGAATTTCCGGCCCGTCAGTGCTAATTCTCAGTCAGTTCTATGGATTCCTGGTCCGCGAGTCGCCTCTCCTCTGACGGGCGGATTTGAGGCCCGTCAGTAGAGGTCCCCGTGACCGGCCTGGGCATCGCCTCCACTGACGGGCAGAAATCTGCCCGTCAGTGATGACCAACACCACCGACGAGCGAAAAGTTGCCCGTCAGTGGAGGGGTTCAGCAGAGAGTCATCCTGCAGTAGTGTCTAGCGTTGTCGTTACAGATGGTTCAGATGTTCCACCTGTCTGTAATGTGTATGTCATCACCAGAATCACCAGATGGATATACTCCATTCGTCTATAATGACTCATCACATAACCTTTCGCATGGATGGATCGGCAAACCATCTGAGATGATGGTTTTTGACCCATCTGACCCGTCTGTGATGGGCCTGTCTACAGCAGTGCATGCAGCGTTTTCCCATATGTGCACGTATGAATTGTCTTGGAATATAAATTTTTTAATTTATCTTTTAAAAAAAGAGTAGTTCAACGGATTAAAAATATCCATATTGCAATGCATATACTTCAAACCCATATCAGGTAACATTAAGAATAAAAAGAAGACGTACATTCGGAAAATAAAGCTACAATTAATTAGCATCAATATCTTCTCCCATATATATGCAGAGCTTTAAATGGTAAGCAGTAATAACATTATATGCTTCCTGAAAAAAAATTGAGCTTACTCCCTTATTAACCCTGGCATAGTATCTCTCAAAACTTAAGGGGTATAATAACAGTTATATCAACCACTGGACCATGAAAAGCTACTAGCTCATAGTACTAGTGGTGCATTTTTAAACTTTCTCCTTGTGGACGCCTCCCAACCACATGCAGTTTCTTATCAATATACAGTTGTGCACGACGTTTGTTCTGAACTAACCCAACATCAAGGAAACCACTAAACTCAACCAGCAAGACAAGTAACAAAATCTCTTTTGTAGTAGATAACGCAGAGAGGATAGGAATCACCCTGCACTTCTGCCCCTTGCAACTTAGCCGATTTCTGTTCAAACTAGGAACATCTTTCCCGATACTTACCAATCCTATTAGCTCAGTTCCGCTTCCTCATATTGCTGGTTGATTGAGTGAAGCAAGATGGCTCGAGAGGAAAGAGGGATAGGAAAGAGAGACATCACATATATAGACATAAAACAGAGATGAGAAATATATGAACGCTACAATGAAGAACAAGTACTGGTCCACTTCACAATGTTATTAATATAGCCTATTTGATGCATATTTAATTACTTCTCCTAGCTCATTTGTATTACACAGTCGGACGGTTAAATGTCATATATTGCTCCCTCTTTTATAAAATATATACTCGTTCATAATGCATGCTAGGTGTGTGCATTGTTAGCAAGCCCACCGCATCAATCCTACTGTTTGCATGCGAAATCGATTCGCGCAACACCTAGATAACTATCGTGCTTTCGTGACGACGAACGATTGCTTTCCGAGCAAAGCAACAAAGATCTCCTCGCTTTCGTGAAGGAGAACCGACCGCTTTTCGACACAAAACAGCAAAGATCTAAACTAAGAGAAAAGGTAAAAGAAACATAAGGTAAAAGTAGTAGATTGGTTTTGATGTATCGATTGTGTTTTTCAATCGGCCATATACCCTGCATATATATAAGGTACGCCTGGTCTTTAAGCTACAATAGGACTCCTCCTCGTACACAATATATCCTTCCATATAAAATCGAATCAGAATAAGACTCTAACCTATAAATGAGATGTCCTTCCATATAAACCGAGTGCCTTTCCTAATCTCTGATTAACTTGGCCGCCATGATTCCTCCGCTGTTTCTTGCGTTCCAAGTTAAGATTTCTGGCACTGAAAAAGACCTTGAAGTGAACGATTCGGTGCATTGGCCTACTCGCAGGATAACGCTGCAACTCGGATCCGCAACTCGGCAATGCTGGAACTCGGGCATGCCACTCGGCAGCGCTGGAACTCGGGCACGCCAGTCGGCAGCGCTGGAACTCGGGTACGCCGGAAAGAACTCGGCTTGGGCCACTCGGCGCGTTGATGGACTCGGTAGCTCTGCGAACGATTCAGCGTATTAGACCACCCGGGAGTGCCGTGGACCACCCAGCTGCACCATCAGCAATTAAACTAATTCAGCTGACTGAATAAATCTTATAGCCAAATTACACCATCAACACATGCTCTCCTGTTTTTGGTACAATTGCATTTACCAAAAATACTACGAGCCACACCATCGCTTCGGACGATGTCTTAAATGATATATTGGCCACAGGGCCATCAAACCTCTTGCCACATGCTAGGATAATACTTCTTCAAATATTTTCCATTGAGAGCCTTAGGTGAATCCTTTCCCTGCAGAGTTCGCACAAAATAAGAATTTCCAAGAACAATCTCTACAACTCTATACGGGCCTTCCCAACTCAGTGACCATTTGCTGAATTTAGTATCTTTAGTTCCAATAGGCAAAATCATTTTCCACACTAAGTCTCCTATCTGAAACGATTTCTCCCTTACCCTTTTATTGTAAGCCTTAGCCACTCTTAACTTCTCTTTTTCAATCTCCCGTAAGGCTTTTAATCTCTCTTCCGAGACATCATCTATCTTATCCATCATCAAGTTATTGTAATTTACAGCCGACAAGTCATTTTGTCTGGCTATTCTAAGAGCTTGCAAATTAATTTCTACAGGTAGCACTGCTTCCTGGCCATATACTAACTCATACGGCGTTACTTGAGTTGCACCATGCCTAGATACCCGATGAGCCCACAAAGCTTCCGAAAGCACCTCATGCCACCTTCTCGGATGTTCTTCAATTTTCTTCTTTATAAGCTTAATTAAAGTCTTATTGCTAGACTCGGCCTGTCCATTAGTCTGAGCATAATAAGGCGACGAGTTCAACAATTTGACTCTAAAGAACTCAGCAAACTCACGAAATTGATGAGACATGAAAGAAGCACCTTGATCAGTCATTAGAGTTTGAGGAATGCCGAACCTATGAATAATGTGTTCCAAAACAAAACTAATCACCACCTTATGAGTCATATTTTTCAAAGGAATTGCTTCAGTCCATTTAGTGAAATAATCTGTAGCCACAAGGACGAAGCGATGTCTCTTAGACGAAGCAGGATGTATTTGTCCAATAAAATCTAAACCCCATCCTCTAAACGGCCAGGGCTTTACAATAGGGTGCATCATAGCCGCGGGTGCCAATTGCACATTCCCAAATCTCTGGTAGGCTTCACATCCTTTATAATATCGAAAACAATCCTCCAACATCGTCGGCCAATAGAAACCCGCTCTTTTCAATAACCATTGCATTCTATGTGCCGATTGATGTGTCCCCACATATCCCTTCATGTACCTATCCCATAGCTACTTTTGATTGGTCAGGACCCAAGCATTTCAAAAATAACCCATCTATTGTTCGGCGATATAACTCGTCATCTCACAGAGTATATTTTATAGCTTGCCGCCGAATTTTCCTATCCCTTGTTTGACTCGGATCTTTCAAATAGCTAGCTAGAGGTATTCTCCAATCGTCTGGCTCTAAATTACTCGCTGTTTCAGCTACTGGCAACCCTTGCACTGGATCAATATCCAACAAGTCGGCCTTGACCCCAAGTAATTCGGCTTCAACTCGAAACAAGTCGGCTTTGACTCTAAACAAGTCGGCTTTATCTTCGACAGCAGCTAGTATCGACTTCTTTGATATGAAAAATTTTCCTCTGCCGACTTGATACCCGGATGCTTGCTATGCTAAACAATTAGCCCTAGAATTCTCTTCCCTAAGCACATGACTGATAGTAAAAGTATCTAGGAACTTGGTTATATCTAAACATCGGTCCAAATAACTATTCAGTAGCCCATCAAAACACTGAAACTCACTATTAACTTGCTGAACTACTAGCAATGAATCTCCAAAAGCATTTATATCCTTTATGCCCATATCTACTAAGTTTTGTAAACCAAACAACAAAGCTTCATACTCTGCCTGGTTGTTAGTGCAAGAGTACTCTAATCGGACCAATGCTTCATAAATAACATCCTTCGATGAAACCAAAACATTGCCAATACTTTGCCCATTTCTGCAAACCGATCCATCAAAATAAAGTTTCCATGGGCACACACTCACATAATTAATATCTTCTTCACCTTTAACCCTATGATCAACAATGAAGTCGGCGATGACTTGACCTTTCATAGAACGCAATGATTCATATGTTAGATCATACTCTATTAATGCATAAGCCCACTTTCCAATTCACCCACTAAGAATCGGTTGTTGCAACATATATTTGATCACGTCGACTTGGCAAGCTACTACACAAGTACTCGAAAGTAGATAATGCCGAAACTTGGTACATGCATAAAACAAAGATAAGCACAATTTCTCAATAAACACGTACCGACTTTCGGTGTCAAGCAGATGGCGACTCAAGTATGCAACAATATACTCCTTCCCGCCGACTTCTTTAGTTAGAACCGCACCGATCACCTTGTCTTGTGCAGCAACATACAACCTGAATGGTACACCAGACTTGGGTGCTCGAAGCACCGGAGGACTTGACAAATATTTCTTAATGCTATCGAAAGCGTCCGCTGTTCTGCCCCCCAAGTAAACTCGGCTTCACGCTTTAGCCGACGTAAAGGAACAAACATTCAATCTTTCCCGCAAGGTTAGATATAAATCGTCTTAAGTAATTTATTTTTCCCACACGTCTTTGCAAATCCCTTTTACACGTTGGCTCCTCTAATTTTTGATTGCCTCTATCTTCTTAGGATCAATCTCTATGCCATGTTCATGAATTATAAACCCTAAGAACTTACCAGCCGACACTCCAAAAGCGCATTTGAGTGGATTCATTTTTAACCCGTACCGGCGCATCCTTTCAAAAGCTAATCATAAATCGGCCAAATGATGGTCAAATCCATCCGATTTAATGACAACATCATCAATGTATACTTTTAGCACAATGCCCAGAAGATCATGAAAAATTAAATTCATAGCGCGTTGATACGTAGCGCTGGCATTCTTTAACCCGAACGTCATGACAACCCACTCAAACAACCCGACAAACCCAGGGCAACGAAAGGCAGTCTTAAACATGTCCTCCTTGGCCATAAGATTTGATTATAACCAGCATTGCCATCCAAAAAACTAATCACCCTGTGCCCGGAAGCATCATTTATCAACATATCGATTATTGGCATAGGATATTCATCTTTAGGAGTAGCCTTATTTAAATCTCTAAAATCAATGCATACTCTAATTTTACCAGTATTCTTCTTCTCAACTGGTACAACGTAGAAATCCACTCGGCATATCTACACGGCCGAATGAACCCAGCTTTCAGCAACTGATCGACTTCTTCTTTGATGCGGTCATACAGATTAGGGTTGAAACACCTAGGTGGTTGTTTATGTGGTCTGAAACCAGACTTAATAGGTAACCTATGCTCGACTAAATTCCTACTCAACCCGGCGTCTCAGTGTAGTTCCAAGCAAAGCAGTCAACAAATTCTTTAAGTAGTGCACATACCTTGCTCTTCTGGCTGACCTCCATATTGGCATTAATGAACGTAGGTTTGGGAATGCTGCCGTTGCCAATATCGATCTCCTCGAGTGGGTCAGCCGATGAAAACCCTTGTCCGAGTTTTTCTATATCATCAAAATCTTTAATGGCTTCATGCATATCGTTCTTCCCGGAACGATATTCCTCAGTACGCTTTTGCAACCACTTCATGTTATCCTCTTTATTCATTATTCACAAAGATAAACCATTAAGCCGAGCTATACAAGCCGGCTGTGCCTGTACTGGTACAAATCCATCCCTACCGATACTGATGTAATCATAATCCGATAAATCCCTACCTGTCAAGCATCTCATATCACCGTGTTGCCAATCTACTGTTGTCTCAGTGAAAGCGATGCAAGCCGAATTGTCTACCTCAATGACCTCTACGTCGTCATCTCCCCACTGGATCAAGCATTGATGCATAGTAGAAGGGATGCAGCAATTCGCATGAATCCCATCGCGTCCCAAAAGAACGTTATATCGGCCTTTGACATCAACGACGAAGAAAGCAGTCGGCAATATTTTGCTTCCGACTGTGAGTTCCATGGAAATAATGCCCCTAGCCTCAGACAAGTCTCCCAAGAAACCGCTAAGCCCCATGTTGGTCTTATCAAGTCGTCTTCCTTTCGGCCTAACTTAGAGAAAATAGAAAGAGGCATAATATTGACCCCAGCGCCGCCGTCAACAAGCATACGACCGACAGGCTTCCTGTCGATGTGACCTTTAACGAACAGAGGTTTTAGGTGCTGTCCGTGCTTTTCCAACTTCTCAAATATAACATTTCTCGACCAAGCACAAGCTCCGCGACTTCCGACTCGGGTGCACGAAACTCAATAGGCAACTCGAACACCATATTAATATCCATATCGGCAGGTATCCCCCCGATATCATCGTTGGTGATGTCACCTCCTTCCTTCGCGATGCGCTTCTCCTTCCAAGTCACTTTTGCAGGTACCATTGGTCTAGCTTGGTTGAACCACTCATCGCGCTTCTTCTCAACTAGCTCTTCCCTGAGTTCAAGTGCTCGCATCCACTGTACCCTTCGCTTTTGAGTATGTGTAAGTCCTACGGGGCACCACTGAGGTTTCGGCCTGGTTCCTGGTTCAACTGACTTCATCTTGTTATCCCGCTGATCCGGCGCCGACTTGTCTGCTTCAACTCTTCGTGCCCCGGATCCTGCTGCGTTACTTGCTTCTGGATTCGCCGAGTTGTCTATTGTACCGAATTGCACACGCCGAGTCCCTGCCAGCGTTGCCGACTCGATCTGTGGGTTGAACAACACGGCGAACTGCCCATGCCGAGTTCTTTCCAGAGCCTGAATAGCACTTGCCTCGTCCGAGTTAGGCATAGGCTGGGCCGTAGTAGCACTGCCAGATTTAGACTTGTCATGCCTGACCGGGATCCACATGCATTTGCAGCCAGCCTCACCACTTGTCCTACGTCTCGATGAGTTGTTTTCCCGAATCCCTTTCGGTGCTACCGAGTCATCTGACGCGCTAAGTCGCTCACGCCGGGTCATGGTAGCATCCCGCGATCTAGCCCTTGGATTGAACCGAGTCTTCTTCTCATGCGGATGCTCTCCGAACCCGGGCACTGGTGGAATCCAACCCGGCTGGACAATGCCGGCTGGTCCAATAGGGTATGGCACCCAGGGATTGAAACCCCATGGAGGAAATTGTGGATAAAAAGGAGGTGCGCATCCCCAATATGCCAGACCTGTCGCGAAATATGGTAACTGGACATATGAGTTCCCTTGCCAGCACTCGGAACCACCAAAACCTTGTCGGGGAGGCGACCTAGGACACTTGGCACTGCCAAGCCGAGTTAACACGTTGTTAGTCGTGTATTTATCCAACAGTTGCTTCACAGTCGGCTTTGGCTTCGGGACTTGTCCTTTTCCTCGATTGACCTTCCACACTCCGACTTCTAGATTTTTCAGCTTGATCATCCTTGGAGCGGCACTATCATCAATGATGACATTTTTTTTTCATAGATTCGGTTTGATCTGACCGAATTAACAACTTCTTCTTTTCCAAGTCGATCATGTTGATGGGAAAAGGATCGCTATCGAGTTTCATCTTGGTGCTCTGTGCAAACGTCAATCGTTCGTCATTAATGGCCGATTGCACCTGTCGACGAAACATATTACAATCATTAGTAGCATGAGAAAAAGAATTATGCCACTTACAATAAGCTCTTTGCCCAAGTCTTCTGCAGATGGAAATACATGTCCTTCTTTTACTCTGATCAGATTTCCTTGTAGGAGTATATCAAAAATCTTATCACACTTGCTAATATCAAAAGTGTACCTAATTTCCTCTCTCTTAGCAGGTGTAGGTTTTAGAGCAGAACATGCGAAAGGTTTCGACTTGGGTGCTTGAACCCATTGGGCTATACATATATCAACATCATCTTCACTATCCGAGTCGTAATCACATGCTACAACATTAACTGCAGGCTTTTCCTTGTTTTTGTTCTTATTATCCATAAACCGGCTATACTGTTTGACTTCTTTAGCACGGTTCTCCTGCGCCAAAGCTTTTTGCAAGACTTGATTAACATCTGAGAACTCTTGCCCTTCCAGTCTATCTCTAATATGAGCAAGTAAGCCTGAAAAAGCAAGGTCGGCTAGATCCCTCTCGGTTATGATCAAGCTGAAGCACCGGTTTTTAACTTTCCTAAACCTTCTAATGTAATCATAAACTGGTTCATTGTATTTTTGCTTAATCATTGTCAAATCCGAGAGTCTAAGCTCGATCTCGCCGCTAAAAAAGTATTCATGAAATTTCTGCTCCAATTGTGCCCATGTGGAAATAGAGTTGGGGGCAAGTGACGTAAACCATGAGAAAGCTATTACAGACAATGACAGAGGAAATAACTTCACTCTGTAAATGTCCGACGTGCCGACTTCACTGCACTGTGCCAAAAATTGTCATATGTGCTCAAAAGTAGACCTACCATCTTCCCCTATATACTTGACGAAGTCTGGAACTCTAAACCCGCGGGGATATGGCGTGTCATAGAAAAAGTCAGGATACGGCTTTTGATAAGCACGTGCTCTACCCTTAGGTTCTAAGCCGAATTCTCTAAGTATGCCAGCGAGTTGGTCTTTAAAACTTGTATTGGCTGGTGGCACTGGTGGGACGTGATTATGCAAAGTCGGCTTCGGCAACAAAGCTTGGGCTTGCTGTGGAGATATATTGAAATAAGAATCTGGTACCGGCCCGTGAGGAACCCCGGTACCGAGAGGTGGCAAAAGTGGTGTGTTATATGCCACCGTCTGGTAATGTGGTTGTGGCACGTTTTGTATTAAAGCTAAGACTTCAGTTGTCATTGGTAAGACCATGGGAAACCGAAGTCGGAATAGTAGATGCAGTGATTATAGGGGTAGCGCTTACTAGGAAATTTGATCTATTAGTATCAGGAAACATCGGCCGCTTATCCCGATGTTCATCATTGATTTGCAAAACCATCAACCGAACCTGACACTGTAGACCACTCTCCAAATCTTTAGCGAGATGCTCCTTAAAATCATCAAATCGGATAGCCACTACTTGGGCGAGTGTTCATGTTGTGGTGTTCATATCGGAGGCATATTTGCTAGCTACCGACACGTCAATTAGATGAGCAATATCCTCAGAACAAGTCGGCTTACTTACCTCAGTGTTGAGCACAGAAGAAGGATTCGGCATCACTACCTTTTTAATGACGTCGTTTCTCGTCTTCTGGTAGCCGGTCAATTTTTGCCAGAGTCTCTCCACCCGCTCTTCTTCCAACTGCTGCTCAACTTCTCGCCACTCATCTTCAGATAGATCATCGAGCGTGACGGCGATGATGTTGTCGGGGTTTGACGATGCTTCCGTCCTTGGAGTCGGTGTTCATCGTGTAGCTCTTTTCTTCTTTCCCCAGTGGAGTCGCCAATTGTGTTTGCATGCGACATCGATCCGCGCAACACCTAGATAACTATCGTGCTTTTGTGACAATGAACGATTGCTTTCCGAGCAAAGCAACAAAGATCTCCTCGCTTTCATGAAGGAGAACCGACCGCTTTGGACGCAAAACGGCAAAGATCTAAACTAAGAGAAAAGGTAAAAGAAACATAAGGTAAAAGTAGTAGATTGGTTTTGATGTATCGATTGTGTTTTTCAATCGGCCATATATCCTGCATATATACAGGGTGCGCCTGGTCTTTAAGCTACAATAGGACTCCTCGTACACAATATATCCTTCCATATAAAACCGAATCAGAATAAGACTCTAACCTATATACGAGATATCCTTCCATATAAATTGAGTGCCTTTCCTAATCTCTGATTAACTTGGCCGCCACGATTCCTCCGCTATTTCTTGCGTTCCAAGTTAAGATTTCTGGCACTGGAAAAGACCTTGAAGTGAACGATTTGGTGCATTGGTCTACTCACAGGATAACGCTGCAACTCGGATCCACAACTCGGCAATGCTGGAACTCGGGCACGCCACTCGGCAGCGTTGGAACTCGGGCACGCCACTCGGCAGCGCTGGAACTCAGGTACGCCGGAAAGAACTCAGCTTGGGCCACTTGGCACGTTGATGGACTCGGCAGCTCTGCGAACGATTCAGCGTATCAGACCACCCGGGAGTGCCGTGGACCACCCAGCTGCACCATCAGCAGTTAAACTAATTCGGCTGACTGAATAAATCTTATAGCCAAATTACACCATCAGCACTTCAGGTTAGAGCAGGTTCTGTAAGTTGCATACTAGCTCCATACTAGTGTCATTGCATGGTCAATTTACTACTCAATCTTCAATAATATTTATGTTGGTGAGCCTATGCATTATTTCTAACCTAAACAAAAATTTGTATCCAACAAAATAAATAAAAAAGAAACTAGGTTAACCCGCACAAATACATAAGCAAACATAAATAAAATTTTTATTAAAGCTATTTCGCATTACAGTTTTAGGCTTAATTAACACTGCCTAATTTTCAGTGACTAATTAAAAAAATTAGGTAACTGAAATTTAGCAAAATCTAATTCTAAATGCACACATGCATATGTGATCGTCTGGCACTACTACAAAAATGACAATCCAACACCACATATCTCGGGCGGTTACTGAAAAACCAACAGGAAATGTATCCACCTCAGCCGGTTCATTTCTGAAATTTGGCTGCAAAAAACTAACCGGCTGAGATAATGTGACGTCTCAATCGGTTTTCACAACAAACCGACTGTATGAATTATACAGCCAATTCATTTTTTTGAACCAACTGTAATGTACATTCCAGTGTAGTCAATTTTTGTTCTGAATGGGTTGAAAACCATTTGGTAGTCGATTTTTGTGGAGAACCGACAGTAATAGTTTCTACGATTTTTGGACACTAAGGCAGAGATCGAACATATATTTGAAGACTAATTAATACAAAGTAGCAGTAATAATTACATAGTAGTAACTAGTAGACTAATTAATTATGTAATAAAACCTACGCCGCCTCTTGGGCGGGCCCAATCACGCTGTCATCACCATAGAGGCCGCGTCATCGCTATCGCCACCGTCGTTGATGGCGCTATTGCCTCCGTCGAAGCCGTCAAGGTTGTCGTCATGCTCGTCGATGTCCTCCTAGCCGACATCATCCTGAACGATGTGCTCCCAGTAGTCGCCGGTACAATAGCCCTTTCGGGCGGTAGCGGCGCCCTGCTGCTCGTCGTCGTCGTCGTCATCGCTGTCATCCTCGTCCTCGTCCTCATCATCTTCTAAGGCGTCATCGTCCTCCTCTTCGTGGTCAGCCTCATCGGCCTTCTCCTTCGAGCCCAGCAGCAGCGCACCACCGTGGAAGTCATTGGCCATCCAATCGGCGTCATCGAAAGTCGGCATGTCCAATCGGCGGAGTGGTTAGTCTCCTCGTCGGAGGAGACCACCACCTTCGGCGAGTCCTTGTCAGGCGAGTAGTTCAATGGCCAACTAATCGGCAATGGAGGACCCATGAAGGGTGAAGAGACGGGTGGCAACGCTGATGACGGCGGTGAACTGGCCATGGTGGAGGTGGAGTACTTATGGAAGAGGCGGAGGGAGCAAAGCGGCACCAGAGAACATGAAGCGACGCGATGGTATACAAAGAGCAGTTTCGCGCGTGAATCCAAGGTTGAAGATGAATGGGCACAGTCAATTTACTGCCTAAACTAACTGAAAGTTTATAACTCAGTCAGTTCCTGCCGCCAAACCAACTATGAAATTTTCTGTCCGTCGAATTTCAAATTTTCCTAGACGGACACCTCAGTCGGTGACTATTAAAAACTAACTGCAAGGTGTGAAATGTGGCAATTTTTGGAGCGAACTGACTAGAGAGCGCGCATCACGATCTTTGTGAGCACGACCGATCAAGAATTCCTCAGTCGTTTTTTGAAAAAAACCGACTGCAAAGTGTGACGTGTGTCGGTTTTCAGCAGGAACCGACTAAGAGAGCACGCATCTCGATCTTCATGAGCACGACCGATCAATCTTTCGTCAGTTAGTTTTCTAGAAATACAGACTGTAAAGTATGACATGTGTCGGTTTTCGGTAGAAAACTGACTGAGAGAGCGCATCTCGATCTTCGTGACCACCAAGGTCTAGCATAAATCTTTTCTCAGTCAGTTTTGACTGAGATAATGTGGCAGGTCCATAAATGATGTCCAAATTGAGCAGCAAGCAACATTCAATGCAAGTAGCAAGTGGTAATTCTTACACAAGTTAGATAAGTTGCAAATTTCAGGACATTTAGTTTTGAAGAAAATCATTTTACGGAGTAATAAGGCATAACTGTTTAACAATGATATATACATATAGCACAGTTATTATTTTTATACTGTATGAATTAACAATCTTTGAGTTAATTTTGAACATATGCGCACTTTTTAGATGGACCGACAGTGGATGTACGTCGAGAACCATGCGTGCAAAGATTACATCAAGGGTGTTTCGACATTCCTAGAAGCAGCAGAACAAGATAGTTTGAATAGAGGCGATGGGTGGATCAGTTATCCATGCACAAGTTGCCAAAATCTTAAGAGCTTCACGAACCGCTCGCAGATCCAGTCACATTTGATCATGAGAGGATTCATGAAGGAGTATGCATGTTGGAGCTGTCACGGTGAATATAGGATCATAGAGAAAGGTGCCGAAGATATGGACGACGGCAACGACATGCCTGATACTGTCAATAGCCCATGTGTCGAGCAGACGCCTGATGAAGTGCATGTGTTAGAAGAGGATGTCTTGCTAGATGACACATCAAGGCATGAAGAGGACCACCTAGATCAGATGTTGCACGATGCTGAAGAAAATTGTGAGAATAATAAGAAGTACAATAAATTTGTTGGGTTGCTAGAAGATTCTGATAAACCTATGTACCAGGACGGCAAGTACACAAAGCTAAGCAGCATGCTAGAATCGTTGAAATTGAAGGCAAGCAACGGTTGGAATGGCAAGAGCTTCTTGTTGCTCCTAAATTTGTTACATGATATGCTTCCAAAGGGAAACCATATGCTGAAAACTACGTACAAAGCTAAGAAGGTTGTTTGCCCCTTGGGAATGGACGTACAGAAAATACATGCATTTCTAAGTGACTATATACTGTACCGTAAAGAACATGTGGAACTGTGTGCATGTCTGGTGTGCAAATTATCTCGATACAAGCGTACGAGTGACGCTGATGATGGCGAGGATGGCTTGGATGGGAGGAAGGGGACTCCTGTGAAGGTTGCGTGGTACCTGCCTATAATTCCCCGATTGAAATGCATATATGCGAACCCTAAGGAGGCTAAATTGATGCGGTGACACGTAGAGGAGCGTACAGATGATGGAATGCTGAGACACCCCACAGATTCTTTATAGTGGGGAAATATTGATAGGAGGTATCCTACATTTGGTGAACAAGGGAGGGATGCAAGGTTTGTGTTGAGCACTGATGGAATGAACCCATTCGGCAACATGAGCAGCAAACATAGCACCTGGCCCGTGAATCTTTGCATGTATAACCTTCCTCCTTGGTTATGTATGAAGTGGAAGTACATCATGATGGCAATGCTTATTCAAGGTCTGAAACAACCTGGTAACGATATTGGTGTGTACTTCGCACCATTGGTGGAAGATTTGCAACTTCTTTGGATTGAAGGGGGACAGGTGTGGGATGCGTACATGAAGGAAAACTTCACATTATGTTGCATGCTATTCCTAACCATCAATGATTATCCTGCTTACAGTAACTGTTCAAGGCAAATTATTAAAGGTCTCAATGCGTGTGTTCAATGCCTAGTCAAAACAGCAAGCAGGTGGCTTAAGCATTCTAAACAAATTGCGTACATGCGTCACCGTTGGTTCCTCCGGAAGAATCACAAGTACCGACGGATGGTACATGAATTCAATGGTACTATCAAGAAAGGCGTGGCTTGAAAGAAACTTAGTGGTACAGAGATCTACGATCAGGTTAAGGACATAAAAATCGTGCTTGAAAAGGAAAAGTTCAAACGTCGAGGTAGGGCGAAGAAAAAGCCAGTTGAGAAGAATATTTGGAAGAAGAGACCAATATTCTAGGACTTATCTTACTGGGAGCACCTAGAGGTCGGTCACTGCATCGACGTGATGTACGTAGAGAAGAATGTGTGTGATAGCATAATGGGTCTCTTACAAAACATGCTAGACAAAACCAAAGATGGTCTCAACCCGCACCTCAATATGGAAGATATGAAGACCAGAACCAAGTTAGCACCGCAGAAAACCATGAACAGAAAGACGTTCCTTCCTCCCGGTTGTTACACCCTCTCCAAACTAGAGAAAAAAGAATTATGTCAATGCTTACATGGTATCAGAGTACCTTCTGGCTACTCCGCAAACATCAAGAGACTTGTTTCAATGGAAGATCTGAAACTAATTGGCATGAAATCTCATAATTGCCATGTTCTCATGACACAGATGCTCCCAGTGGCAATTAGAAATATTCTTCCACTCAATGTGAGATGGACTCTCACCAATCTGTTTGGTTTCTTCAACACACTGTTTAAGAAGGTCATGAGTCTCGACGAACTAGAGGCTCATCCAGAGTGGGTGATCAAGAATCTATTCTTAAATCAAAAGGGAGTATAGTCGGAGTGGAAAATGTAGTGGACGAGAAAAGTACAATAGAATTGACGAGTCACCTCCACCTGGCAACCAAATTAGTGCCGACGATGAAGTGACAACTGCTGCAGCTCCATACGTACACAACGATCATCAAAAAGGAATGATTTTGAAACCAATCGACTAGATATATTATTTGTAAGACATGTATTCTGTATTTTTTAATTATTTAAAAAAATCAATTTACTTTTCCAAACCCTATTCGAAATGAAATTGGGAAAATCCGCCTAGCGCTGTCCCCTCCACCCGCTGTCGAAGTCATGCCCTATGCTCATCCCCGACACAGGCATTCCACTACACTCGTCCCTACCATAGGCATTCCCTCCCCGACGCCCACGCCCCTTCGGCAGCTCCCCCTGCCAGCATCCCCCGCCGCAGCCGTCCGTGCCAACCAGGATGACCAGGAGTAGTCATCGCCAAGCTAGGGTGGCCTCGACGGGCCTCCCGGAGTTCACTGGAGCTATCATCCCCACCACCGACCTCCCCTCCCCGACTAGCCCCCCCACTGGCATGCCCCACAAGATTAGGTTAAGTTTTTTATTTTTTATTTTTTCTCTGAAATGTTAGGGCAATATGTATCTGTGAAGTATGCTACTAGATTGCTTTCGTATATGCTAGATATATGCATCTTGTACCGTATATGCTACTAGATTGCTTTCGTATATGCTAGATATATGCATCTTGTACCGTTCTATGATTAATTTCTTATATGTTGTGTGATTTATTTCTTATATGCTATAAATGTACATGTACTGTCCTTTAATTCTTATGCTATGGATGTACATGTACTATCATTCATTTCTTATATGCCATAGATGAACATGTTCTGTGAATAATTTGTAATATGCTAGTTAACTATTTCTAATTAATAGCCCCTATGCTTCACCATCGCCCCCACGACCGTCTGCTGAGACAACTACAACAGCTATGACCAAGAAGAAGAGGCGAGGAGAGGGTAGAAAATAGTCGAAGAGGCCAGATGTCAAGTACACTGTGACTACTGTACATGACTCAGGGTGATACGGAGGGCTCCCGATCTTCACGATTTGGATTGGATAACTAGCTAGGCCTAGATGGAAACCCACCCCAACAACAAACTCCAATGAGAAAGCCTTTGGGGAACTAGGAACCAAATCAACCAAGCTCTTGATTGAATGCCACGATTTCCACTCAGAGGCACACGCCGATCCTTACAATCCACAAGAGAAAGCAAGGCCAAAGGTGTGGACTCCCTAAATATGGTTAATGATGCAAGCACAAAGGATATGTATATGGTGTATTTGGAAGTTGGAACCCTACACTTTTTGCTCACCTCACTTACCACCGAAGTCCTTGCCTCCTTGGATTGAAGGATCGACGGGCCGTGGAGGGAAAAGATGACCCTCAAGAGTAGGTTGAAAAGGTTCCAAAGTCCCAAACACTATCTCATTCAAAAGTTTTTATGGATCTCGGAAATGGATAAGTACAACACACTAAGCAAGTGGAAATAGAGATATTGCAATGATTAGTAATAATCCACATGAAACAATGCAATAAGAGTTGATCTCAAAGGATATAAGCAAAGCTCAAACAACTCACGCGCAAAGATAATGGGATTTGTGCAACCAAAGAAGTGAGCTAGTACAAGATGTTCCTAGCGAAGACTATAAACTTGTGTGGCACAAATACAAAGAAAGACACTAGCTTGATTACAAAGTTTGTAGGACTACGGATTTGCACACTTGTAGCACTCGCCTACTTTGAGCATTTCAAGTTTTTGCGCTTTCCTACAAAAGATAGGCACTTTCTTTCTTCTTCTTTTTTTGTCTTTTTCTTTTGATCTCTTTTTTTTCTTCATTTTCTTTCTTTGTGCCAAGACCTTCAAGAACAACTAGCTCTTACAATTTTGCTCGGGGTACTTTAGGTAGTATCAAGTGCGCAAAGCCCAAGCAATCGTCAAGGAGCTAGTCTTTATAGGTTCAAAGTATTCGCGAAGGGTAGAATGGCTCACAAAGAAATGCAAGGAAGAAGGGTCTTTCCAAAGATTTTACCTTGCTTGTGGAGGTTGGTGTTGATGATGATGACCTAGAGCTCGTCGTTAGCTTTCCAACGAGTCCAAGTTCACAGAAAACGGACACCAGGTGTGGAAGATATGCCCCAAATGGCGAAGTTGCTGCGCCCTGTTTTGCCAATCCGGACTGTCCGGGTTGAATCCGGAGGGTCCAGCCGCCCGGACTGTCCGGCTGGAAACCGGAGGGTCCGGCCGAGGAACAGAGGAACAGATCTGGGGTTTTGGGCGACCGAAAACCACCAATCGAAGGGGCAAATGATGAAATCGGCCAAAGCAACGCAAAGGAAGGTTAGATCAACAAGTATAGTAAAGATCTAATGGATCAAGACCAACCAAAGCACACCCAAACCTCCAAATTGCATCTAAAACTCAAATCGGGCTCTTTTTGTGGGGTTTTTGAAATAAGAAGAAAAACCAAAACAAAGCTAGCAATTGGGGGTAGAAGAAAGAGGGGATACAAATCCAAATCGTGTCAACCTAGAGTTGTGATACCAAGTTGATATGGAGGGCTCCCGATCTTCACGATTTGGATTGGATAACTAGCTAGGCCTAGATGGAAACCCACCCAACAACAAACTCCAATGAGAAAGCCTTTGGGGAACTAGGAACCAAATCAACCAAGCTCTTGATTGAATGCCACGATTTTCACTCAGAGGCACACGCCGATCCTTACAATCCACAGAGAAAGCAAGGCCAAAGGTGTGGACTCCCTAATCTAGAGGGATAAACCCTAGATTAAGGAGCAAAGCTCTACTTTAGTTAATACATCCAGTCTCACCCTAGTTAGTGTTTGGGTACGGGTATTTATAGTCTAACCCCGACCCCCTTGGATACATGGGCCGCGGCTCGTTTTACTGCTCGCCAGGCAGAATCCAGAGGGTCCGGATGGAGGCCGGAGGGTCCGGGTGGCTGGATGGTCCGGGCTGGTGTCCGTGGGTTTCCAGAAGCGATCCGGACACTCATCCGAAGTGTCTGGGTGGAGGTCCGGGCCTGTCCAGAGAAGATCCGGACACTCAGCCGGAGTGTCCGGTTGAGATTCGGCATTTCCAGAAAGGATCCGGATACTCACCCGGAGGGTCCGGGTTGAGGTCCGGCTCAAATCCGGAGGTCCGGGCCTCAGCCGGACAGTCCGTGTCTTCACTTTCAGTGCACGTCCGGAGGGTCCGAGGCAGTGGTCCGGCTGGGACTCGGCTTGGAGCTTGGGGGCTTGGCGCTTGGAGTCTCTTCTTCAGTCCCGTTGCTCCTTTGCTCCTTTGCAGCGACAGCTTCTTCCCTTGCCCTCACGTCACTAGGGTCTCCAGACCTAAGAATGCAAAATAGAGGGACATAAAGTAGCATGCCATTCTTGGTAGGATTAGATAGACACGTGTAAAGGAGAGGATTCACCTTTTCGTGCCATGTCTTGGCAACATATGATCCAACACATGTGTCGCTTGGATTTGAATAGCTTGAGAGAGTGTTGTCCATGGCGATGTCCGCATCACAGGGGCCCATCTCGAGCCCGACGAGGCGAGGAAGAAGTTTTCAACTATCTTCGGTATCGTAGCACGAAAATGGGTGCCCATCACCCTGCCAAGCTAGAAGGAAGTCAGCAATACGCTGCTCGGGTCAATAGTGGGGGAAATCATGGGCTACTTCATCGTGAGAGAAGAATGGGAGACACGCATGAAACGAGCTGCCAAGATGATAGCGTGCAAGGCATGGAAGAATTGGAAGACCATGCTAGTGACGGAGTACGTGGACACTGATGATGAACCGTTCGAGAAGTTTCCCAATGATTACTCCTGAGGCTTGGATGAATTTGTGAGGATGAAGGCGTCAAACGAGTTCTGACGAAGGAGTGAACAGAACCAGGCCCTCTCAAAGAGAAACAGCACCACCACTGTTTGGGCACAGTCAGCTACACGGGCATGTCGAAGAAGTGGGCAAGGGAGAATCAAGAGGCATCGCAGTCCAATGCCCCACCTCTATTTGTGAAAATGCACGACGCAAGGATGAGAGCTTGGGCTAGAGCAAGGGCAACATCCGATAACACTTCGGGTTCAGCACAACCCAAATTCAACAACCCAGCTGATGAGCTAGCTTATCAATGCTTGGTGAGATATCAGAGAGCCTATGTAGTATTACACCTTATGACTAACCTCGTACCAATTAAAATATAAAATCAGGATTTTGTAGCTCAAACTCAGTGCTGCATCTCAAGTTGGAGCCTTCTCGGGTGATATACTAGAAGAAGCCTTGCGAAACCTAGAGCACCCCAGTTGCAGGGTGTTGATTCCCTTTGTCCATGGAAATATGGACGCAGCCAAGAATTGGAGGCGAAGTGCGAATGCAAAAGAGTGAAGAAACAAGCCGAGGAATAACGCAAGCGTTGAGCTTAAAGAAGATATTCTAAATGACCTAAGGATGGAGCTTCAAGCTAGGAGGAGTGAACCGACCATTGCATGCAGCCCCGGTAGCTGTAGAAGTAGCTACACGTCGATCAACCTCCCTACTCGTGGCGAAGAATTGGAAGCCACGTTCCCCTACGATCAGATCAAGGTAAAAAGCACTATATCTTTTCAATACGCCACACAAGATCGGTTAGACCCATTGGCTAATAGTGTACATCACTACGTAGACTGTGATGAAATGCACTATTAATGTGTGGATTCATGGCTTGGATGACCCGGTCTATGCAGCTTGGGGGCTAGTGTATCCAACATCAGGAGAGCAGAGGGTACACAATGTTCCCCTAGCCCCTTCACACGCAAGGGTGAACGTCGATGACGTCAACACCACTTTCAAAAAAGTCAGCTCCCGATCCGCTGAACGATGAGATCTTAACTCTAGAGGATGCCAAAGGCACATTTATCCAGTGTCCCAAGAGGGACATCTTCCTCGACCAGTCACGACCGACTTACAAAGTTTTGGCGAAACCTTCGAGGCCCTCCCCTATTGTAATACCTGCCTTTCACCACGAGCGTTAGAACCCATTGTGGCACCACCAATCTGTGTGGAACCACCATAGCATGGCCTGGGGAAGGACTTGATGTGCTTGCCTCATAGCAAACAAATATCCATCGAACAAATTCAAGCGATATATGACGCTGGAGGGAGTATGCCAACCACTCCTCTTGCACGTACATACAAGGAGAGGAAACCATTGGTCAAGAATCCTAAGAGTATTCTTAAGGATCTTGGGTGGGCTTGCGCAGCATTACACAAGCATTACGTGGATAACTTCAAGAGAGGAAAGATGAGAGTGTGTCAAGTATCCTAGTGAAGTTCAAACGTGAGCAATTCCTCCACGAACAGGGGCGACAGTTCTCATGTACAATCTAGACACCTTGGATGTGAGCCTCATAAGATGCTACACACTGTAAGTGCCTAATCTCGCGCTCCATGTATATTAGTACAATACATATACTTGTCGATAATATATAACTCTTTTGTCGTGTATGTATAGATACGCTCTTGTCAGGGCGAGAGAAGAAAGTCAACAAATAGGATTCATTGACTCATACCTTGCCTCAGAACAGTCCATGGATGATGTTGAAAGAGTTGTGAGGATCACGTGCTAGAGATTATTGAGGCCAACCCAGACAAGAAATTCATCTTTTATCCTTTCAATAGAGAGTAAGTGCTACATACTTGTTCATTTTGTACCTTCAGTGCAACATCAATTAACTTGTGATTTATGACAATGTAGCTATCACTAAATTCTTATTGTTATTATTCTTTGACTCTTACTTGAAGAAGGACACCAGCTTCAAAAGGTTCAACAGGATGCTCGATAGGTAAACAAATTACATAATCTAACTCTATTTTATTAGGTCACTACTCTAATCAAACTTTTCTGCCATCATCAGAGTCTACCAATTATTCCTAAGACGCGGTGGTAAAAAGCAAAGGTGGGGGGCCCTAATTAATGCACTACAACACTTCTTCAAGTTTTCTGATATGTATCTAGTTCCACACATTTATGCTTCATAATATGGGTTACATAGAACTTAATTAAACTGAGTCATTCTATATATTTTCAGTGCTGCCAGCAGCTTGACGAATCCCATTTATGTGGCTTCTATGTTTGCCACCACATAAAACTTCTCATGGGTTGAGCTGCCGACAGCAAAACCGAAGTCACCAAGGTAAGCAAATTTTTTCCTACAATACAGTTCTATCCATATTCTTCTACAAGGCCCCACTATGATCTTCATATCAACAGGTTGCACCTATTCCCAAAACTGAATTGCCAATGACACAGCTTGCCTAGATTTGAGAGCAGTTGGCACTGTTCATTGTTGAGAAAGTCATCCCAGAAGATGGTGAGTTCCACCACGACGGAACCGACGATTGAGTCCAATACTCAAATCTGAAACATACTTGTATATTCAACTATGTAGTGAACTAAATTCAAATGTGAGCTTTTTCATTTTATGAATTTCTATCTACTTGAGTTTGTGAATTAAAATTTTGAATGTCAATGTGCATGTGAATTTCTATATTGTGTATGCTCTAGGATGATCTAGGAGAGATCTAGGAAATCTGGGATATTTAAACTATTTTTTTCTTTCATGGCAGGCAGAAACCTGAATTCTACCTGCCTTCCCAAATAGTATCCCAGCCGGTTCTTGTGGACAACCGGCTGGGATAATTCAATAAGGTAGACATTTCATCCGATAGAACCAACTAAGATAGTATATTATCACAGTCGGTTCAGTTGAATGAAGTGGCTGAGATACAATTTTACCTCAGTCGGTTTGCTTATGTGAACCGACTGAGAGGAAATACTCTTTTATCTCCGTGAAATGACAGAGATACTCTCTTATCCCAGTCGATTTGGTTTGTTGAACCCACTGAGACGATGTTCTATCTCAATCGGCTTTGCTGGTTCAACTGACTCAGATTTTGTTATCCCAGCCGGCTTCGGAAACCGGCTAAGATAGCATGGATTATTAGCTCCCCTTGCCTATAGCCGGATGCGAAACCGGCTAAGATAGCCATATAGAACGGCTATAAAAGCGTTTTTCTGTGGTAGTGTGGGGAAAACTGATGATACACTACATCTCTTTCTCACGCTTCTTCTTTTTGCTCCTAACTTTTAATCATGGTGGATGAACCGAGCAATGTTGCTGCAAACTAAAAGCATACACTTTTGCTCGTGAGTGCGTTATCCCTTTTTCAAATGTTTTATAGATACACCCTAACCGCATGCAGTTTCTTATGGTGGTACACTACATTGTCTTGAAGTTACCCCAAACAGCAAGGAAACAATAGACTCAACCAGAAGACCGTGCTGATGTCTAAAACGACAACTTTTAGAGAACCATACCACTCCTCTTTCTCTCTCTAAAAATATACTTGTGTACTGACAGAATATAGCCAAAACTCACAATTACCCGTAGTTATCAAGCCCACTTGCATTCTTCAAATTAGTTGCATCCACAAACGTGACATTGCGTCATCAATGTTGTACGTAGGGTGCAAATAGAGCTAATAGTCCCCGACAATCGACAGTCGTTCGACCAAAATGTCACTAGTACAGAAACGTCCATTAGTGGCTACTTACTCGAGGCAATTTCACAAAAGCCCCATGAATTACATATATCAGTAGCGATCAGGACAAATAAACCACCTCGGATAATGACAACATCCGAGGCAGTCTGTTCTACGCAACTGCCTTGGATATTATCCGAGGTGGTCATCCAGCCCAAAACGCCTCGGATAATTGCCATATCCAAGGTAGTTATATACTGCCAACCACCTCGGATAAGTAAGTAAATATTGAAGGCGGTTGCTGATATATAATCGCCTCCCTATAACATTTTTTCGAGGTGGTTTAAGTGGATCTAACCACCACTAATATGTTGCATAGTACTAAATGTGTTGTGCGGACAAACAGACGAGCAAAGTAAGATATGTCTTAAATGTGGTGAATTGTTGGCGAATTTTTGAGATATTTGGTGGCGAGTTTTTATTGGAGAAGCTAGATTCCGAAGAGTGGTTGGAGATAATAATTCCTTGTTGATTAGCAAAGGTTAGTAATTTGTTTTACAAGAATTTTATCCAATAATTTGGTGATTTTTAAGGAATTTTGTGGCTAAAATGGAAAAGATAAAAATGATGGCTTTATTTTTGTGGCTTATTTTATAAATGCAAGAGAGACAAAGGGTACTTTGGTTAGTTACAAGTTAGTAATTGAAGAGGAGTCAATGCATATAGGTTAGTTATAATAGTTAGCTACTTACGTTAGTAACTTGTTTTATAATTCGGTTAGGTTCGTAATTGAAGAAATGTTAAACTCATGTCACGAAGTCGATGCATTTTATATTTGTAAATTTAATTTAAATTTTTTAATGCACGGCATAGATGGATCAATCGCGGATGTATGGAGCTCACAACACAGAGGCCTATAGAGATGGTGTGAGAGCCTTTCTGGCAACTACCGAGGCAGATATGTTGAGAGAGGGGAGAGAAGACACATATTGTCCATGCCAAGACTGTGGTAACGTAAGGATTTTTGAGCTCCACCATATCGAGTTCCACTTGCTTAAGAGGGGTTTCAGGGAAGGGTATTCAAGTTGGACCAAGCACGGTGAAGATCAAGCCGTAGTCTCAGATGATGATATTCTTACCGATGAAGAAGCAACTGATATGCCATTTGATATCGGTCGTGATTCACACTATCAGATGTCCAATGATGCCAACTCAATCACTACAAGAAAATTGGGATTCCATGACGAAAAACCCTCGCTGACACTAGTTGAAAACGTCACGGAAATAGCTAATCTGTGACGTTTTGCACCAAGCGTCAAGCATTTTCATGAGCCCCCACGAGTCTATGACGGTTACAGAATTACCGTCACGCATTAGTCCCGAGTAGAACGTCACTGAATCGTCTCCATCGTTGCGTGTCACTCAGCTACCAATTTCTGTGACGGTTTGGTAATTTCCATGATAAATGTACTAACGTCACAGAAGAGTACAATTGAATGACACCCTCATTTTCGTCACAGCATATCGAGCAGTGGGACCCACCATACTTTCGTCATGGATTATCGAGCAGTGGGACCCTATGTGTAAGTGTTACAAATAAATCTGAAAAAATAGGGGCCCGCTGGAGGTCGAACCTGTATCTCCCGCGTCTGTGCGTGAGGTGTTACCTCTAGGCTAGTGTTTCATGAACTGATTAACTTTGCACCAGAAATGCTTTTGTTATAGAACTGTCCGCACCACATGGCAAATAGCAAGGGTTAGTTCCCTTGTCTGTTAATCTATTTACCTTTGTCTGTACCTTCGTCTATATGGCAACTCGTGATGCAGGGACTTGTACCGGGCACTTGCTTGCCTCATGTATCTATCTCTTTATTTCCTGTTTAGCTTTGCAAGCAAGTGGAAGGTACTAAAGCGGCAAAAAGATGAGTGCAAGTAGAAACCCACTCAATCAAACAAGCAGCCGTGGCCGTGTCATGACAGCAGACACACACAAGTATGGCCACAGCAAGGTGAAGCAAAGAAAGAAGGCTTGCTTGGGTGGCTGTCGTGGTAGCAGAAACTGGTCGCCTCATGTTAGCTTTAATTTGAGTGGTCGTGGACCCAAAACGGACTCTGTATGAGAAGTTATGGCTATTTTTCTGGAAGATCTTAAACTAGATTTGGATATGGATTCTTCAACTAGTACTCTTGCCACTTACTCACGGTACTGAAGTCAGAGCCTCAGGATATAGAATTTCGAGTTATCGAGAGTTATCTCCAGAACCACACCATGCAGATGTCCTTGGAGCCTCCGAGATAGAATTCAAAGGTACGGACATTAGCTGCTGGTATCATGCAGCCGACCTCAGAGCCTCCGGAACTGAAGATGGAGGTGCCGAGATTAATGTCTGGGAACACACAGACATCCTCGGAGTCTCTGAAGTCGCACTCAGAGGGACCGAGCTCAGCTTCTAGAAAGCACAAATTTTCTCGAGCCTCCAGGATTGAACTCGGAGGGTCCGAGTTCAGCTTCTGTTCCCACATGAGATGAAAGTCGGAGGGAACGTCGGAGCCTTCGGGAAAATGTCAGAGCTTCTGAAAATGTCAGAGCCTCCAGGAACAGCTATTCCTCTTGCCACGGCAGCAAAATCTGTTGTTCAAATTTGAGTCTAAAAATTTAACATTCCCTCCACCAAAATTACTTTTCCCTCTACTTTTCCCAATTTTTTCCCGCATCCCCCTTTGCGTCCCCACCTGTCAGTCACTCACCGAAAATTTTCACGCCCTTTTTCACCCGCGAGGAGCCGCCGCCTCCCATTTCTTCTCCATCCCCTCCTATTCTTCTCTCTTCTCCCACGATTGGAGCCAGTGGCGAGATTGGAGCCGCCCGCCTCATTCCACCGCCCCCTCCCCGGCGTAGCTGTCCCCGTTGAGCTCTCCCTGTCCTACTCGAATCCAACAAGGTCAGTTCCTTCTCATCGATCTGTGTTTCTGTGTGTCTAGGGTTCATGCTTTTGTTCAGTCCGGTTAGATTGTGGCATTCACATGTTTCTTGTCCTGATTGATTTACTTAACTAAGACCCCAAGTCTCTTGTACTGATTGATTAACAGTTGCTTTGTCTAGATGCCATGATGTTTCTTGCTGTAGATTGTTTGTGGTTCATGTAAAGATGCTATGTCCTATTTTTTATCTCTTTAATCACTTAGCTTCAGGAAGTCATGTTTTCAGTTTCAGCTACTACAATCATGCCAATTCTGGACTATGAGAAGAATAGGTTGGAAAGGGTGCAGAATATCAGGGCTGCGGCAGCGCTGGGCCGTGACAATCTACTTCCTCTTCAAGACATACAGAAGATAGCTCATAGCATTGTATACGGTGATGACCCTAATGCGCACCAGAGGACCAGCACGCGAGGTGATGATGATGGCTCTGACTCTGAATATGAGCCAAATGATGAAGAGGAGGCCAATGTTGCGATGAGGTTGCTAGAGATGAAGAGGAGGCCGCTCTTGCCATCTCAAAATCAAATAATAAACCACCTAGAAAGTGTGTCAGATACAAAACCAATGTACCTGCTACCTCAAGATCAACAAGATCTAGACCAAACACAAAAACGTGGGTCAATTCAAGCTATAAACCAGTCGCAACAATCCACACCTAGTCCAACAAACACCTCACCTCACCTAACTTCTAAGGATAGCAACTCACCTAAGGCCATCTCAGATATGCAAGATTCTCAAGGAATGACAGACACAACCAGACACTTTGATAACATGATTACATTACAAGGCCAAGGTACATGTAGCATGATCTCTTCACATTGTCTACTTTTCAGTTGCAAATTTTACTTTCTAATTTATCTGCTACCTTCTTATGTATATGCATTAGCATGCTCCACTGGTCCAACTAATCCAGAACCGTCAAAGAGAGGTCGACGTAGACCAACCATCGGGGCATGGACTGCAGGACTATGCAAGAAGAAATGGAGGGAGCAAGATGCACATTGATTTTTCGATAGGCAAAGTGAGACCTACAGAACTAGTCCAAGCAGCCAAACTCACTTCTGAGTGTGGCATTCACATCCGCAACAAGATGCATGTTGTCAAATCACTGGAAAGATTACAAGTCAGAACAACTGAAACCATTATATTCCCAATGCTATTAATGCTGTTGCGGTGAGACATACTCCTTGATTCTTTTCATTCACTTGTTCACATGTTGCGCTGTCTACGTAGTGATGTATCATATCATTCAACATTTTTAGAGAAAGTTTGACATGGATAAAAATGATGAAGTTGCCAAAGTGTATGCACAAACATAATCCAGAGAACTGTTCGACAACAACGCTACAAGCTAAAGAGGGATTATTTCAAGGATCTTACTGTTGAGCAAGCGTTATTGCGGAAGCCACCTAACATAACTCAAGAAAATTGGACAAGTCTTGTCACAAAATGGTCTGATGAAAGATACCAGGTATGTAACACAAATGCCACTAGCAACTGCTTGTGCATTGATATGTAGGATTAGCTAATGGTGCACTAATATTCAGCCGCTTCATATAGGAAATATGTGAAAAGAACAAGCACAACTGAGAAGGTGTGAAAGCATCACCAGACTACTGGCTCTAGGAGTTATGTTGCCCATTTCCACTCCCTTGTAAGAATTTCAGCTAGCTCAATTCAAGTCCTAAATCTATTACAACTTGTTTTTATTGAGTACTAATGTTAGAATTTCATATATCTTGTAGAAAAAAGAGAAGTGCAACAATCAGGAACTGAGTCCCATTGAGTTTTTCAAAGAGACCCATACCAGCAACAAGAATGGCAGCATGAGCGACACCGCACTGACAGCTTATGTAAGTTTTCTTCCTGTATTGATGCTGACTAGAAATAATTTCTCATATGGATCAAATGTAATCCAACATATGAACCTTTCTTACTTTAGCGTCAATGCTTTCCTTTCTTCTTCAGACTGCTATGGAAAATAAAAGAAGGGAAAACTCAATCAGAAGGTGCGCAGCCAATGTCTGATACAATGATTGTGACGAAGTTCTAAAGGACCAGAGCGCCTCAAGCACCTTCCTTGCTAGCATGGGGTACGACATCAACCTCTAGGAGGTCTGGGAGCTCTACTTCAATAGCACGCATCCGAGAGCTAGAAGAAAGAATTGAACAGCAGGAGAGAGAGGCAAGAGATGCAAATGATAGGTACCAGCTGGAGTTAAGCGCAAGACTTCAAGCACAAGAGGGAGCAATTGAAGGGATGAAAAGTAAGCAGCAAGAAGAATTGGAAGCTGTGAAGAAGAGCCAGCAAGACAAAATTGAAGCTTTTGAAAAGAAGCAACAGGAAATGGATGCCCTTTATTGGTTTCCTCTTAAGGGCTCAAGCAAGTCAGCAGTCCCAGACCTGATGGTGCATGAATTCTGGTTTGAAGGCCATCCTGTTGTGATGGTGCTTTTGTTCATTTTTCAGCTATGAATATCTTGTGGTCTTTAGTTCTGTCAGTAGTTTGCATTCTCTATTGTCGTGACTATCAAACTTGGTGAATCTGTGATATAGTAAGTGTCATTTGTGATGTTTGAGGATCATTTTGCTGTGAATTGAATATATAATGTGATTTGTCTTTGAATTGAATGTATAATGTGATTTGGATCTGAATTGAATATATAATGTGATATGGATGTGAATTGAATATATAATGTGATTTGCCTTTGAATTGAATTTGATTTGGGAATTCTCTATAATTTAAATTTGTAAAATGGATTTTTGCTGCTGACGTCACCTTATTCTGTGACGAAATTAGTGACAGTTGCTGAAATCCACGTCATCCTTATCTGTGACGAAAGTTGTGACGTCTAGAGCTGACATGGCATCAATTCAGTGACGGTGGCTTCGTCACTAAAAATGGTTAACCATGACGGATTTCTATCTAAAATGTGACGTTTAAAGGCCATCATAGAAATACCAAATTGGTGACGATATAGAAAACGTCACCGAAGGTTCCCATATTTAGTGACGTTTTCTGTGCACACCGTCACCCCGATGAATCTGTGACGGGGATTCCATGACGATGCCCGTGATGGCTGAAAAAACGTCACAAAGATCTATTCAGTGACGTTTAGGGCTATTCAGTGATAATTTCAGCTCGTCAGTGTAAATCTGATCTCTTATAGTGGATGCCTGACTTGGAACAGATGTTGCATGATTTTGAAGGGCATGAAACTAACAGAGATTACCAACAGTTTATAGGCTTGACGGGGGCCTCAGAGAAACTACTATTTCCAGGATGCAAGCCTAAGTTCACGTTGTTATATGGCGTGCTTGTACTATTGAAGCTGAAGGCAAGCAACAGCTGGTTTGACAAAGGCTTCAATGAGTTGTTGGGCCTCCTAGGGGACATGCTTCCGGAGGGGAATGAGTTACCCGTAAACACATACAGAGCCAAGAAGGTGCTTTGTCCCTTGGGACTGGAAGTTGAAAAGATACATGCATATCAGAACGACTGTGCCCTATACCAAAAAGAGTTTGCAAACTTACATTCATGCTCGGTGTGCAAGGCTTCTCGGTACAAGGGTAAGATTGGACTAAATGGACCTGAGGAATGCATCGGGGTTACGAGCAAGACTCCTACCAAGGTTGCTTGGTATCTGCCTGTAATCCCCACCTCAAGTGTTTATTTGTGAATCTAAAGAAAAGTTGTTTCGCTAGCATGCTGAAGAACGGAAGACATCCAATGGAAAGCTAAAACACCCAGCTGATCCTATTCAGTGGAGAAACATCGATAGAAAGTATCCTCTGTTTGCTCCTAAAGCTACAGCACCTAGCCCGTGATTCTCAGTATGTACAACCGACCTCCTTGACTCTGTATGAAATTGGAAGTACATTATGATGTTGATACTTATCAAAGCGCCTAAGCAACCTGGTAACAACATCGGCGTGTAGTTCCAACTGTTGATGGATCATCTACAAACACTGTGGAGCACAGGAGTGCAGGTATGTGGATGCGAACAAAAGAGAATACTTCACTCTACGGGCCATGCTATTCTACACAATCCAAAACTTTCCCGCTCTCGACAACACCTCCGGTCAGACAATGAAAGCACATAGAGGATGTGTTATATGCATGGAGAATACTATGAGCTTAGGTCGTAAGAATTAAGGGAAAGTCGTGTACATGGATCACCAGAGGTTCCTGCCTACTAGGCACCGTTACAGGAGGTGAAAGACACAGTTCAATGGGAGAACGGAGAATGGTGTGAAACCACGGCCACTCAGTGGTGCAAATATCTTCAAAAAGGTTAATGATGTCAATGTCATGCTTGGAAACGGTCAAAAAAATCCGCAGATGAGTCTGCGTACTGGAAGAGGAGATTCGGCACTGCATCAACGTCATGCACATAGAGAAGAATGTTTGTAATAGCATGCTAGGTCTATTGCTAAACATGAAGAATAAGACGAAGGATGGCGTTAAGGCGCGACTTAACATGGTTGATATGGGAATCAGACCCAAGTTGGCACCAATACTTCTGCTTAACGGGAAGACATACATTCCCCTGCCTGTTACACTTTATCCAAGGTCGAGAGAACTGAGTTCTGCAAGTTCTTGCATGGCGTGAAAGTTCCGTCGGGCTGCTCCGCCAACATAAAGAGGCTTGTCTCGATACACGACTTGAAACTAATTGGCATGAACTCTCATAATTGTCATGTTATGATGACATAGATGCTCCCAGTTGCAATCAAAAACATTATGTTGCCTAACATCCAAGAAACAATCATGAACCTGTGCTTCTTCTTTAGAAAGATTTCACAAAAGGTGATGGATGTGTTTGAACTAGATGATCTGGAGTTAGTGGCGGTGAAGACTATATGTCAGCTTTCATCGTCTTTCTTTAATATAATGGTCCATCTCATTGTCCACATTGTGCATGAGATCAAGATGTGTGGGGCAGTCTTACTTTGGAGCATACCTGTTCAAGATATTCATGGGAATCCTGAAGCATTCTATATGAAACAGGTATCGACCGAAGGAAGTATTATTAAAGACTACGTTGCAGAAAAGTTGTCGAGTTATGTGTTGATTACATGGAATCGAACCAACCAATTGGGGTGCCACGATCTCGGCAAGGTAGGCTAGATGGTGTTGGGACCATCGGAAAGAAATCAATAATCGCTGATCAACCTGGACACGCTCTAGCCCATTTCACGGTGTTGCAACACACGACCGTTGTTCCCCCGTATACCATCCAAATAAAACCGATATGTAGAGGACGAGAGAGCATAACAAAGAATTCAACAATGGTTCAAGGAGCTTCTCTGTCTAGGATCCCCTAGTGACATGCTAACATGGTATGCTAAGGGACCAACATTCAGAGTCGTAACTTGGCAAGAATACGACATCAATGGATACACATTCTACACGAGAGATCAAGATAATAAAAGCATATTTCAAAATAGTGGGGTCTGCATAGAGACCTTTGACTTGAGCACGAAACAGAGCTGGTACTATGGGTTCATTGAGGATATTTTGGATTTGTACTCTATGTACTTTAAATTTCCATTATTCCGGTGTTATTGGGTCAATCTTCAATCTACGAAGGTCAATAAGTATGGCTTCACAATAGTAGAGCTTGAACGGGTCAGTTTTCAAAGATGACCCATTCATTCTAGCCAATCAAGTTTACCAGGTCTTTTATCTAACTGACTCGGCGAAGAAGAATCTTCATATTACCATGCAAGGTAAAAGGAAGATTGTTGGAGTTCAAGATGTGGTAGACAAGGACGAATACAATTTATTTGAAGATGCACCTCCGATCACACAGAGCATAAGAGATGTGATAAGCAATGAACCTAATGAACCATGCTAGATTTTGTTGGTTGAAACATATAAGAAATTTCTATTCTATCAATTTGGAATGCTTATGTACCTAGTGTGTTCATAGTAACATATTCTACATGTTCATGTGCTACTGGTAACATATTCAGAAATCTGAACTTAACTGTGTATTGTCTGCTGAAAGTTCTGAATCTGAACTGAACCCCTGTTTGATGAAAGTTATCTGAGGCGGTTAAATCTTTAGAACCGCCTCCTTTATACCATATCTAAGGTAGTTCAATACAACCGAACACCTTTTTTATGTCTTATCCAAGGCAGTTGGTTATCCTGAATCGCCTCCGATATGCCTTATCCATGGCGGTTGTGTAAGCTCAACCGCCTCCATTATTTCTTATCCGAGGCGGTTGAATCAACCTAACTGCCTCCTTTATGTCTTATCTGAGGCGGTTAGATCTGTGTAACTGCCTCGGATAAGTGACCAAATATAACGATGTCCACGGCAGAACTAGCCTGAGCCCTAGCACTTACTAGAAGAAGCGCCGCCTTTGTCGTCGAGCATCTCCACGCCGCCCCTAGCCACGCTGTCGCCCGGAGCACGTCCATGCCGCCAAGCATACCCGAGCCACGCCGTCGCCCCGATTGCCTCCACACCGCCACCCTGAGCCCTAGGTGTCGGCCCAAGTGCCTCCACGCCGCCCCAATGCCTGCACTATCGACCCAAGGTAAATCATGTATAACATCAATGAATATGAGGAGTGTGTCTTTTGTGCAACTTGTGCTGTTGTGAATTCCATGGATACATCATTCTTATCAATTACCTTGTTAAGCTATTGATAATACATGGCCAGTAGACTCTGTCAAAATCAGTGATACAAATGTTGGCATCTTCTAAACTAGGGCAGTGTTCAATTTGCTACCGAAAAAATAAAATTACAATAATGCTATTCTTGGATTAAAGCACACAACGACATATACACTCATACAGCACCTATCAAATGCTTATCAAATCAAATTGATCAAATTTTATAGCTGGTTTCATGTCTATGATACTAAATTTATCTCTTTCATGGTAAAATCTCTTAGTGTTAGTTTCTATTCACCATCAATTAAAATATTGTATGGTTAGTTGTTCCTCTTAGATGCTTTTTGTTCATAAGCTTTAAGCCATTTCTTTTTCATGCATGTTTTTATTAATCTCTAATCTTGAAGAGATTAGTTCTATAGCACCTTATATTAGTTTTTAAGAAATTGATTTTCCAACAACCTAACTGATACGGAGGGCTCCCGATCTTCACGATTTGGATTGGATAACTAGCTAGGCCTACATGGAAACCCACCCCAACAACAAACTCCAATGAGAAAGCCTTTGGGGAACTAGGAACCAAATCAACCAAGCTCTCAATTGAATGCCACGTTTACCACTCGGAGGCACACGCCGATCCGTTCAATCCAAAAGGAAAGAAAGGCCTAAGGTGGAACTCCAAATCTAGAGGGGTGAAACCCTAGATTAGGAGCAAAGCTCTATTTTAGTTAATACATCAGGTCTAATCTTGATTAGGGTTTGGGTACGGGCATTTATAGCCCTAACCCCGTAACCGTTGAGGGCTAAGCCAAGTCCTTACATGGGCCTCGGCCCGTTACTGTGCGCAGACAGTACGCCCGGACATTCCGAGGTAACTTGTCCGGAATGTCCGGCCGTAGGGCCCGGACATTCCGGGGTAAGTTTTCCGGAATGTCCGGACGTCTTGTTCAGTGGAAGTCCGGAGGGTCAGAGTTGGTGATCCGGGCAGGGGTCATCCGGAGTCTCCGGGTCTGGGGGCCGGAGTGTCCGGGAGTGGAGTTGGAGGGCGTTGTTCTCGGCCACCCTCCCGGAATGTCCGGGCTTGGTGCCGGAGTGTCCGAGCACCATCTCGAGAGTTGCACATTCCTGGCGGGGGACGTCCGGAGACTCCGGGCTTGCCCGGAATGTCCGGGTGTGTTGTGAGATCTCAGTGGTTCCGGGATTGGGTCATCCGGAGTGTCCGGGTATCCTTGTCCGGAATGTCCGGACATGCTTCCCAGGCAGCATCCCAAGTCCTTCCTCCCCTTGGCGTCGCTCCACTTGGTCGTTCCTTCACACCTAAGCAAGCAAAGAGTTGAAGCATCACGTAATATACCATTCGACCTCAGATCAAGTGGGAAGGAGTCAAGGAATAGAAACACCTCGTGTTGGATAGCCTTAGCTCGAGCTCTTGTCACTGGACGACGAGAGTTTGGAGGTGGACTTGGTGGATTGGAATGAGCCGTGGTATCTTCACCCTTGGTGTAGGAGATGTCCGCATCATTCCCCCCTTCTTGAAAAGGAGTCGACCTCGACTCCAAGTCATTGTAGCCATGGAAGGGTGAAAGGTCCGTGAAATTGAAGGTGTTGCTCACCGAGTACTTGTCCGGTGGAAGATCAATCTTGTAGGCGTTGTCGCCGATGCGTTGAAGCACTTGGAAGGGACCATCTCTGCATGGCTTGAACTTGGAGTTACGTTCTTCCGGAAATCGCTCCTTGCGAAGGTGAATCCACACAAGATCACCGGGATCAAATACCATCTTTTTCTTGCTTTGGTTGACTTTATTGGCGTGACGAAGCACTTGTTGCTTGATGGTGGCCCTTGTCATCTCATGGAGCTTCTTGATGAACGCCGCGCGCTTGGAGGCATCCATGTTGACTCGCTCATGTAGTGGTAGTGGAAGAAGATCGAGTGGTGTAGAGGGGTTAAAACCATACACCACTTCGAAGGGACTCAAGCTTGTGGTAGAATGCACCGCTTGCTTGTAGGCGAACTCCACATGGGGAATGCAGTCCTCCCACTCCCGCAAGTTCTTTTTTATCATGACTCGAAGGAGTGTGGAGAGGGTGCGGTTGACGACCTCGGTTTGCCCATCCGTTTGAGGGTGGCATGTGGTGGAGAAGAGAAGCTTGACGCCCAATTTGGCCCACAACGTCTTCCAAAAGTAACTTAGGAATTTGACGTCGCGGTCGGAGACAATGGTCTTGGGGACGCCGTGAAGCCTCACAATTTCCCTAAAAACAATGTAGCAATATGTGAAGCATCGTCGGTCTTGTGGCATGGAATGAAATGAGCCATTTTTGAGAACCTATCCACAACCACAAATATGGAATCCCTCCCTGTTTTGGTCCTAGGCAATCCTAACACAAAGTCCATGCTCATATCCTCCCAAGGTGCACTAGGAACAGGAAGTGGAGTATAAAGACCGTGAGGGTTTAGTTTTGACTTAGCTTTGTGGCATGTAATGCATCGTTGGACGAATCTCTCCACATCTCGTCGCATTTTTGCCCAATAGTAGTGGTTGGACAGCATCATGTAGGTCTTATCCCTCCCAAAGTGTCCCATCAAGCCGCCGCCATGTGATTCCTGCAAAAGTAGCAAACGCACGGACGACTCGGGGATGCATAGTTTGTTAGCTCAAAAAAGGAAACCCTCATACACATGATATTTGTCCCAACCCTTTCCTTCTCTACAATTAGCAAAAGGGGAAGCAAATTCAGGGTCATTAGCATATAAATCTTTCAAGCACTCTAAACCCAAAACTTTAACTTCGAGTTGATTCAAGAGGGTCATTTTGCGGGAAAGAGCGTCCACCACAACATTTTCTTTGTCCTTTTTGTATTTGACTCCATAGGGAAAGGTTTCAATAAATTCAACCCATTTTGCATGTCTTCGGTTCAATTTAGCTTGACCCTTAAGGTATTTCAAGGATTCATGATCGGAATGAATAACAAATTCTTTTGGACAAAGATAGTGTTGCCAAACTTGTAGGACACGAACCAAAGCATACAATTCTTTATCATAAACCGGATAATTGAGTTGAGCACCATTCAATTTCTCACTAAAGTAAGCGACCGGTTTACCTTCTTGCATGAGCACACCCCCTATACCGATTCCACTAGCATCACATTCAACTTCAAAGGTTTTAGCGAAATCCGGTAAAGCAAGCAAGGGTGCCTCGGTTAGGCGTTTCTTTAATTCTTGAAAAGCGTTCTCTTGAGATTGCCCCCATACAAAAGGAATTTTCTTTCTAGTCAATTCATTCAAAGGGGAAGCAATAGCACTAAAATCTTTGACAAATCGATGGTAAAAACTTGCTAGGCCATGAAAACTACGCACTTGACTCACATTGACAGGGGTAGGCCAATTTTTAATAGCTTCAATTTTGGACTCATCTACCTCTATGCCATGACTAGACACAACAAAGCCTAGAAACACAAGTTTCTCCGTACAAAAAGTGCATTTCTCAAGATTAGCAAACAAGCATTCATTCCTAAGCACGAGTAGAACTTGTTTAATGTGGCTAACATGATCATGCAAAGTTCTACTATATATGAGAATGTCATCAAAGTAGACTACCACAAATTTACCAATGAATTGGCGTAAAACATGATTCATTAAGCGCATGAAAGTACTGGGAGCATTGGATAAACCAAAAGGCATGACAAGCCACTCATACAAACCAAACTTAGTTTTGAAAGCGGTTTTCCACTCATCTCCCTCACTCATCCTTATTTGGTGATAGCCACTCTTCAATCAATTTTAGAGAAAATGGTTGCGCCACTAAGCTCATCAAGCATGTCATCTAAACGAGGAATGGGATGGCGATAGTGCACGGTGATATTATTGATGGCTCGGCAATCAACGCACATGCGCAAGATCCGTCCTTTTTAGGGACAAGAATAACGGGAACGGCGCAAGGACTTAAGCTTTCACGAACATACCCCTTGTCAAGTAGCTCCTGTACTTGACGTTGAATTTTCTTGGTCTCCTGGGGTTGGGCGCGGTAAGGAGGCCAGTTGGGAAGAGGCGCTCCCGGAATGAGGTCGATGCGGTGCTCGATGCCACGAATGGGTGAAAGCCCCGCCGGGATCTCATCGGGAAAGACGTCCTCGAACTCCTGCAAAACACGAGACATAGCTAGAGGAAGTGGGGGTGAGTCATTAGTCAAAGCAACCACATCTTTGTACACAAGTACAAAGTGTAGCGTAGGTGGATCATTCCTCACTCCTCTCATCTCGGATTTGGTGGCTAGCATCACTAAGCCTCTACTTGCTTCCTGACTCTTTTCTCTCACTTTGGGCTAGTGGCTCTCGCTCACCGATTTGTGGAAGTCACTCAAAGTTGTGCTCTCTCGCTCATCTCTCTTCTTTTCTTCTTGAAGCCTTGCCAACTTTTGAGCATTGTCGGTGATGATTTGGCTTCGCGTCATGGGGCGAAGCACATACTCCTTATGGTGCCATCGAAAGATGTACTCATTGGTGTGGCCATCGTGGCGCGCCGCTCGGGTCGTACTGCCATGGGCGGCCCAATAGAAGGTGGCACACTGTCATGGGCACCACATCACACTCCACCGTGTCCTGATAAGCTCCAATCTTGAAGGAGACTTGCACCATGTGTTGTATCTTGACGGTGCCGCTGTCACTCAACCACTGCACATGGTAAGGACGTGGATGCTTCTTGTACTTCAGGTTGAATTTAGAGCACAGCTCTTGTCTTGCCAAATTGTGACAACTCCCTCCATCGATTATGACTTTGATGGTTTTGCCGTCGATTGCGGCCTTGGTTTGGAAGAGGTTGCACTGTTGCTCAGGCTCATCTTGAAGTTGGACGGTGAGGATCTTCTTGGTGACGACGAGGGATGGACCCGACTCGGTCTCGCAATAGATTCGCTCCTGTCCATCTACATATTCTCCTTCTTGTTCAATTCGGGCTACTTCATGGATGGCATCAATCTCGCCCTCGCTAGCAGACTCATACTCGCCTTCTTTAGTGATCAACATTACTCGTGCATTGGGGCACTCTCTTTGCATATGATCACGCCCTTGGCACTTGAAGCATACGATGTCGCGAGTCTTGCCCGTGGAAGCCATTGAAGAAACAGTGCTTGGACTCGGTGCTCCCCTTGAAGAAGAGGTGGTAGGATGGTTTGTGTTTGTCCATTAGTGCACACTTGTACTTCCACCCCCCATATGACTCTCTGTCTTGGTGGAGGTAGCTCTTGGGGCAAACTTTGCACTCGAACTGGGGTGAGGAGCAACTGCCGTGGCCCGTGAGGTGTAAGGAGTGGAACGTGCTACATATGTTGAGGACTTGGAGTAGCGAGCGTCCTTTTGCACTTGGCGCTCGGCTTTGATAGCTTGATGCACTAACTCCACAACTGTGTTGTAGGGTTGATAGTCGGCGATGCGCTTGATTGGATGGTTCAACCCAGCCAAGAAACGGGCCATAGTCTGCTCTTCAGTCTCTTGGACATTAGCTCGGATCAAGGCGGTTTCCATTTCCTTGAAGTATTCTTCAACTGACCGACTGCCTTGTTTGAGGTCTTGGAGTTTCTTGAAGAGATCTCGCTTATAGTACTTGGGCACAAAGCGAGCCCGCATTTCCCTCTTCATCTCTATCCAAGACAGGACAGGCAGCTCTCCATGTTCGCCTCGCTGATTTTGCACTTGCTCCCACCAAATAAGTGCATATCCATCGAACTCAAGTGAGGCCATAGCAACTTTCTTCTCTTCGGAGTAATTGTGCATCCGGAAGACCTTGTTCACCTTGAGCTCCATGTGAGGTACTCTTCGGGATCCATTGCATCATCGAAGAATTTGGGCATTGTGACTTAAGCTTGCCAAACTTTTCCTCCCCATCTCCTGATGGACCCCTCTGCCGGTGTTCTGTACCCTCATCCTGATAATTCCGCCTTCTGAACCCTGGGTCTCTGTCCGGGTGCCTTTGATGTCGTTGGCCATTAGGTTGATAAAAGCTTGATCCTCCCTCTGATGCACTTCCCTCATACCCATCACGTCCTTGGTGGCTCCTTGCCCGACCATGATTGTGTGGCCCCAAGGTTGGGTCTCGGGTTCCTGATGGAGGAAGGGATGCTCGGTGTCTAGCGGTTCTTCGAGCTTGGGCATGCCGTGCCGCCATCACGGCATCGGTCTCGTCAAGAGGATCCTCCTCATCAATCTCTGCTTCTGGGATCTGGCCTCGAAATGCTTGTACAACTTTCTGCACAATGCTTGTCTTCATAGATTCCATCTGTCGGGTCATATCATGCCTCAAATTGTCCACAGTGTCATGAAGGCTCCATTGGAGGGCCAAATGTTGCCCTCGAGTCACACAATCCTCATTACCACTCGCTCTATGGGATCCTTCCCTAGACATGGTTAGCAATGTAACAATATATTGAAATATGTGGAATTTGGGAACTCCCTCACCTCACTCACCACCGAAGTCCTTGCCTCCATGGATTGAAGGATCGAGGCCCGCGGAAGGTAAATGCGTTCCTCAAGAGTAGGTTGAAGAAGTTCCAAGTCCCAAGGCACTAATTCAACAAAGCTTTTGGTGGATCTCGGAAAGGATTAGCACAAGATACTAAGCAAAAATGGAATAATGAGATTTTGTGATGATTAGTAATAATCCACAATGAAACAATGCAATAAGAGTTGATCTCAAGGATATAAGCGAAGCTCAAACAACTCACTCACAAAGATAATGGGATTTGTGCAACCAAGGAAATGAGCTAGAACAAAAGGATCCTAGCGAAGGCTATGAGCTCGCGTTGCACAAATACAAGGAAAGACGCTAGCTCGATTGCAAAAGGTAGGGTTAAAGATTTGCACACTTGACTACCCTTCCTAATCAGATTTTCCTTCAAGCTTGTGTTTCCCTACAAAGGATCATTGGCATTGACTTGTGTTCTTTCTCTTTCTTTCTTTCCCTTTCTTCTTCTTCTTTTTTTTTATGCCAAGATCTTACAAGACTATCGTTGTTGATTGCTTGGGAAGAGCTAAACTAGATAGAACAAGTGCACAAAACCCTAGCAATCATCGAAGAGCTAGTCTTGATAGAATCAAAGTCGTCGCAAAAGGAGGATGTTGGTTCACAAAGGAAGAGAGCAAGATAGACGGTTATACCTCGCTCGATGCAGTCTGCAATTGCTCTGTCCGGAGATTCCGGGTTAGATTACCCGGACACTCCGGGTGGGCCCGGAGATTCCGGGGTAGATTTCTCGGATACTCCGGGGTACGTCCCGAGAGAAGTGACTTCCGGCTGTGGCAGGCCGGAGACTCCGGGGTAGGCCGGATGCTCCGGGTGTGCTGGGGGTTTTCAGATCTAAAACAGGGGCGGCCCCAAAAACCACGAAACAGAGGGGAAAACCGAGGAATAGGCCAAGGCAACGCAAAGGAAGGTTAGATCAACAAATATAGCAAAGATCTAGTGGATCAAAACCAACCAAAACTCACCCAAAACTCCGAATCGCATCAAGATTTCAAAACGGGCTCTTTTTGTGGGGTTTTTGAAATAGGCAAGAAAAACTAAATCAAAGCTAGCAATTGGGGGTAGGGAAAAGAGGGGATACAAATCCAAATCGTGTCAACCTAGAGCTCTGATACCAAGTTGATACGGAGGGCTCCCGATCTTCACGATTTAGATTGGATAACTAGCTAGGCCTAGATGGAAAACCCACCCCAACAACAAACTCCAACGAGAAAGCCTTTGGGGAACTAGGACCAAATCAACCAAGCTCTCAATTGAATGCCACGTTTACCACTTGGAGGCACACGCCGATCTATTCAATCCAAAAGGAAAGAAAGGCCTAAGGTGGAACTCCAAATCTAGAGGGGTGAAACCATAGATTAGGAGCAAAGCTCTATTTTAGTTAATACATCAGGTCTAATCTTGATTAGGGTTTGGGTACGGGTATTTATAGCCCTAACCCCGTAACCCTTGAGGGCTAAGCCAAGTCCTTACGTGGGCCTCGGCCCGTTACTGTGCGCAGACAGTACGCCCGGACATTCCGGGGTAACTTGTCCGGAATGTCCGGCCGTAGGGCCCGGACATTCCGGGGTAAGTTTTCCAGAATGTTCGGACGTCTTGTTCAGTGGAAGTCCGGAGGGTCAGAGTTGGCGATCCGGGCAGGGGTCATCCGGAGTCTCCGGGTCTGGGGGCCGGAGTGTCCGGGAGTGGAGTTGGAGGGCGTTGTTCTCGGACACCCTCCCGGAATGTCCGGGCTTGGTGCCGGAGTGTCCGGGCACCATCCCGAGAGTTGCATATTCCTGGCGAGGGACGTCCGAAGACTCCGGGCTTGCCCGGAATGTCCGGGTGTGTTGTGAGATCTCGGTGGTTCCGGGATTGGGTCATCCGGAGTGTCCGGGTATCCTTGTCCGGAATGTCCGGACATGCTTCCCAGGCAGCATCCCAAGTCCTTCCTCCCCTTGGCGTCGCTCCACTTAGTCGTTCCTTCACACCTAAGCAAGCAAAGAGTTGAAGCATCAGGTAATATACCATTCGACCTCAGATCAAGTGGGAAGGAGTCAAGGAATAGAAACACCTCGTGTTGGATAGCCTTAGCTCAAGCTCTTGTCACTGGACGGCGAGAGTTTGGAGGTGGACTTGGTGGATTGGAATGAGCCGTGGTATCTTCACCCTTGGTGCAGGAGATGTCCGCATCACTAACGTATCCCACTTAGAATGGAGATGAACTCCCCCCACCCCTCCCCTACGTCATCACCGTCGGGGTCGCCAAGACCGTCATCACCATCAGGAAAGGGTTCTGCAAACCAAGGAAGCCTTCGGTGAGGCCAGATGGCAGATGGGTAGTTGAGATAGTGGATCTGGTTACTGGAGTTCCTGAGCTGAAAGAAACCTGAAAGAAGTGGAGGACCACATGCGGGGGCACATGCGGGGCCGTCGGCCGTTCAAACGGTTTGAATCACCCTGGAAGATTGGGGTGAGCTCACACGAGAGGAGCAGAATGCCCTATTCACCGAAGTCATGCGATCCTTCAAAGTCTCAGAAGAAGCTGAAGCCAATTTCCGTCGAGCTACTCTCATAATAGTGGGGAAGTGTTGCAGGAATTTCAAGCACAGACTGGTGAGGGACTATCTTAAGAATGATAAATCACCTTGCCAAGCATACCCGGATGTCACAGAAGAAGACTGGGCAGATTTTTGCACCTTGAAGTCGTCAAAGGAGTTCCAGGCAAAAAAACCAGAAGGGGCAGGAGCTAGCAAGGAGGAACAAGCACCCACACATTCTCAGTACCTCAGGGTATGTCGGTGCTAAGAAGAAATGGGCAAAGGAAGACAAGGAAGCGGAGAAGAGTGGTCTGCAGTCTATCTTCTCCGATTTCAGCGACAGCCGCGTTAGACTGGTGCAGGGTGGGGATAAAGGTTAGCCATCATTGTGAACGCGTATGGTGACATCCAGAAGACGAGGAGGTCTACCAGAAAATGGTCGAGGTAAATGAGTAGGCAACTCAAAGCATGTTTGTGCCTAGTCAAGAGGAAAATATACTCTCGGAGGTCATCGGCACCAGGGTTTTGGAAATCTCACTACATCGGGCAAAGAGTTCAGTGGCGATAACCAGGAGGCACGGAGGCGAAGGAAGAAAGCAAGGGCCCAGCAGTTCAAAGCGGAGATAAAATCCTCCCTTGAAGAAAAATTCTAGGAAAAAATGAGAGCCATGGAGAAGAGGCTGTCAGCACAGTTCCTTCACGCAAGGGTGGCAGTCACAAGCCCAGGTGCCTACCGGAGTAGTTGCACCTCGAGGGCTAATGAATCTTCTCCCATCGACCAAATCGGGGGTCCAGCGTAGTGCAAGCTGCAGATACAGTTCGCTACGATGAACTTTGCAATGGACGCCGCCTATGGTCAGGTTGATGAGACGGTGGCCCGATCTTTCAATGAGATGATGATAGCTATCGATTTGGTGGAGCTTGACCTAGACAATCCGTTTATATATACCATACTAGATGATATGCCTTAGCAATCGCTAAACCAATCTCTAATGGTTATTGACCTTGTCTTAGGCGCGATCAACCTGAACAACGAGGTTCAAGTTCCTGCAAGCAACCAAAGAACCAGCAAGAATTTGATAAGTTGCAATCTAAAATTGCGAGTATTAAATTTGCACAAGAGCTAGAAGAACGAATTCGGGATTCCTCTGAAGATCTGAACAAAACGGTACTCTTATACGACTTGTGGCTACGAAATTATAGCAGTAGCTAAACAACTCAATGAAACCCATCTAATCCTAGGGACTCAGGTGACTGATATAGGAGAGGGTGGAAGGAGGTACTGTTCACAACTAGGACTCCTCCTCTCTTCGACTCGAATGTCTCTACGTGTGCTGAAATTAAAAGATTCATGGTCTTGGCCAGAAAAGGGTGACGCAACACCATTCACTAATTATGCACAAAAATGCAAAGTGGAAGCTTGTATATTCTGTCCATCATGAAGGGTCCAAAGTCTTGAAATAGCTTGACAACATCATGGTAGTGCAGCCATACTTCTCCTCACTTGAGCCAATGTTCCTGAGTAACATAACAACATCTCATTTAGGCAGCACCATGGAGTTCATAGAAAATGATGGAGCTCTAAGAAACAAATTTACCTGACAATTAAGTTGGCATGCTCGAGCTCATGTCACTACACCCTGTAATTGTGGAGATATGATTGTATCGGTGTTAGGGATGTCCTCATCATCCTCCCCTGCTTGAATTGATGTTGTCCTCGATAACAAGTCACCGACCTCACCCAAATATGGTTTTGAATCTGTAATATCAATTGTGGGGCTAACCCCAAAATCCGCAGGTAGATCAAGCGTATATGCATTATCTTTAATCTTTTCGAGGACTTTAAAAGGACCATCAGTGCGAGGCATTAATTTGGACTTGCGCAAATCAGGGAAACCGTCTTTTCTTAAATGCAACCAGACTAAATCTAGTTCAAACACAATATGTTTCCTACCCTGACTACCAACAAGTTTATATTTAGCATTCATGCACTCAATGTTCTTTTTAGTTGTCACATGCATTTTTTATATCAAATTAGCACGTTGCTTAGCATCAAAATTAACCTTCTCCGAAGATGGAAGAGGCAACGAATTAATAGGTGCACGAGGTACACAGTTATAAACAATCTCAAAATGGCACATCTTAGTGGTAGAATGCAGCGGACGATTATAAGCAAACTCAATATGAGGTCAACATTCTTCCCGCATACAGAAATTTTGTTTCAAAACAGCCCTAAGCATAGTAGACAATTTTCTATTCACAACCTTAGTTTGTCCATCAGTTTGGGGATGATAAGTAGTAAAAAATAAAATCTTAGTCCCCAATTTAGCCCATAAAGTTCTCCAAAAATGGCTAACGAATTTAGTATCACGATTTGACACAATAGTATTAGGCACACCATGCAAATGTATAATTTCATGAAAGAACAAATCAACAACAAACGTAGGATCATTAGATTTGTGACATGGTATAAAGTGTACCATCTTACTAAATCTATCTACGACAACAAATATATTATCCCTCCCCTTCTTTGTTCGAGGCAGCCCTAAAACAAAGTCTATAGATATATCTTCCCAAGGCACACTAGGGACATGTATAGGCATATATAAAACATGTGGATTAAGTCGTGACTTAGCTTTTTGACATGTAGTGTAGCGAGCAATGAATCTCTCATCATACCATCGCATCCATGGCCAAAAGAAGTGGGCAGCCAGCACGTCCTTTGTCTTCTTAACACCAAAATGACCTATCAATCCTCCTCCATGTGCCTCCCGTAACAACAAAAGATGAATGGAGCTAGCTGGGATGCATAGCTTGTTAGCACGGAACATAAATCCATCATTAATAACAAAGTTGTTCCATCTTCTCCCTTCTCTACAATTCTGCAATACACATTGATCTTTGATGGTCTCGAAACCAAAAAATTTGAAGTCAAGTTGTCAAAGCATGTTATAACAATATGACAATACATCAGCAATAACATTTTCTTTACCCTTTTTGTGTTTGATAACATAAGGGAAAGCCTCAATGAACTCAACCTACTTAGCATGTCTATGGTCCAGTTTAGCTGGACTTCTAATATGTTTCAAAGATTGATCCGAATGTATAACGAACTCCTTGGGCCACAAATAATGTTGTCATGTTTGTAGAGTCCAAATTAGAGCATAAAGTTTTGTCATAAGTTGAATAATTCAAACTAGGCCGACTGAGTTTTTCACTAAAGCAACCTACAGTATTGCTTTCTTGTAATACAACACCACCAAGCCCTATGCCGCTAGCATCACATTCAAATTTAAACATCTTATGAAAATCAGGAAGTTGTAGCAAGGGGACATGTGTTAACTTATCTTTTAATATCACAAAGGCTTCTTCTTGTGCGTCGCTCCAAACAAAAGGTTCGTCCTTCTTTGTAAGCTCGTTGAGCGGTGCTTCGATGGTGCTGAAATCCTTCACCTTTATGACCAGCAAGTCCGAGAAAACTCTACACCTGTGTGACCCGTTTTAGGAGTCGGCCAACTTTGTATCGCCTCGACCTTGGCCTTGTCAACATCAATTCCCCGCGGGGTCACAACATAGCCAAGAAAAGAGACTTGATCCGTGCAAAATGTGCACTTCTCGATGTTACCAAATAAATGTGCATCACGTAGAGCATCAAAAACAGCACGTACATGGTCTAGATGCTCCTCTAATGACTTCCTGTAAATTAAAATATCATCAAAGTATACTACCACAAATCGTCCTACGAAAGCCTGCAAAATTTCATTCATTAATCTCATGAAAGTGCTAGGTGCATTAGTCAATCCAAAAGGCATAACTAACCACTCATATAAATCAAATTTAGTTTTCAAAGTTGTTTCCATTCATTACCAAATTTCATACGAATTTAATGGTAGCCACTTTGCAAGTCTATTATAGAGAAGACAACTAGCCACTAAGTTCATCAAGCATGTCATCTAATCTAGGAATAGGATGAAGCTCTACAATCTATACACATGTGTCAAGTACTGTCTTTTTTAGGAACAAAAATAATAGGAACAGCACAAGGACTAAGGGATTCACAAACATAACCTTTATCAAATTCTTAAACTTGTCACTGAATCCCCTTGGTCTCCTCAGGATTTGTATGGTACGGTGCACGGCTGGGCAGCGAGGCGTCGGGAATCAAGTCAATTTGGTGTTCAATGCCTCTCATAGGTGGCAGCCCCAACGGTAACTCTTTTGGGAACATATCGATGTATTCCTACAAAAGGTAGCAACAGTAGAAGGCAAAGAAGAAGGCATATCCTCAAATGAAAATAAAGCTTCCTTGCAAATCAGTCCATAGCATGCATTAGTAGTAGCATCTAATTTTAAAATTTCAGCACATGTAGTAAGAATGCAGCTCCTTTCAATTTTATTTCCTTAGATGAGCTAGGAACAGATTTGTTGAACTTACTAAATTACTCTAACTCATGAACTACTTACTGATTTTCAGATTTTATTTTATTTTTACTAGCCCTGGCAGATTGTCTTGCAAAATTTGCTCAGGGACATAGAGTGTAGAACTATTTTCTTTTTTTTATGCATGAGAATATATTGATTAGTTCGATCATCATGTATATAATGTTTATCATACTACCATGGTCAACCTAATAACATGGAACAAGCTTGCATAGGCACAATATCCTAAAGAAAACTAAACTTTCACCATGCGTGTTACCTTTACTTTGTCGCCATCATTGAACCATTGAGTGTAATAAGGATGTGGATGTGGCCATGTAGGTAGAGTGAGCTTCTCCACCATGTCAACACTCGCTAAGTTATTGCAACTTCCTCCATTAATGATTATGTGAATTGCATGCTCCTTGACGACACCTTTAATGTGGAAAAGGTTGTGGCGCTGATTCTTCTTGTCTCAGACAATTTGAGCACCAAGCACATAGTGTGCTATAATGCTCATGTTTCGGTCAAGGGCATCTTCAGCAATCACATGCTCTTCGTGTTGATCGGACTTGGTGTTGCCTTGTTCATGTTCAACTAGCAAAGCATAGATCTCCTCATCTAGATCACTCACGGAGTCATACTCGCCATCTTTACGAATGAGCAATGTGCGCTTATTAGGACAATCCATCATGATATGGCCGAAGCCCTTGCAACGGTGGCATTGAATGTCCTTTGTTCTCCTAGTGGAGGCTGCTGACGATGAACTTTTAGCAGGAGTTGACGAAGATGAAGCACTTTTCGTCGGTGCCATAGTACGAGATGCTGAATTGGATGGAGCAAGCGCTGATCTGAAGGTCAAAGGCGTTGCTGTAGTAGTACGATTGGGTGGGGCAGCGGGTGTGCACGATGCCCACGTGGAACCACAACCTGCAAAAAAGTTAGTACACGGTCTCGAGCATCCCTTCACTTCACGTTCAGCATGTATAGTAAGGTGGAATAAACGAGTCATAGAGTTATAGTCCTTATAAGCAAGAATATCAGCAATATCTCTATTTAATCCACCCATAAACCTAGACATAGAAGCTTCCTGATTCTCAACTAAACCACAACGTAGCATTTATTTGTAATTCTTGATAATAGTCTTCTACAGATCTATTTCCTTGATTTAAGCCCTAAATTTATCAATAAGTCTTTAGCATAATATGAGTGAACGAATCTATGTCTCATCAATTGTTCTAGTGCTTCACAAGCGGTTGGAATATTATGTGGATGTATTCTACAGTGTTCTTTCCACCAAATAGAAGCAAAATCAACAAATTCACTAGTAATAGCCCTAACACATTTATTCTCCAGAAAATCATGACATGCAAATTTCTGATCACTAGTAACTTCCATGTGAGGTATGCATCTGGATCATATTTACCTTCATAAGGGAGCATACTAAATTTTACCTTAGAGAATGCGTCATCTCCGTCATGATCCCTTTGTGGTCGTGGTGAAGCACGTCACATACCTTGTCTATGGTAGCGTAGTCGATGGTGATCTCAGTCATTGTTGTGGTTGATGTCATCCTCGTCCTCAGAATTAGCACTGTAGTCATCCTTGTCTCCCTCCTCTTGCCCATGGCGTGCCTCGGCTCCTGATCCAGCGGATGCCGCTGGTCGCTAAATAGAGGCATTGGCGTTGTTGGTTGCAGCTGAAGGAACCTATCGTGCATGTGGTACTCTATTATTATTTGGAAGCTGTAGGTATGGAAGAACCTGCAATATTATCAGGCGAGCCAATATAGCAGTAATGTTAGTGTTAGCGATCGCCTGTCCATCCTCAATTGCTTTAAGGCGGTTCTCCTACATTTGCATTCGTTCATTGGTACTGTGGAGATCATCCGTGAGGCCCTTAATAGCATCATCGTCACCTACCATGGTTAGCAAATAGAAACAAATCCAAATTTATATTCCTATCATTACTGGAATGTGGGTGTGGTGGAGTGTTGGAAAGGCTCTCAATAATTGTATAGCAAATACCAAGCTCTTACCAATTCTTACCATGCTACAGTGGTTGTCAGCCTTTTGGCGGTGTCAAAGATGATCAAAAGATTGATATAGCAATTACCAAGGTGACCGAACAAAGTACAATATACGAAGATGGAATTTGGTTGGCTTCAATATGGTAGCAAGGAGTAGCAACAATCAATGCAGCAAATGCAAGTTGAATAAATATTTAAAGTACTAGTCACTGTTGTTGAATCCTAGCTTAGACCAATGAAAAGCTAATCAATGCCCTGCAAATAATATAAGCGAAGCTCAAAGGCAGTAGAAGATAAGGTACTGAAGCTGCAAAACATGAGTGGCAAAAGATCTCTGAGATTTTTATTCTTCTTTTTTTTTACTTTTTTCTTTTTTATCTCAGAAACCCAGTCAATCAGAAGAACAAATGCTACAATGTTGTGGCAGCAAAAATAGCACAAATCTTGCTGCAGCAAAGGTGAAGCAAGGCAAGGAGCTAATGTGTGGCGTCGCGGCAGCAAAAACTGCTGATTTGCTTGCCGCGGCAAGAAAGTGGCAGCGGTGTAGAGGGAGTTTGACAACTCTGATTGACGAATGGCATTCACAGCTGTGAGGAGGAGGTCAAACTCTATGTCTCCAACAATTTTTAGCCAATTCCAAGAAGGTCGGGAAAATGACTAGTGAAAATCCTGGCCCAAAATTGAAGATTCTGAAAAGTCACCTCGACCAAATTGCTCAAAATGAAACAAGATTAAGGTGGGAAGCAAGTCCTTGACTGAAGCTATCCAGGAAAACAAGAATCACCCAAATCGGAGTCCGAGCGAAGGAGATATGCCCTCTACAAAATCAGAAAAACTTCCAGAGCCAAAAAGTCCAATTTAGAAACCGAATTTTAAGAGTCAATACATGTATTGGTGTGCACATCATAATTTCTTCAAAAGAGCCTCAGTGTTAGCTTTAATTTGACTTCGCATGAGAAAGTTATGGTTGTTTTACTGAAACTGCTCAATCTAGGGTTTGATCTAGACTCCCCAACTAGTATTGTTGCCACGGCAGCAAATCTGCTGTTTTTCTTGCAGCCGTAGGACTTTGGTGGCTTTTGCATGGAGTTTGGATGCACGGATCAAGTTGAAACTTTTGGAGCAGGATTAGCACATATATATCTCACAAACGGCGAAGTTTAATCCCAATGGACACTTTGAATTTTGGAGTTCAAAACTAGTAGGAGTTGTGTTTGCCCTGAACTATACTCGTAACAGATATGGACTTGATCTCTACTTCTTCCCCGAAACCAATCTAATCAGCACAAGAGCGTGGCGATGGCAATGGCAACAAGATGCAAGACATGACTAACTAGACACTGACTCTAAACTATGACCAGCAACGTGACATGAAAATGCAACACAAATTCAACAATGCAAAATTACTAAAAGATAGATGCAAAGGCACAAATTGGTTTGGATAGGGAAAAATGAATCTAATCTACTTTTTTGGTCTTTTCTAAACAATAGGACCAACAAATCTAATCTACGAGAAATAGTAAACTCCCACCAATCAACTTGAGCTCCGATACCACTTGATGAGACGTTGGCCCGATCTTTCGATGAGATAATGATAGCTATCGATTTGGTCGAGCTTGACCTTGACAATCGGACTATACCGTACTAAACGATATGCCTTAGCAATCGCTAAGCCAATCTCTGATGGTTATTGACCTTGCCGTAGGCATGATCAACATGAGCACGAGGTTCAAGTTCCTGCAAGCAACCAAAGAACCAACAAGAACTGTGATAAATTGCAATCTAAAATTGCGAGTATTAAATTTGCACAAGAGCTAGAAGAATGAATTTGGGATTCCACTGGCGATTTGAACAAGGCAGTAGTCCTATATGACTTGTAGATGCAAAATTATAGCAGTAGCTAAACAACTCAATGAAACCCATCTATCCTAGGGACTCGGGTGACTTATATAGGAGAGGGTGGAAGGAGGTACTGTTCACAACTAGGACTCCTCCTCCCTTACGACTCAAATGTTTCTAAGTGTGCTGAAATTAAAAGATTCATGGCCTTGGCCAGAAAAAGGTGACGCAGCACCATTCACTAAATATGGATGAAATGCAAAGTGGAAGCTTGTATATTCCGTCCATCATGGAGGCTCCAAAGTCTTGAAATAGCTTGACAACATCCTGGTAGTGCAGCCATCCTTCTCCTCACTTGAGCCAATGTTCCTGAGTAACATAACATCATCTCCTTTAGGCAGCACCATGGAGTTCATAGAAAATGATGGAGCTCCAAGAAACGAATTTACCTGACAATTAAGTTGGCCTGCTCGAGCTCGTATCACTGGACCCTATAATTGTGGAGATATGATTGTATCGATGTTAGGGATATCCTCATCATAGGTGTGGCCATCTCCCCCAACCACGGTGTTACACTGTGTCCCATTAATGCCAGGTTGCACGCGAGTGCAAGTGGAATCTATCAACTCGACCTTCGCTAACTATCCCTTGCCTAACGTGTGAGAAGGTGATGAGATGCAGATGTTAAACGACATCGTCGGGTCTTTCGTTCAATGGCCAAAGAAGGACATAGTCCTTGAATCAGCACCAAATGCATCGTCTGATCTTCCATGTTCGCCAGCCGGTGGGTTGATGAGGTTTTCACCGATGGTTGCTCAATCTCCACTAGAGGTTTGCAATGTGCTAACCCTCCCTCAGGCAATGCCGGCTTCTCACCATTCGCTACCCCCTCAACTCCAGGCAATACTAAATGTGGAGAGCTCACGGCCTTGTTGTGTTCAAACCAAGAGTTAGGGGGTCCAAGTCGAAGCTGAAAGTTTCCTGGAAGAAGAAGTTTGCTTTGAATTTGGCGGCAGATGTTGAATATCCTATGGCAGAACTAGCTCGCCAATACGTGCCGGGAAAACCTATGGTGGATGACAACGTGAATCTTGGCGTAGCCTGCTGGCAGCTTCATGATTATTATCTCAACGTATCCAACAGGCCGTTCCCACATAGACTAGCCAGCATCATAGTCTACTTCACGAAGGAACACTTCAAGCACAGTCAAGACTTGTTCAACATGTTCCACTTCCATGACCTAGACGTCGAGCTCATGAGATGCTCCACGCTATAAGTTCTTATAATACAACACAAGTTTGTTTTACTACCGCTAAGTGCATAATATAACCGTTTGTTATCCTATACTCAGATACATGATTGATCTAAGCGAGAAAAGAAAGCTCCACAGCTCCGTTGGGTTTGGCGACCAACATCTGATCCCGGTGCAAAGCATCATGACAAATAGGAACCTCGTGCGAGATTGCGTTGTGCATATACTCCATGAGTACTCCGCTGAGATTACATCCAGGTTGCATATAACATCGGGTAAGCCATATGCCTTGGAAATTCTTTGTTTTCGATGGCTAAATATACCATAACTTTGTATCGTATAACCAGTGGGCATTGGATCCTCATCGTCATCGTGCCAAAGCGAACAAGGTATATTACCTTGATTCCAAGAGGCGTAGCCATGATCAGCTCAAGAACGCATACTTGGACATCATGGATCTACTCGACGAGTGAGTATCAAGACTTTATTCTTCGTCGATGTCTATTCTTTCTTCTTTCGAAATGAAATGGCATCCTTAGGCTTATTGTTTTGAATCACATAGAGTGTTTGATACGTACGTCAAACAAGGAGGGAGGCACAAGGAAGGAGTGTCCGTCGAGTTACATCATGACTCCAAGTTTAAGGTATTATGTAATGTTCTTGACTCCTCCTACTAATGCCATCATACCTCTGCCCTCTATAGCTAATCGATATTCCTTTTGTAGTGTCGGCAACAACCCCAAGGATCAGCCCTCTGTGGTATTACCGTGCTTCCACATGCTAGCCCTTTGCAACAACCCAAAGTTCAGTGATGTAGCGGTACGAAACCATCCCAACTAATGTGTAGTGTTTATTCAAGTTATTCGCCCTGAGTGTAAGCTGATATCTTCAGGAAGGGGTGAAACTTATGTGAATCACGTAGTTGGAAGATATGGACATCGCCCAAATTCGGTCGCTCATGGCTACGTTCCTAAACAACGAGGTCATCAATGCCGAAGGACGGTTCAATCACCCGCTGGCGCCCTAAAACTAGGAACCTAGGATTGCAAATAGTTAGGTTTCTAGTTCGATAGCGATCAAGCTTTGTACTTGCATTATTATGTCTTTCAAACTTGTAGTTTCAAATGATAAGTGCACTTGTTGTTTTAAAATGTCATGTTTACTTTTTCTCTCGATGCTAACATATAAGTGAGTATGAAATTATAAACTTTTCTTATGAATTTCACTTTATAACAGATGAGACTTCTTGTTCATTAACAGATCGATCATATATGGAGACTATGGCGAGTGGTTATATGTCGTGTGAAGAACTTCGTATTTTTTAATTGATCAATTACTTGGCTATCAATTGAGTATATATCACAAATGAACAACTTGTGTAATATTATTTTTGTATGTGTATACATGTGAATGTGAGTAGTTGATGTGTTGTGATCGATGCAGGAATGATTGAGCAATGTGATATATATATATATATATATATATATATATTGTTATATGTGTTGTGCCGTGGATCTGTTATATGAAATGATGTCTTCTGTTTCAGAGAGGCTAATAAATCAAAAAAACTGTCATGTAAAAAAATATTGTCAGACCCTAGATTCTGTAACAGAGAGTCTTAAGAGAAATCACTCACTAAGTCGAAACGTCAACCCCGACCTCAACTCTAGGGTGTCGATTCCCAGAGGAGTGGAGTGATATGGCTTTGAATAGCCCGAGACGTCAACCCCAAAGCTTACTCCGGCAAATTAATGCACAGAGCAGTAGGGTGATATGGTCTCCTCACTCTTTCCCACTGAGCCGGAACATCAACCCCGACCTCGTCCCGGCAAATTAATGCGCGGCTGGAGGAGGGTGATATAGTTCCCAACCTCTCAGTGGAGAGTCACTTCACAGGAGTGATCAAACTTAATAACTCTATGTTAAAGACTCTGAAATCCTACCTGCATCATGCACTTCAAACATACACGCATTGTACACGATACAGGGGAGAACAAACCAGTATCACAACAGAGACTCTATGACCGAAACTGCAATAATACTAGTTGTTCAGAAACTTAACAACATATACACAACAAAAGTTATTTACACAGCAGAGGTTTAAGTTGGCTGAGAAGCCTAAGGGTAGGGCCAATAGTGGCGGCAGAACAAACTAAGCTGCCGAACCCAGGGCAGGACCACTGCTCGGGATCACTAGCGACTAGTCGATGTCGGCGTCGATCTCAACGTAGAAACCATCCACTGCGGGAGTGGTTTCCTCTGCACGCAAATATTATCAACGAATGCAAGGTGAGTACAAAATGTACTCCGCAAGACTTACAGGGGAAATTAATAATAGATGCATCAGGTATCAAGAAGGGGCTATTTGTGGACTATTTTGCAGAAAGCTAATTTGTTCTTTCGAGAATACCGGTACATAGATTGAAATCCGTCTACTGGAATACTTTGTAAAGGAGATGAGCTGAAACTGCATAGTAAAACCTCAAGCAGACCGTTGAACACAGTAAAACCCTCGATCCTTCCTCGACCACCAGGGAGAAAGCGATCGCTAACCCACGTCCTTAGAGTTAGCCAATTTTAGGTTAAGGTTATAGTTGTCTAATTCGATGCGGATTCTTACCAAGCTGTCCATAACCGCGGACACGGCTATTCGAATAGTTCAAACCCTACAGGGGTGTACATCTTTTCCTACACGTATCAATCGACTCTTAATGCTACCATGTACACACTTCACGAGATGTGCTAGCAGAGTGTGATTGAACATGACCTTTACAATGCTTTCGACTTAGGTATGAGCCGCCCTACTGGGCTAATCCGTGTATGACAGTTCGGCCGATACTTCGACACAGTCCCACTAGTTGTGGCAGGTGATACATCCCCGGTCCCGGACCGTGTGTACCCCTCACTCCTATATTGTTGCACCACACCACCTTCTTTTCCACTCACCCAATACACGAAAACAGCAAACTATGCGGCTCATCACCTAAGTCTAGACAAATTATTCGGTCGGGGGTGGCCCATTATACACCCGTGTAGTAGTACGCAAATCTTGGTTCGAAAGGACACCGGGAACCGGTCCTTGTGGGATGAACGAGACAACCCACCATGCTCCGAGCATGGCCTCTCGTCTATGCCCGATTTGATATTAGTCAGGATTATTAAACAATCCTCGGTGAACACCCACCTATCTGCTAACCCATCCAGAGTATTGTGTTTTGTCTGCCATCCAAGGAATTATGACTTTCACCCAACTAAGCAGGTCTAAGCATCAATAGATATATAAATATTCGCAAGCAACGAGTAATCCACTCTAAATAGGTTGGGAGGGTCGGTGGTGTTGATTGAGCGAGAAAGTAAGTTTTCGTGCAAGGAGTAGGGCTAACTTAGCATAAAATATCAGCTGAACGCATGCGATAATATTTGAAAACAAATAGTAATTTGAAAGTAGTGGGATATCCGCAAGATGTTCAAAGGGGGCTGCTTGCCTTGCGGTTTCGCTACTACGTCCTGTTCCTGCTCAAGGTTATACTCGTCGAGATCCTCCGGTCCTATCGGAAGAACGAAAACATTGAACAATAGACGCAATAATAAATACCACGTCGAGAATATCAGCATGAATGACATGCATGCCATGACCTAGAGGATGCAAAATAAGAACTAATGCAGGTGGAATCGATTTAATCGGAGTCCGGACGCTCGAAATATCGCGATCCGAAATTTCTCCGGCTACTCGGGGAAACCCTAATTTGAGTTTTTAGTCATTTTCATTTTTCTCAGCATGCAAACATGGATGGAAATGACATAATTGAGTAGCTCTCATTTTTCTGAGCATTTTGATATATTATTTGCATTTTTCTAATAAAGTATGAATTTTCTATGAATTTTATAAGGTTTAAATCATTTAAATCCCCTTTTTGTATTTTTCTCAGTAAAGGAATATAATAATACCCAGCTCAAATTAACCCTAGAGGCTGACAGTGGGCCCCCTTAGTCAATTTGGGTCAAAATTGATCATATTCCTTTTCTTTTTTTTACATTTTTCTTAAATCTGACATGCGGGACCCGGCTGCCATTGAGACAGAATCAATTAGCTCATTAATGGCACTGGTAGAGATTAATAGTGGTCATTAAGTGGTCGGGTTAGCAATAATATGTCCTAACTGAACTTATTAGCATTAATCAATGCATTGATTATACTTAGCATTTAATAGGGCAATTAGTTTGCCCTAACGACCTAATCAAATGGCCATTAAGGCCTAGCCGTGCCCAGTCGGGACGGCCGGCCGCTGGGGCTCGGTCAACCGGGGAGGCTCGGCCGGCGGCGAGGTCCGGGGCGACGGCGAGCGGGGCCAGGGGCGGCGGCTTACCGGCGACGAGGCGACACCGGCGGCGAGGAGGCAAGGCGGCGCGGGCTCGGGTCAGGCGGCGGGTGGAGGCGGGGTAGCTCGGGTGGCTGGGGCGAGGCGGAGCGAGGCCGGGGAGGCGACGTCGGGCGGCGAGGCTTGGGACCCGGGCGCTGATGCTCGGCGACGGGGACGGCGGGAACCGAGCGGCGGGGAAGGAGCTCCGGGGCAAGGACGACGAAGGCTCGGCGACGGGAAGCTCCGGGAGGCGGCGACGACCGAGGTGATGTCGGAAAGGGGTGGTGCGGAGCACCGGAGCGAAGAGAACGGAGCGGCGGAGCTAGAGAGGAAGGCGGCGGCGCTCGGGTCAGGTAGCTCCGGAGAGAGAAGAGGGAAAAGGGGAAGGCGGGGGAGCCGAGAGGGGGCTTTAAAGGGAAGGGACGACTCGACCGAGGCCTGAGGTGGCGCGGGCGGCGCAGCATGCGTGCCACGCGGGCCGGTGCGGTGGCAGTGGGGGGGGACCGTGGGCGGGAGGTTGGTGGCGGCGGGGAAGAAGAGAGAGGGAGAAGAGAGAGGCGCGGGGGTGGGGTGGCCGAACGGGCCGTGCGGGAGAAGCGGGCCGCGCGGGGAGAAAGAAGCGGGCCAGGCCGCGGGGAGAGAGGGGAAGGGAGCGGGCCGGGAAAGGAAGGCCCGTCCGAGGGGGGGAGATTAGAAGGGTTTTATTTTTATTTTTACTTTTGATTTCTTTGCTCTCTTTTGAATCTGCTTCATAATTTAAATGATTCCAAACTAAAATCTTCTGCTCTCAACTTTTGCTTTAAATTTTAAATAGATTTCGAGTTTGTTCCAATTCAAATGATTTTCAATTTTAAATCTTGCCCAAATTCAATTGAGTCCAACTCAAAATAAGTTCAATTTAAAATTTCCTGGACTTTCCCAATTTTCTTAATAAATCAAAATTTAATTTATGCCATGCCATGACATGATGCACAATCAATTTCATTTTAAAATAGGGGATGTTACAAATATATCCGAGACGGTTGTAACTTAACAACCGTCTCCAAAATTTGAACAAACCGCCGACCGCCTTGGATAAATAGTTATCCGAGGCGGTTCTCTTTCATCGACCGTCTCTGATAACAAAATATCCGAGGCGGTTAAGCAGTCTCAACTGCCTTGGATAACTGGTTATAATTGGTTATCCAAGGCGGTTGCGTAACTTCTTCTGATACATGTCCCATGTCCGCAACCACTCTTTGGAGGCGGCGGGTATAATTATTTTGGATGTTATATGTCAACCATGTCAGAGAACATTTTCTGTATTAATGTGTTTCGATTTGGAGTGACTCCATCGCATATTCAACCGATCTAGGATCAGATCCGGAAACGCATTATCCAACGGATTTGGAGTTATTCAAGGCTTTTTGCTTGGATACTATCCGAACATCTTCCCTCAGATATCCTAAATGTGAGCTATGTGTTCTAGCACGTGGTGGCCCAAGAGAAAGGCGGAGAGGGGTGGACAGGTGGGCTAGGAGAGGCCGGGAGGAGGAAGATTGGCTGATGCCCAAGTGGAAAATGTGGAAAGGGAAAACGTAGTATGAAATATGTAACTCATGCGAGAAAAAAGAAAGAAAATAAAGTATGTTTTAGTTAAAAACAATGAAAATTCAATAAACTCCAAACATACGTAACAAAGTATTAATAAAAGTCCAACTAAATTCAGATATATTAATTTGAACATGCCAAACCAAACATAATAATTTCAACTTTATATTGAAGTTTAAATTAACCATATTAATATTTTTGATTTAGTAAAATTTAATTGGGAAAATCGAGCAAATTCTCTAACCTATGTCTATTCGTTAAATTTGCTTGTTGAACTATTAATATAGTTTTATTTTGGAAATCTTGTATGGACGATTTATCCTTAAATGCATGATATATACGGTTTATATTTTCATGTAATATCGGACGAAAATTCGTTAACCAAGACTCATATTTGACGTGCCCTATATCGTGACCGGCACTATCCACGTTTGTATTCCTATCTGACACAATCCCATTTATATTGAAAATTGCATTATAGCTTTGCTATAGTTGCATACTGGTTGGAACTGCAATTTTAGGTCTGTCATAATGCCATTTCAGGTGACTAAATATAGGGAACTTTAAAGTGACTGTAATTTAGCAAAATCAAAGTCTAAATAAATATATCAATACATGATTGTCTGGGGAAAATTGATGATACACGTACAATGCAACAAGTTTGAAATTTTGTGCGTGCCAGATACCAGACAAAAAGAATGAGAAACCAGAACAGGGCAAGTTTGAAATTTTGTGAGTATTTCACTGGTCGTTCAATTCCCACGTGAATATGAGAAATCCAAGCCGAGCCGTAGCGTGCCAGTAAATAAAAATTGGTTGGTATAGTTGATGATTCAATATAAACCCAAATATGATATCCACTGGTCAGTGCAACAGTGTCTTCCTATCACCGCAGTCAAGACTAAGATGATGGACAAACGCCACCAGCAAAAATTGGATGAAACTGAACAGCAGGTAACTACAACATCGAGCGATCTGCAGCCATCGGAGTACAACTACTGTTCCATGCAATTATCAGCTGTGTATTGACTGATTCAGTAATCTAAAACCAACCATCACAAAAGAGAATAGCTGAACCAAGCCTATTCCCAGTTTCCCATATATGTTCTTCTATGTACAAGATTGTCATTCCCAACTCAATCATCAGAATGAACATACAAATCGAATCTACACGGCAAAAAGCATCCATGCACACTTCTGTACAATGCAACTATTGGCAGATCTACTCGAGACCAGTGATATCCTTATTACACTCGAACAGATTTCCTGCAACACAACACGCATGTGGCAATTAGTAAGGAGCATTCAGTCGCAGAATTTCTGATACCACATAAATAACCACTAAAATTGATAGCAAGTAGCACGCTTCTGGCATTTCTCAGTAAAGTAACAATCAGGTGTTTGAAACTACTAGCCAATGTTCTGGATGCAACCCTAATTCACACTAAAACTGGCTTTACCTATTAAATCATAGGAAATTGACTTGGCATAAAGATCAGTATACTTAAATAAACAGCATTTTGAGTGCTTTAGTAAAGTAACCACCAGGGTTCCAGTGCACCTTTCGGACATAAAACCAGCCCACTTGTATATTTGAATTTCAAATTTTATTTTTTCAGTTTTTGATGTTTGGAATCTAGTCAACAAAATTATTATGTATATTTAGCAAGAAATCTATCTATCTATCTATCTATCTGTCTGTCTATCTATCTATCTATCTATCACTATAGTAATTAGAGACTTCCTAGAAATTCCCACGTTAATTGGAGAAAAAAGAAAAACATCAAGCCATCTATCTGGTCGGACCGAAGATCGACTCATGCACAATTCCCATACCACCTCCTCTTATATCCCCCAATTCACATTTGAAAATAGATGGGAGGAATGAAGACAGAAGAACAGAAGGGCGTTTTGAAAGAAGATAGAAAAAAGATCCCCATCCATGCTCCTCTCCTTCCCTCATCTCCGTCACGTAGGTCTCTTCTGTTCTACACACCCTCCGTCCACCATTAGCAGTTGTTGTGGCATGATCGAAGAAGAAACTGTTGGATGTCATACATTTTTTCACCTGGATCCGTTTTCCTCAAGGATTCTGACTTCAGTTTGTTTCCAGACGGCAGCAGTCATGGTGATGCGTGGAAACACATATGCCCACGAGTACGCCAAGTCGCTGACGACGGCATGCTTTGGTACAAGGACTTCAACAATTCGCCACTCAAGCTAGGGAAGCTGCCCATGCATGCCAGCAGGGAGCAATGGGAACATCAGGGTTCAAGAACAAGTGTCCTATACTAAATCATAGTTGACGGCAAGGTACACATGCATGGAGATCGAAGAAAAGGACCTTGCATGCTAGCCCAGCCCAGCACACGTGCATACAATTCGATCTAGATGAGAAGTTTTTTAATGGAATAGAAAAACAAGTTGTAATCAAGTTCAAATTGTAGATCACAGCAGACTGAGGATGTGGTCATGTGTAAGAAGAAGGACATCGCATAGAACAGATAGACGGCAGGAACAGTCGTTGGCTGTAGGAGGCTACATAGATGACATGATGGTGGAGGAGCCACGTTCAAGTCCCAAGCTCCAATTCTGAACATTTCCAAAGTATAGCGATTACAAAGTGGTGTGGATCTATCCTAGGTAAATAATGGCAAAGCTCCTCACTAAATTTCTAAGAACAAATGTTTATCCAACTAGGCCAAATATGCTCCACGAATAGATGTAGTTAATTCTATCATTTGCATAATTTCTATTTGCAAGATGGTTCTGACTTACGTATAAAAAAAATTAAATAATCAACACGTTAATTATCAACAATGAATCAACTCTTTTAGCTCAAAAAACTAAATTCACTAATTGAGTATTACATAATCAAAAGTTAATTCATGCAGTTCAAGACTTGCACAATCAAAACATTAATTACCAAAAACGAATCAACTCTTTTAGCTCAAAAAACTAAATTCACTAATTGAGTATACGTAATCAAAATTTAATTCATACAGTTCAAGACTTGCAGTAGCAGTAATAAAATAATTTGCACGGGTTGACAGCTAGTATGTATAATATGAGATCAAATCCTAGTACTTGAATGTATTTCAACTCATGATCAATTTATCAGATTTACCTTCTAACAATGCACTCATAGGGAACTTGCTTTGAACTGATATATCCATCTAGCAATAATTGAATCTCACCATTTGCTTGCTTCTCTGCACATCGATCAAATTTTCACAATAGACTATCAGATCAATTACATGACCTCAATCCATAGTTTTGGTAAAACTGTAAGGTAAATGCAAAGATTACATGCTACATATTTTACTTTGGAGAAATGGTGAAAACATATGAGTCATTTGGTATATACCACCTAGAGATTGCCTAAGCTTTGTGTATATACCCCCTCAAAATATTTCGGTTCACTTAAGTAGCACTTGAAGTACCCAAACCTCTCCAAAATACCAATTCCCCATGATCCTAACAGCTGGTCCGTTTTAGCTTCTTTTCCTGTCACTGAGAGAGAGACAGACCCTATCTGCTGTGAGGGCGCCATCCGCCCAGTAGTTGCCATGCTCGACAAGAGCAATGGTGGGGAGGAGATCCCGACCGCAATGATGTATGCACTACTCAACTCGGGAATCAGAATTGACACATGAGTTGTTGCTGTTAGTTGCTTGTTCTCCTCCATTTCTTGATCAGAATTGTGGAGTTCCTTGGGTGTTATTGCTTTGATTTGAAGGAACAAGGTGGCGATCATGCAGGCCAGCACAGTGAACAAGATGCTCCAAATTGCGGAGGGTGCTTCCACAAAAGCCATTTGCGCCAACTTCCTCTGCCAGTACACACTCGAAGCGAGCAAGCCCATCATTGGAGTGTTGGGAGCCATCCATCTTCCTCATGCATGTATTCCAGGGCACAGGCAACACGCCCACTGAGCAGGCACGGCACATGAACTTCTCCGTTGCAGGCAGTGGTGCTAGGTGCTCTGAATGGTCGTGGTGCCGAGAAGAACCATGAGGAAGGTGACAGAGGGAACAGAGGAGGAAGCAAGAAGCGGAGGAGTCAATCTGATGCCAGGATTGTGTGAGCAGCTCACTCTTTTTCTTTTGTGACAGAAAACCAAGCCAAAGTAGATGCTCCATTACGATCATGGAGAAGAGCGGGTACTTCAGGTTGTATTTAAATGAACCCAAATCTTTTGATTGTATATATATCCAAAGCAGCAATTTTCTGGTGGTATCTACCTGATTTTCTCAAAAAATATAAAGCATTGCCAATGATACCTTATTTCAATTTGGGGGCATATAGAGCAGGGCAAGGTGACACGGTATGGTCAGGCAAGTCACTTATGAACTCGTTAGCAGCCTGAAGACAGCCATGCAGTAATTTCTTCTCTAACCTTACAAGCCTAGTAGCAACTTCCTTCTTTGGTTCCAAATTGCCATCTACCAACTGGCAAACACCAGAGCAGTGACAAGCAGTTCATTAACGTAACAGAGAAATAAATAAATAAAACATATACGGAATTCCACAGCTCGTTACCATTGCTTCATCCTCATCCAAAGTAGTCGGATAACCAGCCAATCTTGATTTCAGGTATATGACAAGTTGGTCCAGTACGGCTCGCTCTGTGCATGGACTAACCTAGAGAATCACAATTGTAAGCAACATGTTGCATTTTAGAAACTATTTGCCATAAATTGTTAAATACTGCAATCAGAACATTTTTTAAGTTGGCAGCTTTCTCTATTTTGACAAGAAATCACATAGATCAGTGACGATTTATGTCCCTAGTTTTAGCCAGAGTAATGTCTGACATGTAGCGCTGCCTAGCACCCCAGCCACCAGTCATTTCATTTCAATTGAATATATGATCAATCTCAAGCAAATGTGAATCCAGTACAGAATCTAACAGTTAGTGAGATGAACCTATGAGCTTGGGAATGTTTACTTGACTGGGATCCTGAGCATAAGAAACAACAAATGTAATGGCCTACGAGAAGCTTCAAACATGAAGCCAATTCCCGAATTACCTGTTGTGAAATGTTCTACCTTGCTACAAATTCAACGAAAGGGCAAGCTTGTATTTCACATTTTCACAGCATATAAAAGAAGCCAGTACTCTAGATCAAGGGTCTAATTAGTTTAGCTTCAATTTAGAGGCTTATAAGCAACAGTCAGGGCAACAAACAGGTTAGTTACTTCAGGGTTTGTTCAATTTGAAACCCATCCTTCCAAATAGAAAACCCATATAAACCGAAGCAAACGGAAGGTGCCTTTTGAGGCTTACAAGCAAGAAACCACAAAAACTATCTGACTGTAGAAGCACGATTAAGGTCAAACAGGCCCTAAATAAAATGGTAATACATGGAGAAATATGATTTAAAAATCACATCACAGACGAGTCAAGCAAAATACATAAAAATTCAGGCACTATCACATATGTGTCGAACGCATGTTCCAACACCACCCAAGCAAATCTAGATATTATTAAATATTTTATCCAATGCAATATGTAGCAATATCAAGGACGGTAAGGAGGCTTACTGGGCATGTATCACCTTCCGAAGAAAGTATGCATTGCATTTCATCCGGATCTGAAATGTATCCTAGTCTCAAGTAAGGCAGCATTTCTGAAATAGTTTCCTTCTCTCTACCTACACAGACCTGATAAATGAGGCACATCAATATTCAACACTTTCTACTATCAATTCAATACGAAAAAGGAATTAGAGTCCCACTTGGAATTTTTGGATAGCGAGCTTTCCATTTCTTTGAGCAACCATTCTCTTTTCTTGGTATTGAGGATCGTCAGTGTTTAGGGATACCTGTGATAATGATTCAGGCTTGGTTACACCAACCAAATAAGAAAGATTGTAAAACAATTAAAAAACTCCACCTCAATTGCTATACGATCATAGGGATTTTCTTCATCAACAAATCCATAATTAAGAAGCAGCCTGGAGTTTGGTTGTGGTCCACACCTGTATAACTACATATTTTGAGATAACTGCATACATGGCACATGCACTGATGCACAAAAACAGTGCATGAAATCTTCCTACAGAGTAAATCAGCATCCCAGGTTGCCAAATATGATGAGGTAGAACAAGAATATTAATGCAACAGAAGCAAACATAATACCAAACAATTATTGGTTCTCCTGCTTTGTACTGCCGATCCACCACCAACCGAACAGAATCACCAACAGCTGTCAGCATGGCTTTGCAGTTGCTCTTGTAGGTCAACAGTGGTGGGCCCAAGGGAACTAGCGCAAATCTTCGAGCTAAACTAACCTTCTGCTCTTGAAAATAAGTACAACAAAGTCAATGGCATGCAGCTTGGGTATGAAGGATCGCAAGCGATGCACTGTTGTTCTCACACAAAAATATTAAACAAATCAGAAAATTTTAAACAAAAAATCTGCACAGAATAAATCTACAGAATATGAAGAAGAAAATCTAAAAATAATTGACTAGGAAAGAAATATTGTGAGGTTAGCCTATGATCTGGACAAAATGTTTACAGCTAAATTGTTCTTAATTCATAAGATATCATACGTTACTTACTTCCAGAGGAAATATTAATCCTTGACTTCAACAAGGAAATCAAACCAAATGCACAGGCACCATGTTGGAGAAACACAAATCAACTGCACAACATATTACCTGCAAATGAACGACGCAAGACTGTACTGCAACAAATGCCTGCTTAAAGATCTCAAACGGAAAAGCCTCGGTAGGTACATCAAAAGGGTATTGCTGCATAAAAATTCACATGAGAATAAAGAACACCTGACACAACACCCTCTTGTGGAAAGAAAATTAGGAAGATCAAAAAAGAACCTTAAACAATGAACCTGCCATGAACCACAATGTGTCAAGCTCATTATACTCTCTTCTTATTCCCTCGTCTCTGACAACAACTTCATCCTGAATTATTAGAAAATCTAAGCTAGGATATTCATGTTTTCATTAAATATTGATTAATCCAGCATTAAAGAAGTGGTTACTAGATAAAAAACACCAACCCTCATGGGGCTACCATTCAGGTAATCCAGTTCACTTTCAGTCCATAAAGAGGTGATTCAACAGCTAGCTGCCCCCTTCCTCGCTGCCGATCAAGCTCCTTAATGTACGGATACCAAAGTGAATCTTTTCCTTGCTTCTTCTCATACATGAGATACAGTGCCAGACACGCCAGCTCAGACAATTTGTTTGTCGTTAACAATTCAGCTGCACAGTACAAAAAGAACAGATTACCATAGCATATAAATGAAAGATAAATCAATTTACATATTCTTCTCTTGGTGTCTGCATGAGAGCACTATTCCATTGGATGTTGGTGGTTGTCAATTTAGGAAAACCAATGCTATTAGGAAAAACATGACAGACACCAAACTATTACTGATTCAGAGAATGAGCAGTAGACTGGAGATATCACACGAGCAAAATATGTAAGATGCTAAACATAATGCATAGAAGACTTATCTAACTGAAATATCATATCAATTTCAATGTATTCCATGGTTGAACTACCTCTAGCCAAACTGTACTCCATTCTTAGTCTCACGTATTTGATGCCTAAAAGCTGAGAACAATGCTATAGACAAATGCCAATACTATTAAAGATCCTGTGACAAAAGAGACAGGGAAAATTTCCAAACTCCTAACTGCAAATGCTCTTTTGGCTTCGTAATCAGCATCCAGGCCAAGGTTGAAATACAAAAATCTTGTTCTTAAATTCCATTATAGGATATGTTCCCATAAATGCTGAGCCACAAACAGAATCTTGCACTTTACTTTCTCAATTTGTGCTTGGGAAGATCTCAAATCAATTACAACCACCTAACTCAGAGATAACTGTTACTTGAGTCTAAGCTGAAATGTGCAAGCATGATGCTATTGACTGCAGAGATGCTAAAGTTAAATATCTGAAAAAGCAGATTCAGAAATTCTTGGTCCAGTTAAATCATGTTTTTTAAGGCAGTTAAATCGCACTTAAATAAAGCCCAGAAATACTAAAGCCCAGTTACTAACTTATGAAGAACGTTCCCCTAGCAACACACATATTGTTGGTAACAAGACTAAATCCAAGACCCTATGTGGTATTGCAAAACATGGAAGTGGAAAAGACAGCTTACATAAGAAGTGACTATGTAGTGCTTCTATAAATCAATTCATAGGATACCTACTCAGGACAGGAATGGGTCCGGCTTATGACCTCAACGAAATGTGACTATTACTGCAGTGCTAAATTCAAGTCGATAGCAAAATGTGCATCAATGAAAATTCGCCACTTCCTCAGCCATAAGCCGACCAAATGACAAAATTCAACAGTTCTAGAGCAAGCAGCCATCTCACCGACGGACTCGTCGCCGAGAACCCGCTCCAGCGTGACGACGAGCGACATGGGCACCTCGAACGCCACATCCCCCGCCTGCACAAGCAACCAGCAAGCCACATCAGGATTGCATGTTTACCACCATAATCGGCCATGAACCCTGCTTGCTCAGTACCTGGAGGTCCTGCCCAGCGGCGACGTAGTGCAGCGGCCGGTCCTTGCCCCCGCTGGAGCAGGGCACGGGGCGCTCCAGGATGGCCACCTTGCCCGGCGGTAGCCCGTGCGCGTGCAGCCAGTCGGCGAACCCGCCGGCGGAGGAGGCGGACGGGCACGCCGCGGGAGCGGGAGGCCCCTGGACTCCGGAGGAGGAGAGGAGGGTGTCGGCGTGGCAGGCGGCGACGCGGAGGCGGGAGCACGGGCGCGAGCGGGGGCGGGGGAGACGGCGCGGGGAGCAGGGCAGGAGGAGGCGGTGGTGGACGCCGGAGAAGGAGGCGGCCGCGGCCGCGGCCGCGGCCGCAGGGGAGACGGAGGCGGAGGAGGCCATGGGTGTCGCTGGAGATTAGGGCGACCGGTGGGAGCACGACGGCGGTGGAGCGGAGAAGGTTGGTGTGGATGAGGGGAGCGCGTCGATTGGGGGCCAGGTGGACTGGTATTTTCCCTTAGATTTGATTTTTGTAACCCCCTTAAAATGCGATATGGGTCCCTGCACCTCAGAAGCGAAAAAATTTTATAAATATTATTTTTAAAAACATAATTTCGAGATCTATAGGTCGGGTTTTAAGAATTGCAAAAGTAATACCCTGTCGGCCCCTGGTGAGACGACAAGGAGCTTATCAGCCGACCGCCGACCGATAAGGGGCTTGTCGACCAATAGTAGACCGACAAGCTCCTGTCATTCACCCGGGCATCGACCGCGCGTCGAAAGTGCTGACAAGACCCGCTGTCCGCACCTGTCGTCCGACGGTTGAACGACAGGGCTTTTAATGCACCCATGAATGCCTCCAGCGCCCCATCCTCCCCTCCAGCGCCCTCCCCGTTTCCATCGCGCGCAGCCTTTCCAGAGAGAAAAGAGGAGAGGAGAAGAGGAAGAAAGGGAGAAAGAAGAGAGGAGAGGAAGAAGGGGAGAAAGAAAGGAGAGAAAAGAGGAGGTAAGCCCGAGGGAGAGAAGGTGGAGTGAAGAAGAAGAGTGAGAGGCCGATCTCTACATCCATGGTAAAAATTTTGAACAAGTTTAGTATGATTATTATGGTTATTATAGGTTATGTACGGAAATATAGATTATTATGGTTGTACTTCTTCTCATAGTTTAATTAGGATTATTTGAACTAGTTTAGTATGATTATTATGGTTATGTATGTATAAAAAAGTTAGTAAGATTATTAGGGCTATGTACGTATTTAATTAGGATGTTTTGAACAAGTTTAATTTCATAGTTTAGTTAGGTCTCGTTGAATAGAATAAGTAGAATTGATTAGATGTCGGAAAAAAATGAGGTTAATTTAGGTCGAACTAATTAAGAATTATTAGACATGTAGAATGTTGTTGTTTAGTTAGGTTAATTATTACGTGTTTGTGTTGACCGTTGCATTCGATCGTGCTAAAAGTTCTATCCCGATTTGTTGGTTGATAACCCTGCTGTGTTCCGGATCACCCTTGTATACGCCATAAGCGTATACTCGACCTACATTTAGCACGAAAGAATTTAGCAATCGTGTGACGTAATAGAACTGCATGTCTTACTAAGTATGTAACGAAGATATAAATTTATGTTACGGCAGGTGTCGGAGTATTATTCCGGCAATACTGAATATGGGGCGGCGTAAGCACAGCAAATCCAGATGGGTGCACACGGGAGACAAGATTTAGACAGATTCAGGCCCTCGCGGAGAGGTAATACCCTACGTCCTGTGTTTGGTGGCTGGTATTGCTTGAATCCCATGTGCCACAAGCCCTCAAGAAAGAGATCTCGAGGTTGCTAGGGCTATGTGTATGAGAAGGTACTAAAAAGCATACGAAGGATGATCAAGAGATACCGATCGGGAGGTCCCTACCTGGCCTTATATAGATGACCAAGGTAGGGTTACAAGAGGCCGGATTGGTTTACAGATTGGTTTCCTAATTAGTTACAACAGAATCCGAGATTGCCGGATTTGTGCTTATCTCTGTCTTGTACTTCAAGTTGATCAGGCGCCCCCGTGTAGAAGTCGGACTTCGAGTAGTTGGCCCGGCCCACCCTATGGCCATAGGGCCGGATTCGTCCTCCTTGATGATACTCGGGTGCCATATCATCATCAATAGCCTCCGAGTCCTTCACGATCTAACTACCGTCGGCCTCCTCTTCTGGATAAGCTTTCCGAGTAACCTCCGTTTGGGCATGCCCTCTAATTACTTGCAGGGAGATTGTGAAGGACTGATTGAACTCCTGTGGAAAAGACAATAAAGAGCCAAGTAATATTCACCCGTAAGGCAGGAATATCATGGCGGGTGAGTGAGTAGCGGGTAAATTCTGGTGGTATCCAGTCTATCCTGATGGATAGAGACTGGCTGATAGCCCAGCGGGGGACATACCATGAATCCCGATTGAATTTCCGAGTAGCACCTGGCTTCCCAAGTAGCTCGAGACCAACTAGTGTCCCCTGAAGGAATGCCTCCGAAATTCGCGTCAGAACCAGAGAGACAAGCCATGGCACATAGGTTCCTGAGTGACGAAGTCCTATACTAGGTCATTCCACTGAATCCGGAAATTCTGGATCCTGAAGCCTTCGGAACGGCGTTCTCGGAAGGTCCAGGTGGAGAATCCAGTAGCTCCGAGTTGCTCGGCATCCGACTTGTGGCCGCCTGCGAAAGCGCGCCAATACTGCCCTTCACTCGGGTGTATTCAAGTGATTGCGTTCCTGCTTGAGGCCAATCATTGAAACCCTTCAAAACTGTAACGCCCGATTCCGAATCTGTCGGTAACTGGCTAGCGGCTTGTGGGAAGCACACTGCAGTTACTATTTGCGGGGGAATATTTCGAACGGCAATTTTAACCCCGAAAGGCCAAGCGTCGGATCCCCTTTCCATTAAATGGCACGAATCACGGAGCTGTTAAGTTGTGGGCACGGAAGAGTCGTGACGTGGCCCGCCCATAACGCGTAACGGAATCCGAAGGGGCGCATTGCGGGCGTGGAAAGTTCACGTGCGTGCGGAAGTGGAGAAGCCGAACCGCTCAGTCCGTTCCCCTTTATACTTCGAAGAGGTCACGGGATCGGTCCACGCCTTCCAAAGCAATCTCACTTCCTTTGCGCCCGAACCCTTCATCTCCCTTTCGCCCGATCGATTCGTGCGCGCCGCTCCACCCAAAACACTAACCCCCGCTCCGACTGCTTCGGGTGCAAGCCCCGCATTGGGAAGCTGATCCGACTGAATTCGAGGAAGACGCTTTGGTGTGAAAACTGTTGAGCGAAGAAGATTCCCCGCCGACCCGATGGCCCCGTGGATGAAGTCGACGGCGACGAAAGCGCGGCTGGAGACTTTCGTGCGGCTAGGGGTGCTGCCGCCGAGGGAGTTGGTCGAGTGGTACGCCGCCGCGGGGGAGACCATTCCCACTCCGAACACCGGCGAGCTGGTCATCGAAGGAGGTTCTCGGTGCCGGTTCACCCCTTTCTGTGAGGGCTGCTCTACTTCTACGGGCTGGAGCTCCACAACCTCAACCCCAACAGCATGCTCCACGTCTTGTGCTTCATCACGCTGTGTGAGTGCTACCTCGGTATCCCACCACACTTCGCTCTGTGGAAGCATCTATTCGTGGTGAAGCCGCAGCCGAGCAAAGACAACCCGGCCGTGGTGGGGGGTGCCGGGTTCCAGCTAAGGTCCGGGGTGGCGAAGAGCTACCCGGCCCCGCCGATGCTGCCCTCAAACAAGGGTTGGCATGCCAATTGGTTCTACTGCGCCAATCGTGAGCCGTCGCCTCCGGCATTCGTGGGCCATCCTCCGGAGGTCAAGCCGAGCTGGTTCGAGCCGCCGCTGGACAGGGAGTAGGACGGCATTGCGGTCCTGATGGCGCAGCTTGCCGAGGCGATCTAGTCCGGAGTCACCGGAGCAGTCGTTGTGTCGACCTTCGTCCGGTGGCGGGTGCAACCTGCGAAGCTGCGGGCGCACCCGATGTTCGAGTACGCCGGCGAGGACGACGCGACTCGGGAGTCCACCGAAGGGCTCACAGAGGGGGAAGTCCAGAGCCGATTCGAGAAGCTCCTGGCTCAGGGGACGAGTCTGGATTTCTCCGGGCGGCCGCAGCCCTTCAGCCGAGCGAACCCCCCTAGTCAGGTAGGTGGTCGATGCTCCGACCTTTCTTATTTGGCTCTTTGCCGAGTCTCACTCGGGCTTTGTCTTTTTGTCTTTGTAGGTTCTGTTCGGCTTTTGTTCCAATGCTCCCCTCCCGGAGGACGAGATATGGAACCAGCCGCGGTATGCCGACGTCTCGAGCGGCGGGCCACCACCGCAGGGGTCGTCCAGCGTGTCCTCCTCTGGCGCCGGGACCCCGAAAGGAAAGGTGTCCGCCAGGGTGACGAAGGGGGAGGCGCCCGCTGGAGCGGCGCCAAGCGTGCCTCCTCCGAGCGAATCTGCTGCGGAAGAGGAGGACGACGACAATGAAAATATTCCCATTCGCTTCCACAGGTTACGGAGGCCGACCTCCGGTGCGGCCCCGGGAGGACGTGGTGACTCCGCCGCCCACCCGGACCCGGCGGCGCCGACTGCTTCCCCGACGAGGGCTCCTTGTGCAGCCGGAGGCGAGGTTCCCTCCTGCCGGGGGGAGAAACGGACGGCCGACGCAGCCTTTGGGGGGCAAAGCCCCCCCGCGACGTCGGCGGCCCCAGCGGCGGGCGCTCGGAAGCCACCGGCCTTGGGGCCCAAAAAATGTATGCCCGTTCCCCGATCTACCAAGTAAGTCATTCTGGTGAGGGTGGTTTTATTCGTCCCTTAATTTTCCCCAACTTGACGTGTATGTGCTTTTCTCAGGACGCGGAGGACGGGGGTCTTTCGAAAGCGCCGCCGGGTGCTCCGGAGCCCAGTCCGAACGGAGGCGAATCGGAGGCGGAGGTCTGACCCTCGTCTCCTTCGAGGGCGGCTGTGACCCCGGCCTCTGAGCCCTCTTCCGGACGGGGTGGCGCAGCCGCGACCTCGCCTACGCCGAGGGCGGCCGCGGCTTCGCCCGCCCAGGCTTCTGCCGAGCTGGGCGGCGCAACCTCTTCTCTTGTCCCTCCACCGAGGGCGCCTCCTGCTGAGCCGACCGCACCCACAGGCGCGGGATCAAGCTCAGGAGCGCCTGGAGGAGTGGGCCCCAGCTCGGGGGAGACCACTACACCGGATCACAGGGGTAACCTCAAGCTGCCGTCAACGACGGAGGAGATCAGGCACGTCCCGCCTCCTCTCTTGGGCACCGAGCTGGCGATCCAGCCGCTCCGGGTCCGCCAGGTGGACCCCCGCTGGCCGTCCATCTACGTCCGCGAGATTGATGATGCGCAGGAGGCAAAGGAGTGGGAGGACATCGTGGGGGTCGCCGACCAGCTCAGGGAGATGCTACCGACCTTGATGAAGATGGCAAAGGAGAGTGCCAACCTGCTGAACGGCAGGCTCCGCCTGCTGGTGCAAGTTAGGTCCTCTTGCTTTGCGTTTTTGCTTTTCTGCCTGTGGGTGCACCGATGGTGTACCCGTCGGGGGACTAGCCCCCGAGCCTCCGACCGACTAGAACAGTCGGGTGGAGGGCTCCTCTGTGTCAGAGGCCTTTATGCTGGGTGCACGATCAGTGCACCCAGAGGGTGTAGCCCCCGAGCCCCTAGCCGATTAGGATAGTCGGGCAGGGGGTGTGCTTCATTTTTTTTGAGACTCCAGGTGCATGATCAGTGCACCTGGGGGTGTAGCCCCCAAGCCTCTGCTGGGTCCGAGGGACCTAGCGGAGGGTCTTTGATGGTTTTTCCCTAGGAGGCTGACTTTCCTTGCTTTTGTGCAGAATTTGACTCGGCGGTCTCAGACGAAGACGGCGTTCCTGCAGGAGCAGCTGGAGCGCTTTGCAACCTCGGCTGTCAAAAGGTCGAGTGGGACGCCTTGACGACGCACGTTCAGGCGGCGGAGAACATAGCCCAGCAACGCGGCGCCGAGGTCATTGCTCTGAACGCGGGACTCAGGCAAGAAGCCGTTCGGGCCCAAGGTACGGCAGTCTGAATCCTTCGTAGGGGTAGTCTCCATGGTTTCTTCATGCTGAGTTGTTTCCATGCAGCCGCTGAGAGCGAAGCCACGAAGCTTAGAGCAGAACTGAAGGGATGAAGGTTCGTGTCCGAGAGCTTGGCTCCGCTGAGGACAGGGCCTCCAAACTTCAGGAAATGCTCACGGCGGAGAGGCCCGCATGGAGCACCTGGAAAACGAGGCGGCTGTAGCGGATGGCAGCCTGAGGCGGGCGCTGGAAGCTGCTGAGGAGGCGAAGCGGCGGGCTGCCGACTCCCTGGCGGCTGCCGAGGTGGCTGACAAAAGGGCAACGGACGCTGAGGCCGGTAAGTCTTTTGACTTCGGGTGTCTGGTCGGTCGGGACCTGCCGACTTGTCTTGTTTATATCTTTGTCCTGCCTCTACAGCTTGCGAGGATCGTCTCAAGAAGATCCGCGAGAAGGCCGAGTTCCCGAAGGCGGTGGGTCGGGTGGCCTGTGATGCCTTGTGGGAGGATGAGCCCACCCCGGACCAGATAGAGGTGGTCTCAGAACGTCTTCGGTGGGTGCCAGAGAAGGTGAAGTGGGTGCGGTCGGACTCTGCGCGTATCGGGACCAAACTGTCACTTGCGGTCGCCAAGTCCTACTACCCATTGCTTGACATGGAGGCAATTGGGGAGGGGTACGCTGCTGAATCTCCTAAGGTTAGAGAAAATTTCCTCCAGGTCATTTAGGAGGTCTTCTTTTTTCTCGGACTTGATCACCACATCATCGACTGAAGGCAGCGTTGCATGCACCGTTGGTACGTGGCGCCGGCATTCTTCAGGCCGAAAGACATGGATACGTAGCAGAAAGCCCCAAAGGGAGTGATGAAAGATGTCTTGATCTTGTCATCCTACTTCATCTTGATCTGATAATAGCCCGAGTAAGCGTCGAGAAAGCACAAAATTTCGCAACCGACCGTGGAATCTATCACTTGGTCGATGCGAGAAAGAGTGAAAGGATCTTTGGGGCATGCCTTGTTAAGGCTAGTGTAATCAACGCACATCCTCCACTTTCTATTCTTTTTGCGAATAAGACCTGGGTTCGCAAGGCAGTCGGGATGATACACTTCTTTAATAAAGCCAGCAGCTAAAAGCTTGGCCAACTCTTCTCCTATTGCTTGACGTCTATCCTCAGCGAAACGGCGTAAGTGATGTTTGACCGGCTTAGCATCCGGCCGAATGTTTAGAGAGTGCTCGGCAGCCTCCCTCGGAACCCCGGGCATGTCGGAGGATGTCCATGCGAAGATGTCCCAGTTGTTGCGCAGGAAGCCGATGAGCGCGCTTTCCTATTTGTCGCTGAGCGTAGTCCTGATTTGCGTCATCTTGGAGGAGTCTTCCGGGTCGAGTTGGATCGACTTGGTGTCCCGCGTCGACTGGAAGGATGTCGATGCTGAAGCTTTCTTGGCCGGGGGATGCTTCCTCAACCACAGCCGACTTGAGGTTGTCAAGCTCGACTGCAGCGATTTGGGCCGCGGCGAGGTTGCAGTTCTCCAGGTCGCACGTGTAAGCGCGCTGAAAACTACTTCGTACCGTTATTACCCCGTGGGGGCCCGGCATCTTGAGCTTCAGGTAGACATAGCTGGAGACAGCCATGAATTAGGAACGCCCCAAGATGGCGTGATACGATCCTGGGAAGTCGACGACCTCAAAGATGAGGGTCTCGGTCCGGAAGTTGTCAGGAGTACCGAAAGTGACGGGCAGGCTGACCTGCCCGAGTGGACTCGCCATCTTCCCCGGCATGACCCCGTGAAAGGGTGCGCTAGTGGGTTGGATTTTCGAGCGGGAGATTTTCATGTCGTCAAGAGTCTTGATGTAGAGAATGTTCAGACCACTCCCTCCATCCATGAGGACCTTGGTGAGGCGGACGCCACAGACGATTGGGTCCACCACCAGGGGAAACCTTCCCGGGTGAGGGATGTAGTCAGGGTGATCTGAGCGGCCGAAGGAGATTACAGACTCGGACCATCGCAGGTACTGGGGCACGGCTGGTTCCGCTGCATTGACCTCCCGATCTGTGATCTTCTGGCGACGTTTGGACTCGTAGCCGTTGGGTCCGCCAAAAATCATCAGACAAGCGGTCTCTTTTGGGAATTCATCACCTTCGTCCTGAGGGGGCTCTTTTTTGTTCCGGTTGGGGACGTAAGGCTTGTTCAAATTCTTCAGGAGGTTGCAGTCGCGTGTCATGTGATTGGACTTGGGTCCGTGAAAGTGACACGACTGACTCATCATCTCCTCAAAAGTCACGTTGGTGCGCTGAGGACGGCGCGGCGAGGCGCGCTCAGCCGCAGCAACGAGATCTCCGCCCTTGCGCTTCCGATGCTTCTTTCTGGATGACTCGGGGTGAGCATCCCAACTGGGGGACTCGGACGCCTTGCCCTTGCTCCTTCTTTTGTCATCTTTGGTAGCGCTGCGGACGGCTTCTTCACCGGTTGTGAAATTATTGGCGACGTCGAAGAGTTCGCGCGTAGTCTGAGGGTTCTTGCGCGCCATCTTGTGGATGAGGTCAGTGCTCCGAACACCCTTGGAGAAAGCGGTGATGACATCACCCTCTCAGACCTCTGGTAAAGAGTTCTTCTTCCTGGAGAAACGCTGAATGTACGCCCGGAGAGTTTCATTTGCCTCTTGAGTACAACTGTGGAGATCCCACACATTCCCAGGCCTATTGTAAGTGCCCTGAAAGTTGTTCATGAAGAGGGTTTCGAGGTCGCTCCATGTCTGGATGCAACCCGGAGGTAAGCTGGTAAGCCAAGCCCGAGCTGAGTCGACTAGAAACAACGGCAGGTAATAGATCACAACGTAGTCGTTGCCACCATTAGTTCTGCACGCCGTGTGGTAGTCGGCCAGCCAGATGTCTGGCGAGTTTCGCCCGTGTATTTGTCGATGCTGCTGACTCAGAATCGCGACGGGAAGATGATGCTGTGGATACGGGCGCCAAACGCCTTTGGGCCTGCATACCCCATGCCAGAGGAGGTCGGAGAGCGGCCACGGCTGGTGGCACTGCTATCGTCGTGGCGATCACTGCGGTCATCCCTCTTGGGACCTCAATGAGCATTCCGTCCATTGTCAGCAGGGTTCCGCGCATCGCGGTTCGATCCAAGTCGGCTATGGACCGACCCGGCTCGGCAAGCGTTTTTGTCCGTGTCCTGACGGGCGCGGCTCCGTGCGGCTATGGTGCCCCGTGCATCACAATTAGGCCCGAGTCGGTTGTGAACTGCTCCGGCCGGCTGATGACGGTCGGGGTTTGCACGGTGGCCTTCCGCGGCTGGTGGGCTTTTGGGGGGTGAAGAGCGCCAACTCCTAGCACTTGCTGAAGAGCCCGCGTGGTCCCCAGAGGCTTCGGCCTGCTGAAGAGCTGTTTCTTCTAGCAGGATGCGGAGTCGTCAGAGTTCGTCATGTCCCGGGGTGCCTTCAGAGACATTAATGGCGCGTGCCGCCATCGTGGCAGCGATGATGTTGTGACTAGGAAGCGGGAATATTGGAACCCCGTCCTTCTCACGCATACGGAACTCGTTATGGACTTGGCGTCCTCGAGTCCTCATGTCATCGCTTCCCAAGTAACCTCCGTTTGGGCATGCCCTCTGATTACTTGCAGGGAGATTGTGAAGGACTGATTGAACTCCTGTGGAAAAGACAATCCTCTTGGGCTGCCTTCTTCTCACCTCTTGGGCCACCCTGTGTTTTTTTTCGTTTTCTTTTTTCTTGGGTTGTCTCCTCTTTTCCCTTGGGCCCTCCGCCTGGGCCGGTGCCAGGCAACCCAGCAGCAGCCACGCGCGCGCAGCGCTGCCCAGCAGCAGACGAACGGCCGCGCGAGCCGCGATTAGTTCGCCGGCCGTTTTTGAAGATTTAAATCCGTGATTTTTGCTCCATTAATCCTGCACTAATCACTATTAATTGGTGCCTCTTCCCCTCCCCTTTTTCCTCTATAAAAAGCCCCTTCTCCCCTGCATTTTTCTCCTTTGATTTCTTCTCCAAAATTTCTTCCTCCACACCCATCTTCTTCCCCAACTCCAGCGGAACTCGGGCGAGGAATTCCGGCCACACCGACGCACCCCTACACCGAGGCTTGCTATTGGAGCTTCCCCAAGCCGTCGCGCATCTTCTACCGCAACAAATCGGAAGCTTCTTCCAATACATCGACCGAACCGCGAGCTTCTTCCTCAACTCCGGCGATCTCCTTCTCTCCTCGATTTCTCCACCCCCGGTGAGTCTCTCTCCAATTCCTTTCCGAGGTAGAACTTCTCGAGCTGGTTATGGTTTTTCAGGCAGCTTAAACATGGAGTAGTGAAGAATCGGGAGAACATATGTGTTATTCACGATAGGCACCTTGGCATACTGAAAGCCGTGAAGACACTCCAGGAACCAACGGCGGATGAAGATCAACCTTGGCCGGACCTGCAAAGCCGTTGGTGCATGCACCATCTAGGGGCTAATTTTTTCAGCCAGTTTAGGAACAAGCGCCTAATGAATCTATTTAAGAGGTTGTGCAAGCAGAACCAGGAGAAGAAGTGCAAAACTTTATGGGCGAAGCTCGATGACTTTACTAAGAGCGAGATCATTGATCGCAAGAAAAAAATGTGGTACTTAGCCCGGAAGAAGAGCCACGGGAGCTTTCTGCTATTCCAGCAATTGACCCTCTTGGTACGAGGAGGAGGAAGGCAAAACAAATAAAGAATCTCTCAGTGAATAGAGAAAGAGCCAACTAAGAAGTGGTCTTTGCTTCATGACACTCATGGCGCTAGGTACGGCATCATGACAACCAACCTTGCGGAGGTGTACAGCTTTTGCTTAGAGGGCAGCGGCGTTTACCTCTAACTGCTATCGTGGAGGGTGTGATGTATGGCACCGTAAGGTACTTTCAAAAGAGGTACAGAAATGCTGCACTACATATGAACAATTTTCCTGAGACCCCGTACTGTGCAAAGGTCATGAAGTACATGGAGGATAAGATTCAAAAGGGATTGGGGCACATAGTCTACAGCATTGGGAATCTAGAAAGGAGGTACGAGATACGTCTAAGGGATAAATCTGGTTTTGGGGCTGCGAACGAGACGAAGACACATGAGGTTATAATTGGAATGGAAGGCACGCCCACTTGCAAGTGCACATGCAACAAATCGAGGCGTTGACACGACGAGCGTCTGTCGGGATTTTAGCCTTGTGCACCAAAGACCTCCCACGCTTCAGCCTAATATCCACAAGTAAGAGCATGCAAGGTTTTATTGTCAGATAATAGTATTGTAATATGTTTTGCTCACTTCGTACGAATAATCATGAAATGTAGGTACAGCAGCAAGAGTGGAAACAAGACGGCAACAACTTGGGCACAAAACCTTGCACCGTTTGTTGAACTGTGGATGACGGCAAGTGCAGATCTCTGGCACGAGGACACGGCGTTCGAACCAGCCGAGTACGATGCGTACCTCCAGTGGTATCGGTCCGGTACGAGGTTGTTCTACGTACCGCGTGCTGACCCAGATGAGATGCAGCAGGGCCGCACGTCGGATCACTACCTTGCTGCTTTTGTTGTTGGCGTCAGGCACCACGCGGTAAGTGCCACGATTTTCATTGTTTGCTATAAAATATCGAAAACAGAAGTACTGAGCAACTAATAATTCTTTTCGTATTTGCAAGCGTACATGACGTTTGAGGCTCAAGAGGAGGTTGCCGCACTTATTAACTGACTTGACATGGGGATTCAGATCAGTCCATCCGATCATCGATCCGCGTGGGAGCGTCTCAACGGCAAGCTCTGAAAGATCTTCGAGACTTTGACCTGTGCGCGCGCTTCAGATGTCGCAGCTGGATGGTCTAGTTGTCATGCACACCGTCCCCCACGGCACTCCTCGTCGTCGTGGCAGCAGCAGTCACAGCCTGGCTCGTCGTGGCAGCATCAGCCGCAGCCGCAAGTCCAGCCACCTCCTCCTCTCCCAACGTAGGCGGGTGGCTCATCGTGGAATCACCAGCCACAGTCGGCACCCTAGCCAGCACCACCTCTCCCGACGCAGGCGGGTGGCTCGTCGTGGCATCACCATCCACAATGGACATCCCAGCCAGCACCACCTTTCCCGACGCAGGCGGGTGGCTCGTACTGGTACAATCCCCAGTATGTGATGGTCCGCACTACAGGTAAAGCTGTATTACTAATATGGTCTTAGTATTTTCTTGGATTATATTACTAAATACAATTGTTTACTATAGGTGACACGGTTTCCGTTTTGGTGTTTACGGGTTCACTAGATACTGTTGACTATAGTGACGTGTGGAACCAAGCGGACGCTTTAGGGGTTGTTCCTCACTTCTTGGCATTTCAGACTCCACCACCACCACCCACGCAGGTCACACAGTCGCCGCCTCGTCAGCCGGATGAGCCGATTTACGGCAAGGGTCACCGTCAGCCACAGCTGGCACAGCCCTTGACACTGTCCGGTCCTCGCAAGAGACCACGTCATCGTACTCGTAGAGCCGCCGCACCACAGGGAGGCCCAGGAGGACCTGACTAGGGAGACGAGCAGGATTAGTTTTTTTTTAGCCGTACATTCCCACCATTTCCTTTTGCATTTTGTCTATCTTTAGTTCTACTGAATTGCATGGAACACTTTGTTTATTTCTTGGAAATCTAGAGTTCGAAACATCATCAGTACTATACATGGCGTGACAACACGGTACGATAACATTCGCATACAGCCGAACAACCTAATAGAACATTGAAATAACTACTCAGGGCCTTTAGGATATTTTCCCTTCCTCATACGACGAGCGTGAGCTTCCTCTCCTTCTTCCTTCGTGCAACGTGCCATCTCGCACTTCCTCGCCCTTTCGGCCTCACGTGCCTCCGCAGCTCGATGTTCCGCCTCCTCCTTTTCTCTGCATCGCGTCTCCTGCCAACGCTTTCTCTTCTCCTCCTCTTCCTCGTGCATGCGTTGCAGAAGGTAATCTCGACTACAATCAACTTTCCACATGAGTTCTTCCTCAGCCAATTTCGATTGGGTACTGTCTAGCCACTATATGTAGTCACATATAGTATGCGGAGACTGCAAGCATATGACTGTTACCATAGTATTGCATCGTGTTACAAATGCGGGTATGTGCGAGTTTTACTCTTTCATGTTGTCTGAACACGCCAACCTTCGGTGGCTCTTCGTCGTAGTTAGCACACATAAAGAACCTTCTTCCGTACGTGTACGAGAACTCTTGCGACTTCATCAGTTTGCACGAATCTTGGCACCAGCAAAGGGGAACTTCGACACCTGTGGGCATGTCGGCATACACCTTCTCCTTCGGCATCTCGTCAGCACCAGATGAAGCCATTCCTACCATTTTGCAATACGGGCATAGTTACTATTTCTAGGAAAGTAAACAAAAAAATAACGCAACTATTTACCTCACACGCGCCCCGCTGCCGAGATCCCTCTTCCGCCTCACCTCCCGAACCCTAATGTCCCCTCTCTCCCCCTTGCCACTTCCGAGAGCTTCTTTCTTCTCACCTCGCTCCCGAACTATTAACCCCTCTCCTCTCTATCGATTTCTGAATTTTTCGTGGGTGGGTGCGAGGCAGAGACAGGTGGGGGGTGAATAAATAGGGCGGCGGGGGTCGTGAAGCATATCGGCTATCAGGGGTGAATAAACAGGGCAGCGGGGGGATAAAGGCCCTGTTGTCCGACCCTTGGACGACAGAGGGCTTGTCGTTCGACCGTTGCACGACAGGCATCGTGTCAGGCTATTTCGGTGCGCTCTCGGTGGCCGGTCGAACGACATGGGGTTGTCGGTCGATGGTAGGACGGCAACTATCGTGTCAGGCCATATCGGTGGGGTTGTCATTCGACCGTCAAATGATTGGCATCGTGTTAGCTGCTTTCGGCGCGCGCTCGGTGGCCGGTCGAACGACAGGGGCTTGTCGCCGACCAATAGGGTCCTATTTTCGCTATTGCTCAAACCGGACACATACACGGTGAATTAAAAAAATATTTATAAAAAATTTCAGAGTAGGGCCTTTGTCATCCAATAGTTGGACGACAGGTGTCACGCCCCGAATTTCCAAAACCTAAAAAGTAGGGCTTTTAAAAACTTTTTCGTTAATAATGTCAGATGAAAATACACTTAATTAAAACTTTAGTTCAAAGCATGATGTAGCTAAATACTGAAACCTGAAAAAAACTTGTTCTTATCTCTCTCTTGATCTCCGTGTTGCCGAAACCCTAATTCTCCGAACTTGTCCGACAACATGAGCAACCCCACTCAATACCTGATCTCCATACGTAGCTATTTCGCCCTTACACTCCTGCCATGAACACACCTTGGCATCCCTCCCCTTCTATCCAATCGGTGCGACCTAAACCCACTTCTGCCGCAAAGTGCCCTCACGGTGCTTCTGCGAAATTGGAGCATATACCCTACCTGAATCTCTTCCGAATGCCTTGAAACTCTACCACCAACTTCGCCATGCACTATCGCGAGTATGTGCAAAAATATACTGCTTTATGTATACGCATATACGCAAAAGCCCTAATCCCTCCTTCCCGAACGACAGATCGAAACTTTAACCATCGTTCGACTCTCCTGCAACTCTACACATATACATGAGTATATCAGTGTTATTCCTCAAACCCTAGCCCACCACGACCTCTTGTGACTATTCTATCTACATCGCAACCCTATATATATGCTAAAACTCCAAGTGTATGTGTACACATGCACTCCGAACTCTATTTCGGAACAAAAGTGAAATCCACAACCCTAGCTCTTTGTCCTCCCTCGGCCCCCTGTTTCCGTCTTGATCATGTAACCTTGAAAACAAATGCCATTAACGAGATGTTTAGGACAATGTTCCTAAAGCATTTAAAATATGACCTCTTACCTATCTTAGACCATTTAAAACTTTTATTAATAATAAAACGTGTTCCATTTTGACCTTGTACCTTAAAGTTCTTCCCTTTACATCGTATTAGTGTTAACGACAGTACCACAAAGTACAAAATGTTGGAACTGAACTAGGTTTGAAATCGAGTTACACTTCGGCCGACTTAAGTATCCAGATGCCCTTAAATTTGTCAAAATCTAACCTTTGCGAACCGAATTCAATTCTGAATTTAAATGTTGCGCTTCATATTCCAAATATTGTCTCTAATCTACCACCCAAAATATCTGAGATATTTCTCTGAACTCTCATGTTTTTCCTCTGCTGTCGTCCTATTCCTCCTTGCTACGGCGACTATTTCTCATTGTCCAGCACCCCCATTCCTCTGGGAAGCCAAGCCACTCCTCTTTATTCCCTTCCCTGTTGATTTTTCGCTTGACCTGCTATAGCCACACCTCATCTACCAACCGACCTCTCCTTATCTCAGCCTCACGTAGGCCCTGGTTCCACCTGCCATGGCCATCCTCCCAAACCTCTCTTTCTTCCTCTAGCCCCTCCTCCCACCTCCTCTTTCTTGTCACTGCTCACTTATGGACACGCAACTCTGCAGCCACTCATCTCCCTCCTGCCACCACATGCCATTCCTTGTGCCACGCTGATGTTCTCCATGGCAGCCCTGCACCCCCGAGCCATGTCTCCATGAGCTCTACAACAGTTGTACTAGCTCTTCCTCTCCATCTCTTCCATTATTTCCCCCATGCTGCTCCAACTCCCTCTCTGAGCTAGCACACCAGGACAAGTGCTCAAGCCCCATATTCCCCTCTCCCCGAGCTTCCATTGTCCTCACTGTACCCTCGCCTGAGTCCTTTCCCCTTTTGCCGAGCCCCCTTCCCCTACGCTCCTCAAGCTACCCAAGTCTCAGCTCTCCGCCATTCCTCCTCCCCGCTAGAAGCAGCCGCCATAGCTCCAAATCCGCGCCGCCGACCACCCCGTTCACCTCCACCGGCGGACCCCTACCGGCGCACCCCCCATCTGGCCGCCTCCAGCACCAGCTTCGGCCCAAGCTGCCTCAACCACCGCGCCGCCCTTCCCTCGCCGCCGCTTCGCTCACCACTAGGCGCCGCCGCCGGCCCAGATCCAGCTCGGCCTCCAGGGCATTTGTTCTCCCCCAATCTTCGGCTCACCGGCTCCAAGGGCAACGCGACCCCGACGAGCAGCCGTAGGCAGGACCCCGATGCCCCGCCGCTCGGGGAGTGCCACCGCTGGCCCCCTACCGGCCACACCACCATTTCGACCGCCACCGGCCGGATCCCCTTCCTCCCTCCCTGGATTCTTCCTCCCCCTCCGCTACCGCTGGTCGAGTCGCCTCACCATCCACCGCTTTAGTCGCCGCCGGCAGAAGAACCACCCACCAGAGCTGTAGTACGCCACCTCTGTTCAGTAATCCCTGCTGACCAAGCCCATCGGGCGTTTTCACTCGGCCGCCTACTCCTCTACTCCGGCTGTGAACTCCTCTGGAGCACTACCGCCGCCGGCATCACTCCGGTGGTTTGCCAACCAGGGGGACCCCATCCGCTGAACCCTCGCCTCATCCCCGGTCCGAGCGCCGCCGCGCGCCGTCGGCAAGGTTCTTCTTCGGGTGAGCTACGCTAATGGCTAACCACCGCAGCAACTCCTTTCTTTTTGACTCTCCTTCCCACCGTGGCATTCGACCGAGTGAAGTTAATGCGCTAATACCGGCTCACTTCCCTCTAATACCTGCCGCTTACTTGAGTGCTAAGCAACGTAGTAAACCTAGACGCATGAAGTCGGCCGTTGGATGCTTTAGGCTGTTGCTAGCTACCAAGTACTTAGGACATGATTTAGTGCGTAAACTCGCTGATTTCTTTTGAACAAATATTATGTTTAGTCTCGGCCTCCCAACATATGCGCATGCAAACGTCAAAAATATTCAGCGGAAAGACAGGTGCTTAATTTGACCCACTCTGTTTAGCCGATAGAATTTTGCTATGGCTTGCCCAAGTCACCTTAGGGTTGAGTACTAGATATGTTAATCAATTAGCTTATGATAGTCTACTACTCTCTGAGATGGCAGTGATGCATATAGGTATATATGTGTGTATACCTGTCATTTTGAGGATCGATAAGAACAGGCGGTACAACTCAAACAATTTTTAGAAAAATATCGAGACTCCGATTGGTTATATTCCAAGTTTACATGTAGGAGGCAGCTGCCATTTGATTTAGCTCTAATCAAAATGATTTTGTTCCTAAAATCATTTTTGGTTCCAGTGTACTGATTAGTTAGAACCTGGTGTAATGTTCATCGAAATCACATGGAGGAATAAAAAGGAACCCTAACATGCTTTGAAGTAAAATGCAGTCCTTGGTCGCAGGCGGACCATGTCAACCCTAAAGTATCTAAGGTTCAATAGCGAAACACTATCCTACCTATAAAGTCAACAGAGAAAATCCTAGCACGACAGTACACCCTCTAGATGTTATCTAATAAAAAATATATATACCACCTAGTGGTCTTCGACCAATAAGAACGCTAATCATGAAGTGAATCGAAACACCTCCGACACCTTTGAACTATTATGAGAGTAAACGCATACTCACCAAAAACCCTAAACCCTAGCTCAACAAGAACTTCACCAAAAACCCTAACGTCAGGTGTATGCAAAAATCTTCCGAAAACCCTGAAACCCTAACGCGACAGGAACTTAAGGTAGATATATTTGTCAGGATAACCTAAAGCATCCAGTCCTGACATTCTAAAAACCCCATGAAATCACAATAGCTAATCCAACGCATTGCAGTTGTATGGATTGATTATCCTGGTGTTGCGTTCGATGTTCTTGGTTCTTTCTTGCATCGTTGATTTATTCGCCGTTCTTTTCGACGTGTAGATACAACGTTAGGAATTATCGCGCGAAGGAACTCGGACAACTGCCGGATTGAATTCAGGACCGAGCCTCGGACAACTCGCCAGGCAAGCATTCCCACCTTGACCATGTTGAAATCCTATATTTGTGAAGTTACTTATTTCGTTTATGAAATTGCATGCTATGTGGGTAAAACCATTATTTTATGTAGACCTAGCTATTCCTATTAGATGCACGGCTTAGGCCCGATAAACCATATCCTCGTAACCCTAGTATTAAGTGCTGATCATTGGATGATCGGCAATTTAATTAGGAGTATAGGCGATAGCCCCGCTTAGCTCTGCTATAGTAAAAACTAAGTTTTATCGATACCGTGGGATTGGGATCAAAACCCTCGGTTTGTAAATGCATACCGACGTGCCATTTAAAAGGAATGTTTGTTAAAACCCTGAATGAGATGATGGAGGATTTGGATTCGGGCAAGAATGTTAAGGGTGTCTGGAGGTGGTAGAGTAGCCGGTCGCTACTTGAATCAGGAAAGGGTAGGGAGCCGGTTGCTACCGGAGGCCTGGAATGGCAGGGTAGCCGGTTACTACCTGAGGTGATGGTTGGACATGGAGTCTTGCTCGAATCAGTTAAGGACCGAACCTAAGTGCCGCTGAATCAGTTCCCCTACTGTACGTCCACATGTCCTTTATAGGAAGGACTTGACCCGGTACCTCGTCTAATGCTGGAGCTCGGAACCGTGGGAAGTTAGGGTGATGTGCTAGGGTGGATTGGGATCCCTAGAGGATCTTCACGGGACTGCGTGGAGGTAAAGCTCTCAGCGAGTCTCACGGCAGAGTGGGGGTAAAGCTCTCGAACGAGTCTCACGTCTGCGTGGGGGTAAAGCTCCCTGTAGGGTTCCACGAGTACGTGAAAATATGGTCCGACACAAAGGTGGAGAGTCCCATTTTGACATCCGGGATGCCAACGTTGGGTTACCCACCTGGCGGGTCCAGCTCTAGTGTGAACACGGGCGAAAGGTTTCGTTGTACTAGTCCTGTCAGTATACGATGCATAGTATACCCAGGGCGAACTACATCTTGTGGGTAAAGCCGTACAACCTCTGCAGAGTGTTAAAAACTATTCGAATAGCCGCGTCCTCGGTCATGGACATGAACTGGCAAGGCCACACACTGGTTAGACTGAGGTTTGTTTGTGAAAGCTGGGAAATGGGATTAAGGACGTGGGAATGATGTGTCCACAGGGAGCAGTTTAAGCTACGGTCTGGTAGCGAGGAACTGTGGAAGAGAAAACCTAGCCCGAGCCGCGAGGCGGTAGCGCGGGTAGGTTGTAAGGATTGTTCGAGGCGGTAGAAGGAGCTACCAGTCTCTAGTTGACGACTGTTTTGCTGGATTATCCAGCACCGAATGTTGTCTCGGCAGATACGAATTCTGATTTCGAAAATGCTCTTGAATCTACCATTCTGTATTTCGAATAAGAACTTACATTTCCGCACAACTCGCAACTTAGGTTAGAGCCATCCCTTGATCTATTCCCTACATGAAATATTGCCGTATATTTCCTCCTGTGGGAATAGCTTGCGAGTACATTCCATGTACTCACCTGGCTTGTTGATTTGGCCAGACGAAGGAGACGTCAAGTCCGAAGAAGCAATTACGATCGTGAAAACTAGGGCGTAACCCCAGTCAGTTGCCTGTCGGGTATGGCATACTGATGGGCCACATCTCCGCTGGATTTCCGCTGCAAGCTTATAGCCGATGGGCTACAGGTATCAGATTATCGACCTTAACGGTCTATTTGATTGGTTACGCATGTATGACAATGATATACAGGTTAACTCGTGTGTATCGGCTACTGATCCAGGGACCGGTACAGTGATCACGAGGGAGTATCCGGCCTTAAAACCGGGTACGCCACAACAGGGCTCTTGTCATTCTACGGTAGGACGATCGGAAACCTGCCAGTCAACCGTTGGACGACAGGGACTTGTCGGTCCATGGTTGGACGACAAGCCCATTGTCAGCTAACGGTGGGACGATAAGCCGCGTATCGGTTCACCGGTGGCCGATAGGGTGATATTTTTGCAATTTCTAAAACCAGACCTATAGATATCAAATTTTGGGTTTTAAAAATAATATTTATAAAAATTTCTCCCTCAGAAGCATTGAGCAGGTAGATGTAAGAGTATCTCCATCAGGTCATCTATATATGAACCTTCGTACCTTTATATAGATGGTCTTGTAGAATGATTCTCTCTTCATATTATCCCACTACTTCAATAGCATATTCATATATTACTCTTCGTATTCTTTTCTCTCTTTTTTAATAATACTCTATAACTAATATGAAATCTTTTTTCCTCGCTCTCTCATTTTATGCAGAAGAATATGCGTTCAATACCGTGCAGCAGCATATGCATCAACCACTACAATGCATTAAATTAATAGCATTTATAATTGTGTAGTAATTATAAATAACCTCAATTTATGCAATCATCACTTTGCTGCCATCTCCCAGATAAAGAAGAAATAAATGTCCATTGCATGACTTACATGAAATAAGACAAACCATAATCCCTAATATTTGAGTTCTACCAGCTAGCATTCTCTCAGACTTGTTGGGCTTGTATAAGCATATGGATAGATCAACCAAAAGACCAATCCAATAAACTTGATTTACAGCCACTAATGTATATTAATCCATCTCGTTTTCTCTCAAAATCCTCCTCTTCCTTAAATCAGCTCTCTCTCTCAACTCCCCCTCTCCCTCACAAATTCCCCTTATCCCAATGCGACATGCCCATCAGATCTGACACGGAGTTGAGAGTACATCCCCACCCTTCAGCCTCCCATATGTGCCGAGGTCCTCGTAGCTACGTCCATTCTTCTGCGGTACGGCGATGTCCACACTGAGACTCGACTAACCTACTTGACCAAGCCAGTGCCCATATAGCATATGGTCATACTATTTTCACATCTCAAAATCATGAATTTGACCTTATTTGAGACAGACAACTGATGGTTTCCTCAACTCATGAAGAATGACCATTTGCTCCTTCAACTCATGATTCAGTTGTCGGCCGCACCTTTTAGATTGTAAGTTTCACCCAAAGTAGAAAAGAGAGAATAGAGAGAGAGATCAACAATGGGCCAGCCCTAGCTTGGCAAGCTCAACAAAGTTTTAATAATGATATCAATGATCCGAAGATCGTCCCTCCGAGGACGCAAGATAAAAGCATTCTAGGAATAATTAAGCATGGTTAAGCATTAATTTCTCTACTCTATTCTGAATGTTAAAATAATCTACTCAAGGTAAACGCGACAAGCAGATAAAGGTACATGTGTGTCAATCAACACTCTAACTATGGGAATAAAACAAGATGCACATTTAAAAATAATAAAATATAATGACTTTAAAAATAATAGGATCAACATGATCAAGAAAAAGGGGGTATGCTTTCGTTGTCGAGTTGTTGTTCTTCGAAGTTAGGTCCGGTGTCTTCGGTGTCACTCACTAATCGTCGTAATAGAAAATAAAGCGAACAAAATAAATAAATATTCCAAAATAAAAATCCAACTGCAAAAACGAGGTGGGAATCGATGACGGACAAGATGTGTCGAAGACTGGATTAGGGTTTTAACCCTAAGATGGTCCTTAATTCGGGGTCTCCTAAGAAGGGGTTGTAACCGTGTAAATATAGGTAAATAAATATAATATTAGATTAATTAAATTATTTAATACTAGTAACACGGCACATTAATAATAATATGAATAAAAATAAAAATAATGTTTTAATTATTTCTTACATTAATAAAAAATATCAACACTATTTAATTAATAAAATTATTAATCAACAAAATAAAGTCCAATCTTGCTAATATATCATATCAAAATAAATAAGGTCCTACGCATGCTATTTATGGTTGAAAGATAGAGATGGAATTAATAACACGGTGCACTTTTGACATTATCGGTGTTTGCAAATATTCATATCTAGGGAAAAATATCATAAAGTTGTAAATCTTAGGTATAGAGCTAATAATAATAATAATTAATCAGTACCTAGAACATGTATTATTAAATATTCCAGCAAGATATTAATTTGTACAGAAAAATAATAATCAGTAGTCTATTAATCATACGTGAACATTATCGAGAATTGGTATACGATTTATTTGCATGCTCAAACAGTGTTGGAATTTTACCAAAATTAGCTAAACAGTAAGTATAACTCTAAACAAGAATTAAATTATAAAAACAGAAAGTATTTGTATTTTTAATAATTAAAACAGAGACAAAAATAGGTATGTAAAATCATGTGTAGCTTCTAAAATCATGAGAAAATTCGTGGTAGGTTCTAAACATGCTAGTAATCTAAATAATTTCAACTTTTGCATCCAGTAGAAAGTTAGCTCAAAATTTTGTCAAAATTCATTCGAATTCAAATGAATTTAAAATACAATAGTCAGATTTGAAATCTGATTGCACTGGTGGATTCATTGGGTCCCAAGTACCCATTCTAACTCTAATATTGACGACTTGCTAAGAGATTTGGTGATTGCAAAAATAAATAAGATGACGAGATGGACTAGTACTGGAGTTCATGGATGGATGGCTTAATTGAGGCATGCATGCATCACTTGGCTGCTAGCGCGTGCATGACTTGATCATGCATTAACAGAGAAAGAAAGAACGAGTTTGGGAAAAGAAAAGAAGAGGGTCACGACAACAGACGACCGGCGATGTTGGGAGGTTGATGAAGAGGGGCAGCAGCGATGAGGTGGACTCTGGCGGTGCTCCAGCGTGACTCCAGCGAAGTGCCGCAGCAGTAGATGTGATCTGCTATTTGCTAGGGAGAGAGTTTGGCTGTGGAGGAAAAGGTAACGAGTTAAGAAAAAGAGAACTAATGAGAAGGTCGTAACTATTTATAGGAGAAGCAATGTTGCAACTATCGTGCGAGATAAGGCTGGAAATTCGGCGGCAGTTGGTGGCCGCGTGCGCGACGTGCGCGTGTGGCGGCCGTTGGCAGCTGCGGCCGCTCGTGTGCGTCAGCCACCGCACGCTCCGCCGACGCCGCGCTACGTGCGTTGCTGCATGAACTGCACCATGCTGCATGTACTGCTACCTAGCAAGGCCCAACAAGGCCCGGCAAGCTTCCCTTTTTTTATCCTTTTTCTTCTTGGGATTTAGATAAAATGCAGATGAGGTAAATAATGCGAAATAAATACCAAAGCTCTTTTATAAATTTTGAGAAAAATCTCGTAAATAAAATGATATGTAACGAATCCAATAAAAATGTTTTCACATGAAAAATCTAAAAGATTATTTTCCAGAAATTGAATTACTCCCTCTTTACACCCAAAATTAATTCAATCCAATTGGATTAATTTTAACAAAACCCAAAGTTAAACATACACACTTATATAGTATTACAAGGGACATCCTCTTTCAAGAAAATTTTCAAAGTTAAAAAAAATTCATAAATTTGAGGATGTTACATAGGGTGGTGACGACCTTAATGCCTTTGGTTGAAGGAGAGTTTGGCTTGGAGGATGAGGTGCTCATGGTTGTAGTCGAGAATGGAAGGATGGACACTGGTAGGGAAGGCAACAAAAAGGTGGAGGGAGTTTAGGATTGGAGGTTGTCTAATACCATGTGAGAGTTGAAGATTTGCAACCTACATTATCTATTGATTGAGTGTGATTATATATATTACAGAGAGTGCGGTCGTGTGTAAGAAACCCAGCTATAAACAAAGGATAACCAGACTAGGTCTACTAATCTATATCTATACTACTTATTAAAAGCCCTAGTTTTCCCCTCTTATCTCCGACTCAGTCCGCACCGTCCGATTGAAATCATCCAATGGCTAATATTACTTTGATGGTCTTCCACCTAAAAATTACCAATCATGTCATTCACTTAAAGTTGATAGTAATTACCTGCCATTGCCCTTATTTAAAGTTAATAAATAATTTTCTACTATTACCACTGATATACCCTCCAGCATCCCTCTCTCCCAAATCTGCACCACGAGTGGCCACCGTGCCCATACCACGCTTTGGCCGTGCCCGTGCGCTACTGCCGTTATCTTCTTTGATGTCATGCAGTATAGATTGTGTTTTTACGCCATACAATTATAAAAACGTGCGTTGCACGTGTACACTTGCTATTTAATTAGATGGTCTGACTCATCCAAGAAAGTTCTAATCCCACCCTACACTGATCTAGACCACGTTGCCCTTCCCTGACATGCCCTTCGTTCACCACCCTCCTAGCGCATCGCCATCTCTTTTACTCTATAAGTGACACGGTTGCCGACGAGAAGCCGGCGAGCCCTAGCGGCGGTGAAGACGTGCAGGACACATGGTGGCGGACCACAGGGGCAGGACCATCTCTTCCCACTGTTGTCCCCTTCTGCACCGCCACCGCCTAATTTCTTCCCACCGTCAGCACCTGCCACCACCTAGCTTCACCCTGCCGCGACCGTCTGACATTGTGGCGCCATTGAGGACCACGCCGTCCTCTCCCTATCACCTGATGATCTCCACTGCCTCCTCCTCCACACCGGCCTCCCCTGCGCAGGCCTCCACCTCACGCACGCAGCCGTGTCTCGGAGGGCGTGACGTCGCCACTGCCGGCGATCTCCTCCTCCTTGCACGGCCACACCACCACCACTAGCCAAAATAGCTCATGCGCCAGCGGAAGCTGTACCACGTTGAGGCATCGACGGCGTGTCCTCCTCGCCGCTGCAATCTAGGACAATCCACGATCCGGAAGATAAATTGGGCGAGAAGCATTTTTATTGTGTCATTGGTTATGCTCAATGTTTTTTTTGACAATATATATTCATCATTCTTTAGTATTCTATAGGAACAATGGTATCCACTTTCTTTTTGTAGCATCTCTATTTGTAAGTTCTTTTAGCCACTTGAATATCATTGTTGGTGAAATGCATGTATGTATAGAAAATTATGTCTGTAAATATTAGAATGTATTTTTTATGTTTAATTTATGTTAGTTAAGATGCGTGTTGCACATATACGATTACTAGTACAACATGTACATGAGCATTAGGCAATACCCTAACGCTGATGTTAGCTACAATTCTGGGTTTTAAGCCCCCCTTCTATGGGTGGGCCCAGTGGCCAATGAACCCAAAACTACTGGCCGGCTAGCAACGCACACCACCGTCACCCGGAATAAGGACACACACATCCAACCGTAAGTAATCACTTACAAGGCCAGAACTGTCCCAACGAAATAACGCGACAAACTAACAAGCTTGGACGCTCAGCTACCTTTAGTTGCTGGTGTGATAGGGGCAAGGTTGTGACACTCCTCTCCTCCTGAAAGTCAGCTTGACCCCAAGCTAGTGCCTACGGAAAGCAGCCCCATAGATAGCGAAGGTCACCCTAGGTGGTCCAGGAAGTCGGCAGTAATGTCCATTGAACTAGCATCATCGCACAGTTGTATTGCCCTACCTGGTGGGCTTACTAGATAGCAATGCCCGATGTTGAACCACCTTGTTAGTATCAATGCAATCAAGAGGAAGAGCAGCAGATAGCTAGACTGAAGGAGGTACTGCTCGTTTGCGTTGGGAAACATGCGCTACTAGATCATTCAGGCTAGAAGGCAGCATGTCTAGTTTATGAGCTATTTACACACCCTTACCAGCACTTTGTAGGGCACAAAATATTGTAACTCAATTTCTTATTTGACTCTTTGGTCACTGATAACTAATATATGGATGGAGCTTTAATAAATCAAATTTCCTACTACAAACTCCATTTTCATTATGTTCTTATCAGCTTGACTTCTCATAAGTTAATGTGCACATTTGTGGCATACCTAGTTTTAAGACCGGATAATCTCTTGTATTTTCAGTACTGGTCCCATGATCAGTAGTCAGTACCCACAAGCTAACATGTATACCATTGTCATACACGTACATATCATCATACGATACGTAAATAGACTGTCAAGGTTGATAGTCTTATACCTGTAGCCCAACGGCTAGAAACTTGTAGCGAAAATCAAACGGTGATGTGGTCTATCAATATGCCATACCCGACAGGCAACTGACTGGAGTTACGCCCTAAATTTCACGAACTCAAACTTTGTCTTCGGAACTAGCGTCTCCTTCGTCTAGCCAAATCAACAAGCCAGGTGAGTACATTGAATGTAGTCGCAAGCATCCCGCAGAGATAGTATAACAGATGTAGTTCATGCAAGACTTGTTCAAGAAAGTGGCTCTACTCTAAGTTGATTGTTGAGCAGAAAAGTAAGTTCTCATTCGAAATATGATAAGAGTAGATTCAAGAGCATTTATGAAAACAAACCCGTCCCTGACAAGTCAGTATCTGGTGCCGGAAGTTACATCTCGACAATCGTCAACTAGAGGCCATAATCCTTGTATCGCCTAACGTAATCCTTAAAGCCTACCTGTGCTACTATCTCGCAGCACGGGCTAGGTTTCACTTCTGTAGTTCCTCACTACCAGCCCGTAGTTTAAACTACTACTGTGGACACATCATACCCACGTCCTTAATCCTATTTCCCAGATTTTGTAACCAAAACTTAGTCTAACCAGTATGTGGCCTTTCCAAATTGTGTTCATAACTGAGGACGTGGCTATTCGAATAGATTTTAACACTCTACAGAGGTTGTACGGCTTTACCCACAAGATGTAAGTCTCCCTTGTTGCCGAACGTTAACGGATACACTTCACGAGGTGTATCGGTAGGGTTATTACAACGAGACATTTCTCCCATTTTCGTACTAGGGCTGGACCCGCTAGATGAGATAGTTTTCACTCATGTTTGGCGGTCCCCGACACACAACCCAAAGTGGACTCATCTTTGTGTCGAACAACTTCCTACATAGCCACATAGAGGTCCTCTACGGATAACAATCCACCTAGCACTTTCCTCCTACTGCCCATGGGTCCAGACACTAGTACTCGACAGGGTATTTAGTCAAGTCCTTCCCACAAAGGACATGTGGACGTACGGGGTGAACTTGGTCGAGCGACACTTAGGCTCGGTCCTTAATTGATTTGAACAAGACTGCACGTCATCACCTCATAGTCATGTCTATACATGCTACAACCATTTCCTCCGATCCCCACTTACTGTTCTTACTCGAATCAAAATCATCCTCTATTTTATTTTAGGGTTTTGGCAAACATCACTTTTAAACATTTGCCTCAGAAGGTACACACCTTCCCGAGGGTTTTAGTCCCATAACCCAAGGGGTGGTTCGCATGAATCGGACAGAAGTAGATTTTCTCTATAGCAGGTCTAAGCATGGCTATCGCATATATCTTTAATAATCTGCTGGTCATACGATGACCAGCTAGTATTGGTAGAGTTACAAGGATTGATTTACCGGACCTAATTCATATGCAGCTATAGGGTGTAACTAGGTCTAACATAAAATATCATTGATATCCACATAGCATGTAGAGTTGTAAACAAAATATTTAAGTTTTGACATATCTGAGATTCAACATGATCAAAGTAGGGATGCTTGCCTGGCGGTACTGACCAGTTCTCGAGCTTGAGCTGGTTCTAATAGTCTTCCGGGATCCCTCGCACGAGGCCTCGTAATGTTGGAACTACACGGCGGGAAAACATCGAATAAACAACGGTGCGAGGAAGATCCAAGCAAGAACCAAACATACACTCATGAGTTCTTAAAATACGTGTTATGGATTTAAAAGTTTATTAGGGTCTTCAAAGAGGCGAGAAGGAATTAACCTCACATGAAATAAGGAGTTTTTACAATGATTGAAAAACCCTAGTTCGTTGGATTAGTAACATCTTGAGATGATTTCAGTTCTCATGATTTATTTGGGCTTAGAGGGTATACCATATTTTAAAATGCTTTTAGAAGAAAAAACATTTGGGTATATAGCTCAGGGTTTTGATGAACGTATTAGTAGGTATTGGTCTTGACGTAAGGTGTGTGTCATTCCGGTCTTTAGCTCCCTATGGCCTACAACAAAATATTTTGAGTTAATATACTTACGAAACCAACATGTTATGGAACATTAGATAAGCCTGGATAATTGTTCTGGAAAATTCCATGCAATAACATTATAAACCTTTACTTTTTTTAAAGGTATATGCTTATGCTCCAATGGCTTCTTAAAGTAAACTCTTTGGACCTCAAGATATATTTGAGCTCAGAGGATGAATTAGGTTCGAAAATATTTTAGGAGGTTAGTTGAAATGTCCTGATCCTACTTCACAAAATGTATATGTTTCATATTATGGATTAATGGTGATTTACTTTAAATCTGGAATTTCAAATAAATTCAAAAGCTCCAAAAATGATACTGATGGAAAGCCTTCAAGATTTTAGAATTTTAGGAGAAGGAAGGAACTAAGCTAGACGACCATTCTAGAAGAAACTGATGTCCAAGGATTAGCTGTATAGAGGGCGTTCGCTATTTAGCATGGATGTGGTTTGGGAGATGATGTCAGAGGCGCATGAAGAATTTACGCCTTCGGCTAAGGTAAAACGGTTTTCGAAGAGACTGAAGGGAGAGGGCTCTTTCTAGAATCAGAAACACAGAGTGACATTCCGCTTTCACCTAACCGGGTGGATCTGGGCTGTGGGCTGTTTGCCATTGGCTTAGCGACTGCTTAACTGTCATGCGCACGGATTTTGGGCTTAACAACCGAGGGGAAGAACTGAAGAGAGGGGGTAGCGGCGGGGTCCTCACCTCGGCTACACTCTTCAACAGCGAGCGGCGAGGTCTCAGACCGGAGTGTGGGGAAGGTGCTTGGCGAAAACGACAGGAACCGCCCCGCGTGCTAGGTGGGGATCAAACCGCTAGCTCCGGCGGGGTTAGGTGCCAGGGTAGACGCGGTGACAGGAGCTCACCATTGGTGTCTGGCGGTCGACCAGAGCGGTGAGGAGGGCGGTGCTAGATTTCATTAGTGTCGGAGGTGCTCAGGACCGGGAAGAGGATGCCGAGCATGCACAAGGCTTCGGTTGCGGACTACCGGTGGCGGGATGCTAGCGCCGGTGGCAACGCCTAAGTTGAGCTCAAGGCGGCTTACCAGGAGTGTTCCGTGCGGGGGCTTCGGCCGCAGTGGCGGTGATCAGAGCATTGGGGTGGGGTTAGCGCAGATCTGGCCGGCGCTCGGGGAAATTGGACCAGTGGCGAGCGATGGCCTCAGGGGCGGATGGGCCCAGGAGGAGGCACTGCCGTGAGCTCTCTTCGCGGTGGAGCGACGTGGTCGGCTGGCTTCACTGGACTTGGGGGAGGAAGGTAGTTGTAGTGATCTGTGACTGGAGCCAGGAGGAAAGAAGTAGTGGTGATGGTGAAGAATGGCGAGGAAACTGGAGTAGTTCGAGTGGGGTAGAGGGAAGATTGAAAGCATGAGGTGCTCGGGCAGATTTCTGGAGCAACTCGAGGATTTGCTCGGCTTGAAGAATAGGAGGGGGCGAAGCTCGAAGCAAGAACCATGGTGCTCGAGTGAGGACTGGGGAGAAGGAAGAATTGGGGCAGGAACGCTTGGGTAAAACAAGAGGAGGCAGGGAAGATATAAGGAATGGGGAAGCTCAAGGATTAATGGCATGGAGGAGGAGCACGTGGCGCCAGAGGCGACAATGGCAGGGCCCGGCGGTACTGGAGGCTGCAGTGAGTTTAGGCACCGACTGCCGTAGGAGACGATGGAGCAGAGCAACTGTTCATGGTGAGCAGTGTTCGGTAGTAAGAAAGAAAAGGAGGAAGGAGTTTGGGGAAGAAGAAGTTGGGAGAGAGAGTCTGACCCGCGTGCCACGGGGCCCACATGGCAGGGAATCCCAGGCAATTCGGTTGGTACGCTTTGTGTTGTTTTAGCACAGACAGAGGAGTCAAGAAGGAGATATAAGAGCATCCGCAGCCGTTTCTCTAAATTCGTTTCCCTATATCCTCATATAGGGAGTTTCTCTAAAAGATTCCTTCTCTATATCTCTTTACAGTTCATCAGCTTCTTCAAATCTTATTCTCTATATCCCACCATCATATATTTTATTGATTTTCTATAACTGACACGTATATTTTAAACGGTTATTTTCCGCAACGAATATACTTCTAATAGCGTGTTTTTGCAGCGGCTATTTTCACGAACGGCTTATTTCCAACAGCTATATTTTCAACGGCTATATTCTAACGGCTCTATTCCAACGGCTCTTTTTTTATGTCTATATATACACAATGATTTGGTCATCCTACATTCCCATCCAGCACTAGACCCATTTGCTCTCTTCTTTCCTTGTCAACCAGCATCATAGCCATTTTCACTGCGAACCCACTCAGCCTGCACCATGAGTCATCATAGCTTTTTCATGGAAACTATGTTAGATTCGTCATCCTCCGATGAGGATGACCAACTTATCTTCGAGACCTTGCAAGTAGCACATGAACAACATAGACGTTCGCAAGTTCAACGTCGTGCTAGGTTCGTGGTTGGGCATCAAGTAGTTCATCGCAATAGAGAAGCAGACCATTCAAGACTTTACGGCGACTACTTTTCAGAAGCCCCTACGTACGGCCCAAGATTCTTACTCATGCAGGTTTAGAATGAGTCGTCCTCTATTTCTTCATATTTTACATGCAGTAGAAGAGTACGATGATTATTTTATGCAAAGAAGAAATAGTGCTGGTGCTCTAGGATTATCTTCTTTGCAGAAGATAACCGCTGCGTTCAGAATGTCAGAAGCTATGTCCTCTATTCGCTTAATTGTCCATGACCATCCAGCAAGCTCCCTATTCGGATCCTTGTCCATGCTATATGGAGCAAAAATCCAAGAAATATCTATATTAGGGTATAGTACCAGTCCATAGCAACAAAGTAGTGCAGTATTAGGTCTAACTATCTTATCATGGAATAGATCCTCTATATGTCAGAACAAATGCTTGAACAAATACCATCCCACAGCAACAAAGTCAAGCACTAATTGGTGTAACTATGTAATAGTGTAACAATTCTAAAACTAGCACAAAAGATAAACCATGCAAAACTAATCGGACGTGTAGAACATAAATCAGTCAGCATTTGACAGAACAAGTATCCTCTAATAGAGCTTTCTCAATGCTTGTAACATTTCTAATCCCTAGCATGTATTCAAACAATCTCAAATCCCCCCCCCCAAGCTGCTCCGGTTCTTTTTCTTTTCAGTGTTAAAAAAGAACATTTCTGATCCCAAAAGTAATAGTACAACCATCCATACATCCATCTCCAAAACTGCTTCTGCATCTCCTTGAATCTAATTGGTATCAGGGATGTACACAATCTGCATTCCAGATATTTGCATTCATAAATTTCGTGGGAAACAAAATTGCATCCTACGGGTTATCACCAATTGCGTTCAACACTTTGATAACTACATTACAGGATAAACAAACACTGACAATGTACGTGAATTTCCTAATATCAAAATCATACAACACTAATTTACCTACACTAATTTTCCACAGAAACTAAATCCAAAATTCAAATCTCGCAACAAAATCAACAGGATGCAGCAGCTCTATGCATCCAAGCCGAAACCCAATCTCCCCATTTCATCGAGGACACCCATTTCACATCAGATGAGGATCAAAATGGTACACAGAATAGAATCCCAAACCCAGGAAGAACACTGAACTCGTCCCACGAAGAAGCGCCGCCACACAAAGCAAAGTGGTATGTTGTATTAATACCATTTAGCAAGTGACAACCACACGGACCATTACTTTGGGCAAGATCAACACATACACCGTATATATGTTTCCCCATCCATTGGTTTAGTATTTTGTCTGCTATTGGTTTGAGGATGCCGGGGAGCTCATATACGTTCAATTTGGTGTCTATTAGTTTGAAAAGTTCTTACCACAAAGTGCTGGCAGAGATCCTATCTAAAAGTCCACCTAGCCTTTTGTGTGGTTTAGGGTGGATTGATAGTTAATCTAACCTAGGTGTGATTTTGGTGATTAATGACAAACGGGCTTTGTGGACTAACCATTTTTCTTGAGTGTTGGAACATGTATGGGTCATGTACCACTTTGTAGGGTTAAATCAAGAGGATGAACCTACAAGCCCATGAAGCCCAAAATCGATGATGCATGTGATGATTGGGGGATGGATTCATGTGTTGAAGTCCATCAAATCATGTGAAGCATCAAGTGATCAAGAAGTAAACTCCAAGAATCAAGATATGGGTTTAAGAAGTGAACCGCATTGGATCAAGATGAAGTCATAATGCAATAATGAAGTTGACCAAGATAAAGAAGTTCACGTGTTGAACTTAAGATGGTCAAGAGTGTGGGCTCATGTGTTGAGCCATGGTAATCAAGACATGAAGCTAGGAGTTCAAGAGAAGAACACTAGTGGTGGCTTCATATGATCAAGTGAAGGTAAGAAATTGTGTATTGCATTATATGAACTAACCCTATGTGCTATGTGCGATGTGTATATTGAGGGTTAGGTATCACTCATGGGCAAGCATCGAGAGGTTGATCGTATGTGCCCATGAGAGGATGACATCATAAGTTGATGGTCATCATGACAAGCTCAAAATTGGCATCATGCGAAGACATATGCTTGCGGCTTGCGGATCCAACAAGTGAAGATGATTTCAAGAGAAAGCTTCTCCATAAGGATTACGGGGGAGCTATATGAAGAAAATTTTATGAGGTGACGATGATCAAGGTGATTCCACTTGGAACAAGGAAGATGGACATCATCAAGCTCAAGTGGAATACGCAAGGCAAAGGTATGCCTAGACTAGGTTTTCCTAGTTTGACCGGTCTCAAGGGGTTTGGAGAGAGACCGAGTTATAGATTAGATAGCCGTACTATAAAGAGGGGCTATCGGATGATTAACTTATTCACGTCATGTGTAGAGTGCTCAAGTCTTTGCATGTGTTGCATATCATCGTGTTTTCTTTGTGGTGGAGGTGCTAGAACTCGGTGTTCTAATGTGTCCGGAGGTTCCGAGTTGCATGTGCTCCGAGGCTTCGGCTGTAGTTCGGTGTTGCGTGCGTTGTCCCTAGACTTGGTGTCTAGGCGTGTGTGATCCTACCAGCCTAAGAGGTTTGGTTGATCGGCTAGGTTCATGGACTCCGGGAGGTCCATTTTTGGAGTATATGACCTAAGGCAAACCCCCAAAGTGTTCTGGGTTGAATTAAGGTGTTCCGGGTTTGTTCAGAAGTGATCCGGGCTCATCGAGTGCTCCGTAGGAGTTGCTGTCCTAGAAAATCCGGATCCTTTGGGCTAGGGTCCAGGTTGAATCCGGAGGGTCCAGGTTGAACCCGGAGGGTCCAGGCCAGGATTCGGATAAGGGTCCAGGTTGTACAGAAGGTTTTCGGAGTGTCACCCGGAGGGTCCGGGTGAGGCTCCAGATCTGTACTGAACAACCTGGACCTCAACCCCGAGGGTCCGGGTCAAGGATCCGGATTTTTCAACTGTCACTTTTCTGACCGTTGGTGTGTACCCGGAGGGTTCGGGTCAAATCTAGACAATCCGGATTTGTCCAGATTCCTTTCCAAAGGCTATTTTTCAAGGTTGGCTATATATAGTCTCCACCTTGGGTTGGCTTGGAGTATGAGTTGTTGCCTCCATACTTCATTTGTGAGCATCTCTCGTGCTCTCCTCCCTCTCCAAAGCCTCAAGTGCATGTGTTGCCATTTGTGAGGAGTGAAGGAAACCTTTGTGCATAAGTTACACAAGGTGTGTGCATAAGTTGCATTGTTGAACACTAGGCATCAATTGTGTTCGAGCGGGAGTCCGAGAGTCTATTACTCTTGGAGGCCACCGACTCCTAGACGGCTTGGTGGTTGTGGCTCGGTGATCTCCTCAAGAAGCTTGTGAGGAGGCCTGGGAGATTGTGAAGTGGTTGTGGAGCTCGCCATCTCCGGGAGTGGAGGAAAAAGCTAACCATAGTGATCGGGGAGATTCTGGAGAGTCCTCGAGAGGAAGTGGCTTGAGAGAGAGCTCACCTTTGATCAAGCGTAATCGGGTCCTCAAATGGAGACGTAAGATATCGGTGGATATCCGAATTCCGCGTCATACATCGTTTGTCTCTTGTCTCCTTTACTTATCGCATTTCATACTTACAATACATTACTTGTATATCTCTTATAGAAGTTAAATTGCTTGCTTGTCACCCTAGGATTGCAAACCTTGATATATTAACATAGGGTGGATGCTTACATGAAAGACTAACATAATTGGATTTTAGCTTGTGAAAATCCAATTACTATAATTCTGCATTAGGATTAAGCCAAATCCGGAAGTGATTTTTAAAAGCCTATTCACCCCCCTCTAGGCGACATCTTAGTCGTTAAGGTCCTTTCAATATCCCTATCATAAATGATAAGTTGTCATGAAACTTGTTAATGTTGTTGACAAACAATTGTGCAATACACAGAGTAGTGTAAGGATGAGCAAGACAAATAAAGTGCCCACATTTGAAATTTTTGTCAATGACCACTAAAATAGTGTCGTGGCCATGAGATTAAGGCAATCCTTCTATAAAGTCCAAGTTGATAGTATGCCATGATTGAGCATGAATTGGTAAGGTTGTAATAGGCTAGGGGTTTTGCTCTTAGGTCTGGCTTGCTAGCATACATGACATATATGAGTGGCCAGATTTCCTTGGTCTTGACTATATCATTGCAGTATCCTTCATCTCATCTCTCCTTGTGTTGACATCTGTCATGCCCTCTAGGGCAAACGATACATAGTGAACTCTCGTATAACCATCAAGAAGAATACTATATCATTCATCTCATCTCTCCTTGTGTTGACATTTGTCACCTCGTCTAGGGCAAAAGATGCATGATCAACTCTCGTATAATCATCATGAAGAACACCATTATGAGCATATAATATACCACGAATAAATGACCAAATCTCATTGCATAGTCTAGGGATCTCATAGCCTCAAAAACTAATAGATTACTCAAGAGATGAATATAAGTCATGAATGAAGTATGGATTATACGAAACATGGAGTAAATGTACGTGAGTAATGTCTAAACAAATCCACGCACAAACAAAGTATGAGACTAGACAAGTTCGAAGATCAATCTATGGAGGAAGTCGAAGACAATTATGGATGATGGTGGTCTTTGTTTTTCCATGGTATCTCTTGTCTTTGTTTTTCCATGGTATCTATTAGTTATTGGTGGATTGGTGTTGCTTTCTTGGTAGACAGGGTCTCTAATCCGATCTAAAGGCAATTCTCTCTATTGTTGCCAAGCACGTAGAAGTCAACCGCCACGGGATTCTGTTTGACGAGATGGACCCGTGAATGTGTGGTACAGTCTGGCGGTACCGGGCGAGACCCTACCATATTTTGAGTAACTTTCTAGAAACTTCGTTCGTGACGTGGTTTCTTCTATTGGTTTTATCTTTTCGTGTAGAATCTATTGGTGTAGTTGGTTTCCCGAAAAGCCTTCACAAGTCAGGTATATCTTTCCAAACCTTACTTTAAAGCAAATCAATACTAAGACATCAATTTTGATAATAAAATTAATAAAAAAGGATTAACTAAAATGCTAAAACATGTAAATAAACATGTATGCAAAATGCACGCATCAAGCGGTCACAATACACCATTATGTGAGCAAGACAAAAGACGGAGGGCACATGAGGAAGGGGACGGCTCTGGCTAGTGGGTGGCTCTTCAGTGAGATCTCACTGACGTCTGGCTTCTGGACGGTGCTGACGTGGAATCTAGATGGCAAACTAGAGAGGTAGAGGGGAAGAGGAGGGGAAGAAGAAGATGCTGACAGGTGGGACCCACGTGTCGGTCTTCCTACAAATGAATCCCACCTATCATCTCTACTTGACATAATAGAAGATGAAAGAAGTGTGCTTCTTTAAAACATTTTGTCCCAGAATTTGTGGTTATGTGAATTTTATTTAAAAAATTATGGTTTTGTGATAACTTTATCTCAAAAGTTGTGGTCTCATCAAATTTGCTCTTCGGAAAAACTAAGTCAAATATGGCTGTTGAAACTTAGCTTCTAGGGCGTGTAAATTTCATGGATGGCCAAATTTGATCGTGCTAAGGAAGAGAGAGAGGGACAGAGAGATTTGACTTGAACCTGTATTTATATCAGAATGTTGGACAAAACTACATAGCGATGTGCATTGTGTAGTGTTATTATAGGTGTCCTAACAACTTCATATCATGCACATTTTATGGTGCGGCTTCCCGTCATGTTGGGTAGTCTAAAAAAATATCACAAGCTAGCACTTTGCATTGCATGCACTAATGACATAATTGTATGATAATGTTGTGATTAGTTCTGCTATTACATGGTAACTATTCACTAATACCTGGTGAGTGTTCACTTTTAGTTTGGTAGTCAGCATACTGTAAACTAATAACGGATAACAATAAACGGTTTTGTCGAAACATACCTGAGTGGGATCTAGTTTTGATTTTTCACGAATCAGACGTGCACCGTGTCGCTTGGTAAGATAACCATAGACACATGTCCGAGGTAGAATTCTGATAGAATGTATTGTAATACCCAAAAAAATAGAAAAAAAGAGATTTAACTTAAAGTTGGAAAAGAGAGACCGAAAGTTGACTTTTTAATTAAACTGTGCATCAAACGGAAAATCTGAGACCGTGATCGCGTTCGTCTCGTCGAATTGAATGAGACAGAGCATAAGTTTGTTCAAATCGCAGTCCATACAAATTTTGGAGAATCCGTTTATTTTTTTACCATTGGATGTCACTAGGAGTCCTAACCCTACACATATTCAGATTAAAGAAAAAAAATAAAACCCCACCAGCCCCCTCCCTCCTCTCTCACCTCACGCACCAAACTGTCCTGGCCGCCGCCGCCTGTTGCTTGCTGCTGTGCTAGCTCCGTGCTGGTTGCTGTGTGTGAGAATCTAGTTTCAACTACTAGACCCCCCCTGTGTATATCCTCGCCAGTCCAGGATCCCGCTGACGATACACAGACGAAATGAATAACATCACATGCATTCAAATTAAAACCATAGTTTGAGAGTAATACGCCACACGGCTTACAAGGTTTCATGTCTCAACGACACTTTATTACACCAGAGTCAAGCAGCGGAAAACAAAAGCGAATCGACTCCATCCACGCCACAGGCAATTGACGGCAGCCACACGACCTACTCTTCGGGCTCATCGTAGAAGAAGTCTTCATCAGCTCCTTCCTCAGCATAATCCTTTGCACACCACCATAAACACATGCATGATGAGTACTTCGCGTACTCAGCAAGCCACCTGGCAGCAGATGGTCCTATCATTCTATATGCAAGGCTTCAAAGGAAGGCTGTAGGGTTTATTTGCGTAAATGCGGTTTTAGTTGAAATATTAAAATAGATTCGAAGGCATCTTTTGACGTAAAACAATTTTATTATCAGGGGTGTTTTCAACAGGTGTGGTCCACAACCAACACACTCGAGTAAGGGCTCCCGCCTTAACTCGACCATAGGATTCATCAGCAAAGGGGTAGAGGGAAGTAGCAAGGGGGAGAGGGACAGGTCCTTTTCATCATGAATGAGTCTTGATCTGTCCATGACCGTGGACACGGCTAATCAACTAGTTTTAACTCTGCAGAGTGTGTACCCTTTACCCACATGACACAATCTCGTCTTGTTGCCACTGGCCGTCACCAGCATAGTACACACTCATCGGTGTACCAACAGGGAGATCGTGACGAGGTCTTTTAGCTAGATCCCCCTAAGGTGTGACATGCCCACCGGGTCTGGCTCGGAGTTGAGAGTACGTCCCCACCCTCCGTCCCCCCATCTGTGCCGAGGGTCCTCGTAGCTACGTCCACCCCTTCTGCGGTACGGCAACATCGGCACCAAAGGCTGATTAACCTATTTGACCAAGCCAGTGCCCATATAGCATGTGGTTGTACTGTTGTCACAATTCTCCAACTTCAAGACTTCGGCCTTCGGCGGTACGGACGACGTATGGTTCCTTTAAACCGGCCTTCTGCGGGTAGGCAACCATCTGCTCCTTCATCACAATGATCCAGCTGCCGCCCGCACCATATTAGATGGTAAGTTTCACCCAGAGTAGAATAGGAAGAATAGAGAGAGGAAGAAATCATCGGGCATCCGGCCCTAGCTCAGCGAGCTCAACAAGTTTCAACAAAGATCACAATGATCCGAGATTCATTCCTCCGTAGAGGCAAATCAAAACAACCTAAGGATGTATTTAAGCACGGCTAAGCATATCTCTACTCTATTCAGAATAAAACCTATTATACTACTTAGGGTATCAAATAAACAGGCGACAACGGATAGGGATAAAGTTGTGTCAATCGACACGCTAGCTACTGGATTAAAACAGCATGCATGTTTATAAACAATAAAATATAATGACTTTGAAAATATAGGATCAAATATGATCAAGAAAAAGTGGCATGCCTTCGTGGTAGTACTCTCTTTCTTCAGCTGCTTCGGTCGCCGGGTCGGTCTCTTCACTCCCTAATGGCGTAACGCAACGAGCAAAACAAATAAATAACCAACCCTCAATAAAACACTTCAGAACGCAACACGAGAGAGAAAGGCACGACGAAGGTGAGACGAGGTGGAATGGAACGATGGCGCGATAGCATTATCGCAAAGAAGGAATGGTCCTCTAGGGTTGGCCATAACCATATATACAACATATATAGAAATAACATATATCCCTTACCGGGTATTAATATACATTTACCGTTATGACACACATAGCATTCACCCTAACATGCTAGTAACATGTTAAAAAAATTAAGCAATTCATAATTAGCCATGATTATATACTTAGGTGAACTCTACCATTTATATTGATTACTAACAGGGAGGCAATGGATTAATAACATCCACTTAGATTTATGCATGCTTTTCCAATATTTAAAGACTAGAAATTGAGTTAAAAGCTATTCTCCATCATTAACATAAGTTAATTAAACATGAGACATCTTGGAACATGTCAACAGTACTAGGAACAGTACCAAAAATGATTTAATTTTAATTTTTAATCTGAACATTAATTAATTCAAGCATTTCCTAGCATTTCTAGTGTAACAAATAAGTAGAAAATCACAATTAACATCAATAAATCATACCATTGAACTAACATGACATAATACCAATTCTAGAGACATTTCATGTTCGAAAGTGTTCTGGAAACATATTTTAAACCATTAAAACTATTATTCTAAGCATGAAAACTACACTAATAATATAGTAAAACATTATTTAATTAAGCTAAATGGGTTTTCAGGTCTTGACAACATTCCTATAACATCAGAGGATTTATTGGGTACTGGTCGTGAATTTTTAATAGCTAAAAAGATTTATAAATGATTTATTACTAGAAACAGCATTTAAATAACAGATTTTAAATAGATCTAGAACACATCCTGATTTTTATAGCTCATACCAATGCAGGAAAAATATTTTGGTTTACATGGTAATTAGTTCTAGGGTTCTCTGATCTTAGGCAAAAATTGAATAAAAATAAAAGAGGATATTTCTATTTTTAATAATTAAAACAGATATTATTTTAATTCTAGGAAATTCTACACATGTCCAAAAATTATAAAAATTTACAGAGATGCTCCCTAGCATACTAGTATTCTATAGAAAAAGATTTACTTCAAACTAAGCATCCAGTACAAAGATATCATGAAAATAGATCAAATTTCATCCAAATTTAAATATTAATCAAAATCCGGCGGTCGGATTAAAAATCCGGTTGCACCATTGGATTCGTAGGGTTCTAAGGATCCCATTTTACTACTGAGATCTAAGATCGGATAAAGATTGAATGTGGGCAAAATTCGGGCAGAAGAGAGGCTTATGGGTGACTGTAGCAGAAGGTACTGTTCACGCGTGTACTGTTCACGCTACAATAACGTAGAGCAAAATCTAGGGTTTGGGAAGAATAACACAATCTAGGGTTGGATCAATGGAGATGGGTAAAATTGGTTGGGGGGAAGTGTTGCTCGGGTTGTGGGGAGTCTACCCCGGAGAGGAATTTGAGAGGGGATTACCGAGGGTGAAGAAACGGAGGAGAGAAGAAGATCGCCGGAGTTGAGGAAGATGCTCGCGGTACGGTCGGTGTAGTGGAAGAAGCTCCCGAATTCTTGCGGTAGTAGATGCGCGACGGCGTGGGGAAGCTCCAACACGAATCCCCGGTGTAGAGATGCGACGGTGTGGCCGGAATTGCTCGCCGGAGTTCCGCCGGAGTTGAACAAGATGAAGTGGTGGAGAAGAGATTTGTGGGAGGAAAAAGCAAAGGGAAACCCTAGGGGAAATGGGGTTTATATAGGGGAGAAAGGAGAAGAGATAATGTAGGAATTTACAATTTAAGAAAAAGGAGATAAGTATAAAGATTAAAAGATAATCACTAAAATTAAAAGAAAGAAAAAAAATAAGCACCGGCGCCTAATCCGTACGCGTCACGGCTGCCTGGCTGCATGCATGCATGCATGCACCTGGGCCCCACACCTTTTTATTTATTTTTAGATTAAATCAATAGAGAAAAACAAGGTAATTCCAAAACTAATTTAAATGGGTTCCAAAAATTATGAGAAAATTCCAGTAAATCAATTTGAACATGGGGAATCCAAATAAAATATTTTTAGAGAGAGATTCTAAAAGGATTTGGGATTAAAATTTGAGACAATACTTTATAGCTCTCAAATTAATTCCAGAGCCTGGATTAATTTGAAATAAAATCCACAAAAATACATATAGGCTTATTATACAGTTGCACATCCTCTTTCTTTTTTTTAAAAAAAATTTCAAGCCCTCAAAATCGAGGATGTTACACTGTGCCTAAGAGGAGCAGGAGAGAGAAGTGAGGAAGGAGAGAGGAAGGGGACAAGGAGGGAGAAGAAGAGAAGGAAGAGGAGAAAATTGGGGATTTCATTCAAAATTCATCAAGCCCATCTCGAATTTGAGGTTCCCACTGCAAAGGTAGACTCCAAGTAATCCCTAGATTGGTTTCGATGAGAGGAAATTTCGAAATTTGAAGTTTGAGAATGAATTGCATGTTTGAAACTAGATCAACAAGTTTAACATGAAAACGGCTCTTAAACCATGATGAATTTGGAGATAAGTCCTATAAGAAAAAGTTGCATATTTCCATTAGCTTTCCAATGCCGCTAAGTTTGCTCAAATTGGATTTGTGGATCAAAAGTTACATCCAAATTACTGCTGCGGATAAGCTGTTTTTCTAGGGCTTAGGGTTTTCGGGCTGAATTAAGTGATCTTAACAATGGAATTAAATTGTGTGTTCAACAGAAAAGTTGTTGGAAATTTTCTTTAGATGCCCGTAGAGTATTCATTCGCTTAGTTTGGACCTACGAAATTAAAGATAAAAATAATAGCGGGTAATCGGAAAAAGAGGTGATCTAGAATTTTGTCGGGAAGCTCGAATTGGGGGTATTGAGAGGCGTAGTTGTAGATATATCATCTATTCATCGTGGATGGGTTTGGTTTGCTAAGAGGGGTTTTTCACTGGTTCGACAGCTTCCGGTGTCGAGACTACGTCTTCGGATTGACCATCACGTATAAGGCAAGTGCATGACGGGCTCCTTTATGTGTGTGAATGTCTTATCGTGTTCTTCTCGTTTGATTTTTTTACCTTATGAATAATTGCTAAAAACAAATAGCATTAGCTGGATCGGAGTGGAAAAATGACATGTGTTAACTATTCCAGTGAGGACCGGTGAGAACTGCTAAGTAAGTGTAGCTAGCTATTCCGGCGAGGATTGGTGAGAAATGCTAAATACATCCTGTTGGCTATTCCGGCAAGGACCGGTGAGGAATGCTAACTATATCGGGTTAGCTATTCCGGCAAGGACCGGTGAGGAAGGCTAAAGGTGACTACATTCGGGATTTTTTTTCTTTCAGTTATGTGCCTATTGCTTGTAAGTAGTTTCATTTGGTTACTTGATGTCATGTTTCTCTACAAAGGTTATTGTCCTTTTGAATCTAAATTATGCTTTGCTGAGTATTCTTTACTCACTCTTGTTTCCCTTCTTTGTTTGTTTTTATTTGATTCTACAGGTACCCAGAGTAGTAGCATGCCGGGAAGGGAATAGCACATCTGCACATAAACACATCATACAATACTCACGTTAGTTCAGTTACCCATTATATAGTAGTTTAGCCATGTAATCATTCATATTTTTTTTGCTAATTGGAGCTGTTTTATTAAATAGGACTGTTCTAGTTAATACAGCTCATGCCGTGGACCCTTAAACGCGTTATATGAACTGCTTGGATGGCGTATTTATATTTTATGGATATTATCTATACTATTTTATTGCCTATCTGTTGTGGATGTCCTTATAAATAAAGAAAACTCTGTCAAAATTTATAATATTTTTCTGACTTAGTCGTTTATAACATAGTAAGATAGTATTTCAGATAGGGTTAATATCTGGAGTGTTACATCTCTGTAGCAAAATACATTGGAATACATCTCGTATTCGAAATCGTCCAGTAGATAATACATATACGGGATACGATAGTATGGCTGAATACTATACTACTCAGATCGATACGGCAATGACACCCCGATCGATCTTACTCCGGTTTCCACTGCCACCGCTGCCGCATCCCGCCGCCCATGGCCGCCGCCGCCGTTGCGCCTGTCGTCTCCGACCTCGTCGACTTCCTCAACGCCTCGCCCACCGCCTTCCATGCCGTTGGTACGCGCCCCCGCCCCTTCCCTCTCCGCCTTACTTCTCTTTGTTGACGCGAATTAAACTGAACCGAATCGCTCCCCTGCTGTTCCTTTCCGGTGGAAGAAGACGAGGCGAAGCGGCAGCTGAAGGTGGCGGGGTTCGCGCAGCTGTCGGAGCGGGAGGAGTGGGCGAGGCTCGAGCCCGGCCGCAAGTACTTCTTCACACGCAACCACTCCACCATCGTCGCCTTCGCCATCGGCGCCAAGTGCGTCAGCTAGATCCACCTCCCTTCTTGTTCTTGCCTTCGCCTGGCTTTCAGAATCTTAAATTCATATTTTTTTGGAAGAAAATAAATATAATCTGTGCATAATTTTCTTGAGTTGTTTGTCATGTGGATTCTTCACTGATGTGTTGATGTTTCGCAGGTACGTTTGGGGGTAATGGGTTCCACGTCATCGGTGCACATACGGACAGTCCATGCCTAAAGCTCAAGCCCGTCTCCAAGGTTTGAAGTTTGAGCTCTTCGTTATTGATTTCACTGTAAAATGTGTCCCGCAACTTTGACGTGATAGTATTTCTAATGAACAGTGATTCACGTATCAATCTCTTATATCTTTTTTGTTACCTATTAGGTGTGTTAATTCATCTGATAGACTGATAGATTTTGATGAGTTACTGATAGAATCTTGCTTCTTGTTTCACAGATAACCAAGGGAGGATATCTCGAGGTTGGGGTCCAAACTTACGGAGGTGGCTTGTGGTACACATGGTTTGACCGTGATCTTACCATTGCCGGTAGGGTGATTGTACGGGAGAAGAAGGAAGGCACAGTCTCTTATGCACATAAGCTTGTAAGGGTGCAAGAGCCGATCATGAGAATCCCTACTCTGGCTATTCACCTTGACAGGTTGGTGTCAGAAACTTCTTCTTTTTATATATTTCATTCTTGTGAAGCCCATGAAAGTTGGTTCTACTCCACTGACTTTTGAGTGGTCATCTTACATTTGATATCTGTACATGGAACCTCTATGTGCGCATTTAGTTTCTTGTGGTAACTCATGTTAGACATCAAAGTCTAGCTGCATTGTGGTTTTTTAACTGATGTGATGAAAAGCTTATACTGAAGTCCTGCAACTTTGATGCGATGAAAATGTTTACATGTAGTGCCTGATGTTTTTTTAAACTTTGATGTGATGAATTATAACATGGATGACTAGCTTCAGTATAAGCTGTTTACATGTAATGTCTGCTAGATGCAGATAAAGATTATACCTTTTAGCACCTTATGTAATTGGTATGCCTTACAAATTAATTCAGCATTCCTGTGTTGATTGGAAGGGAGGTTTCGACAGTACATCTGTGATATCTAATTTGTTATGCTACCATGCCAGTACTTTCAAAAGACAATAGTCTCACCATAATTACTTACTATAATGCAACCTACGTTGGATGTAACCCTGCTTTCTTTTGTAAGTCGTGGTCGGTTACAAATTACAATAATACGAAGTACTTTTCATTTGTCTTGTTTACATTTTGTACAGGACTATCTCCTCAGAAGGTCTCAAGATTAACACTCAGAATCATCTTGTCCCTGTGCTGGGCACATTCGTTAAGGTGATCTGAATGCTTTGATCAGGATCCGAGATTCCTTTTATCAGTCTGCTTGTTTGTCGCTAATAACACAGTCCATAGGTTCTATGCTATTGTAGTTGTTCATTGAAGTCACAGCATCTTCTAACTAAGATGCTAGTATGAATCTTTATTTATTTCACCATAGTTTTCTGGTTGAAAAGACTAGCTTCTGTATAACTTCAATGACAGCTATTGTGCTTATATATTGGGTGTACCTTGTGATGTCATATTTCCTACGTAGGAAGCAAAGTATGCCTGCACATCATGTTCATTTTTTTGCATCTTTAGATGTTCTACGCTGAACTATACAGTACCAATGAAGTGCTAAACTTCAGCTCTCATTTGTAGTGTTTATAATGCACCACCTATTTATCCACAAAGTGTAGGAGTATATGGAATTAATATGTTCCAACATTGGATGCATTATTTTCATTTAATTATTTGGATTAGTATGGTCCGATAAAGAAGTATTGAAAAGTTGTGGAATTTTGTTTGCTTTTACAAAGGGAAGTCTTGATTCGGAAACTTTTCCTTTTGCAGAATGAAATGCAGAAATTAGTGGAACAAAATGGGCCAAAGGAATCATCCGGGAGCAAGAGCACAAAGCACCATCCACTATTATTGCAGGTATTTATTTGGAGGATATTATTTCTTTATTTTCTGCGAAAACAGAGGCAGGAGGCTGTAAGGTTATGTCTTATTGAGAAAAAAAATCCAGTAAACCAAAATTTTCTTAAATATCAAGAGCTCGTGGACTCTAAAGTATGTTTTACTTTCTTCTTTATGTATTTTCCTTTCATTTTTATTACAGTTGATCGCTAGGGAGGCTAATTGTGAAGCTGATGAGATATGTGACTTCGAGCTGCAACTGTGTGATACTCAACCAAGCATTGTAGCAGGTGCCATGAAAGAATTCATCTTTTCGGGAAGGCTTGACAATCTTTGCATGTCATTTTGTTCACTGCAGGTTTGTCTCGCTATTTCATTTTTACCTATGACCACAACATTTGTGAATTGACCTATTGAAACTACTACAGATCCTAGTTTAGTGCTTGCTTCTTACACCAGTTCGGTATGATTTATGCAGTTTACTTTGCCAATAATTTTCTATTTAGGGGAGAAAGCATTACTTACATGCACGTCTCTGTCAAATGATGTTTTAAACAATTATTTGGATGCATGTAATAGTATTAGTATTATTAATCAATTCAAGATAATCTATTTTCAATTTTTATAAAGCAGAAAATATGTGGATTTTTAGTTTATAAAAAAAGAAGTGAAAAACACAACAGATAACAGTTTGTCAAGTTTAGAGTGCTGTTGAATGTGGATGTCTCTTAGATTCCCTCATACACTCACCTTTCATTAATTCCTGGCTTGACCACACAAATGCCCTCCCATATCAACAATTGTAACCCTGATTATAATGGATTAACACACTTTAGCAGATCAGAATATTATTTCATTATGTCTTCATTTTGTATAATATGCTGCTTTATGAGATTAATTGTTCCATAACATGTTCCCAAGGAGTCTAATATAGGTTTACTTGAAGCTAATAAAGTTAACAACATTCACAACAACAACAACGTCAAAGCCTTTAATCCCAAGCAAGTTGGGGTAGGCTAGAGATGACATCCCCAAAAAAACTCCACCTAAGTTGTCTCAACATAACCGATCCTGAGCCGGGGTAAAGGAGGCGGCTTGTGATAGGCTTGGCGAGCCAACATAAAAACCCAGCTGATCTTATGGAGATGAAACCCAATAGGAAGCTAACAACATTGAATTTGAATAACATACTATTTAGTTCCCTTGTGTTGCAACAAAATCTCCATATAACAAGTTGTCCAAAACTGTTTCAGGCCCTAATAGACTCAACTTCTGCTGAAGACTCTCTTGATGATGAATCTGGTGTGAGAATGGTAGCTCTGTTTGACCATGAAGAGGTTGGTTCTGATTCGGCTCAGGGAGCTGGTTCTCCTGCCATGTTGGATGCTTTATCAAGAATCACAGGTTCTTTTAACCCTTCGAATTCCAAGGTACAAACTAGTTTCCTTCACCCAACACCCAATCTGTTATCTTTGTTTCAGCTGGCCATTGGATCTGGTTTTGTCATTTCCTTATTTTATGAAATCATTTTTGTTTCTGCTTATCTGCTATCCATGCATGCTGCAATGGATAATATTCATTCAACATTTGAATATTTGATATTATGAAGCTAGAAGTACACTACATTTTAAATTGATCTTTGTCCAAGCATTTTTTTTTCATCTTGAAACAGCTTTTTCCCCTGCTCGAGTATACACATATTTCTCTTATGATTCTACTTTACTTTAAAAAATTTTAATGGGAAATATCAGATATTATATAGTTTTTTATGCCAGACTATGTGCAGTTTCAAATTCTTAAGAAACAATGACAATCTGCTTTCAATTTTTTTAGTTGCTAGAAAAGGCTATTCAGAGGAGTTTCCTAGTATCTGCAGATATGGCCCATGCCTTACACCCCAATTATATGGTAAAAGTTTCTTTGGATCAGAGATTTCCCGATATGCAGCACTATTTAAATACAACTTGAATCAAATTTGATTTATCTTTCTAGGACAAGCATGAGGAGAACCACCAGCCAAAATTGCATGGAGGACTTGTGATTAAGCACAACGCTAATCAACGATATGCTACAAATGCTGTGACAGCATTTATTTTCCGGGAAATTGCTGAGAGGCATCAACTACCTGTGCAGGTTAGTTCTTGTTAGAAAGGACCTCGACATAACAGTTGTCTGAGAAGTAATCAAGCTGCCATATTTGCCGTTTCTTGCTTATGCTTGATATTTTGAACCCTTACATTTTCTTTGTGATTATTTGAATTCTAATAACCTGTTTTGCTAGCTTATGATTTTTAATCAAGTCAGTGTATTGACCTTGTAGCTTATAAGGGCAATATTGAACTTAGGGTATGGTTGGATCCAGCCCACCTTGCTCTGCTAGACAATGAAAAACTAGTCCACATGAGCAATAGGTTAAGTGATCGAGTATAAATATACAATAGTTGCTTAAAATATCATAAAGTATTTATTTATAAATATTTTGTGAACCACAATATGAAAAAAAAGAGCAATCAAACCTTGCCCAGATCCTCTATGTGAAAAAGTTTGCCTAGAAAAGCAGGGTTTTTGAGCTGTACCAAACGTATATCCTTCCTAGTCAAGTTAGGTGGTCGGTCACTTGGGGTGGCAGGTGAACAAAACATGCTTTTACTCTTACCTGTGGTTTTAAATACTTAGTTGCCATTTTAGAACATTGACCACAAATTCACATAAACATGTTTAGATTTGTCGCATGAAAGTTATGTTAGTAAATTTATCATCGAAAGTACTTCTATTTATCATCAAAGTACTTTTTTATTATTACAATGTAATAAAAAAAGAGAGCATATAATTAATTAGCAAAGCTAATGGTCCAAGTCATGTTGAAAGCTGTGTTGATGTCCAGAACAAAGTAAAAGGTAACTTAATAGATAAGCTTTTCAACTGCTTGGCCAGTTCTATATATCTGATGCAAATCATAGTAATTTTATTCTAGTTCTAGTTTATTAGCTTTTAAAGATCCTTGAAGACGTGACTATATATTTGATGCAAATCATAGTAATCTTATTTCATGCATCGATACAATCTTGTTATTTGATTTACTTTGCAGGACTTTGTTGTTCGCAATGATATGGCTTGTGGTTCGACAATCGGCCCAATACTTGCTAGTGGTGTTGGTATTCGTACTGTGGATATTGGAGCACCGCAATTGTCAATGCACAGCATCAGGGAGATGTGTGCTGCTGACGACGTTAAGCACGCATATGAACACTTCAAGGCATATTTCGAAGAGTTCACAGAATTGGATAGCAAAGTCGTCATAGATTACTGAAGTGAAGTTGTCATGTTAAGTTAGTGGTATTTATGTTGCATCTCATCTTGTAAGGTCAGCTAAATTTATAATAGATAAATATTGTCAGCTTATGTAATCTTGGAGGAGATATTATGAAATTCTGAAGAATATGATTAATTTATGCATATTTGGATTTTATGTGCTACTAATATTGCGCTAACTCGTAGGCCCAAACTGATATTTTACACAAAAATTTGACTAAGTAGTCACACGTGTCTTTCCCTGGAGCACTTAACATTTACCATTATTATGTCGATCTCAAGCTTGACATAATCAGGTGTGGTCTGTAGAGGCATTTTTACAAACAACATGGCACGTTGCTGCGATTTCAGCATTAACACAACCCGAAGTCTAGGGAGTGCTTGTGCGCTATTTGGTTTGATCCGGCGAGCGCGGCCGCCGACCGTCGTGTGACAAGTTGCTCAGCTGTTGCATGCGGCGTTGTTTCTCTTCAAGTCTTGAAATCGTTGCGTGCCATTCTAAACATGTAGTGTGTCTCCCGTCTAGGTGTGAGCATAGTTGACTGATTATGACACTATTTGCATCTTGCCTCTAGGGTTCTATATTTTAGCAATTAGCTGAAAAGATTTGAATCCGAAAATAAAAAGGTTCGTATCATTTGAATCAACCACCTGATTCATGATTCGTTTGAGAGTAAAGTGCACCAGTAGTCCAAGAACTTGGGAGGTGTGAGCAACTTAATCCAAGAACTCAGAAAACGTGTATTTGGGTCCATAAGGTGGCTTAAGTGAAGCAATTTTGGTCCAAAACGTGCCACGTAGGCGTATATTTTACAAATACACCCTTATATTCTTCTATTCTTCATTGTTTTAGTCCTCAGCAATTTACTCAAAAAAGAAAAAGAAAAAAAAATCAAAAAGGGGCCGCCGGCCGGCCACCTCCCACGCCCGCCTAGCTCCTACACGGCGGCGGCACGGCAGCGCGGGCGCCTCCCCTCCCCTTTCCCGTCCACCTCCGCTCCCCGCACCTCCCCCACGCCCTCGCCTTCGCCTTCGCCTTCCTCACCCACCCACCGTCCCCTCCTCCGCGCCGCCGCCGCCTCCTCCTCCTCCTCCTCCTCCTCCACGCCGCTGGCGCCCGCTACCCGGCCTTCTACCCCGCCTTCGCCTCTGCACTCCTCTCGCTCCCTTTCCCCCTCCTCTTCCCCCACCCCCGCGTCCGCTCCTCCTCGCCGCCACCGAGCTCGCCCACGCCGCCGCGCCGGGGTTCGCGCCCCTCCTCGCCTCCCACCTCCGCCGCTTGCCCTTCCACGGCGACGCCCGTCTCCTCGACCTCATCCGCGAGCGCTCTTCCTTTCTCGCTGTCGAGGAGCCCCAGCTCCTCGCCTTCGCCGTCTTCGCGTTCCTCCGCCTCCTCGTCGGCAAGCGGGGCGGCGACCTCCCGAGCAGGCGACCAAGGGGAGGCAGGAGGTGGCTGGCCGGAGGCGCGGCAGAGAGGCGAGGCGGCGAGGTCGGCCGCCTCAAGATCCTCCGCATCCACTCCAAGGACATGCCCCTCTCCAACGACGTCGACCTCGAGCGCATCGGCAAGGACACGCACGGGTTCGTCGGCGCTGACCTCACCGCGCTCTGCTCGGAGGCGACGACGGCGGACCTCGACCCGTTCGTGGCCTTGAACAGCATGCCAGTGCCGAGCCCCGCGACGACGTTGTTGATCCAGTCGTCGCTGCCATCCCGGGCGGCTACCATGCTGCTCTCGATCCCGGCGTAGAGGAGCCCGATGACCCCGAGTGTGTTCCCGACGCGGCGGCTCGACCCGCCGCAGGTGTTGAGGACGCGATTGGCCCGGATCTTGGCCGTCTCCTCGGGCTCGGCTCCCCTTGCAGCGACGGTGCCGGAGAGGTAGCCGATGCCGGTGTAGTAGGTGGGACAGCGGGGCCAGCGGCAGGCGCGGCCGCGCGGTTGGGGGCGAGGGCAGCACGGGGAGGCCAAGGCCGGCGCGGGGGAGGGCGGCAGCTGGAGAGGGTGGCGCGAAAGAGGACAAGGGTAGCATGGGGGAGGCAGAGGACGGCATGGAGAGGACGAGGGCGGCGCAGGGGAGGCCGAGGGCGGCAGCGGAGGAGGCCAGTGGTCGGGGAGGGCGTCGCGGGGGAGGGTGGCACAGGGTGGGATTGGGGGAAAAGGGAGGGAGAAAAGGGAGGAGTTGGCCGGCCGGCGGCCCGCTTTGTGATTTTTTTCTTTTTCTTTTGTAAATTGCAGAGGACTAAAATGTTGAAGAAGATAAGAATATAAGGATGTATTTGTAAAATATACGCTTACGTGGCACGTTTTGGACCAAAATTGCTTCACTTAAGCCACCTTATGGATCCAAATACACGTTTTCTGAGTTCTTGGATTAAGTTGCTCACACCTCCCAAGTTCTTGGACTACTGGTGCAATTTACTCTTCGTTTGAACATATGTGTTCTACGTGACAAGATCTTCAAAATAAGACTAATATTGAATATATTTTAATAATACATTATTGTTCTTGCAATAGTTTCTCTATAGGTTTCACCATTTTCAAGATAGGTTCTTCACTTTCATTCCAAGCTTAGATATATGACGGGGAGGAGTGATATGTCACCTTTCACTAATTTAACTAACAGTTCCCTCCCTTGATAGATTTCGGGAGACGTTATTTTTCATCGAACGGGTTTTGGTAGCACTATAGGTGTCCCGATCTCTCGATGAGAAACACATGATTGATTTGGTAGAAACGACTTTGATGATCTGACTACACCGTACGATGATGATGTGCCTTAGCAATCGCTAAACCAACTCCGATAGGTTATTGATAATGCCGGAAGCATAGTCAATTGGAACACGAGGTTCTAATCCCTGCGATCAATCGAAGAACAAGTAAGAATTACAAAAATAGTAATCTAAAATTGTAGATATAGATGAAGAGTTGAATAAGGTGGGTTTCAAAGTGGTCTTAGCAACTGGTTATTGAACACAACTCAAGAACACGAAGTTGCAATGTAGCAAATTCTTAACTAAACAAAACCCATCTAAACCTAGAGGGTCGACCAACATATAAAGGAGGAGAGGGAGGCGATAGCACCAAGGGTGTCCCGATCTTTCGAAGAGAACATGGTATCGATTTATAGAGATGACTTTGATGATTCGATTACAACCATGCGACGATGGTGGGCCTTAGCAATCATTAAACTAACTCTGGAGTATTATTGACCTTACCGAGAAGCATGATCAACCTATCCACAAGGATGTATTCTTGCAAGCAATCAAAGAACAAACAAGAACACTCTATATATGAAGAATAAACAAGAAAAAACAATTTGAAATTGTAAATATATATGAAGCACTCTATGATAAATGCGGGATTCCTGATATTGGTCTGGACAACTGGTCGTTAGACACGATCGACAGACGCAAAATAATAGCAATAAGGGTAAACTATGTCTAAACGGAAACTCGATGAAAATAGAGGAATCCAAGGGTTATTTATAGGTGAAAAAAGACCCCTGGGCCGAAACAGACTTGACAACCCTAAAGTCGGTTTGGTCGGTTTAAACCGGCCTTAACCCGCACACTTACCCAGACCCTCCGGGTGGAGGTTGAAAGTGCATCCAGTCCCAAGGAGTGTGGGAGGATGATTATCTAGCCCCAAGGTTTGGTTTTGATGGTTAATGGCAACTCTCACCTGTATCTAACGTTTACAATTAGTGTGAACAGGAGTTTAGATGAACAGGTGATCGATCAAGACAACATCTGAGTGATGATGAGGCCTAAAAAGAGCAAGGAACCGTGAAGGTCAGAAGGGCTAGCTGAGCTAGTCTCCTGAGGCTCAGTTGCGAGGAAGCCGAGGCTGTGCTCGAGGGCAAGCGAGGTGATGGTGGCTTGATGGAGTTCAAGGACCGTGACTGCAAGCTGGATAAGACCTGGAGGAGCTAGGAAGCTGGTGGATCTGCGTCAAGGGGTTCGCTATGCGTCTTCAAGGGCTGTCGTCTTCAGATTATTAGCTTGGAACCAGTGCCAAGATTCTGAGCGAGCTGGTCAGTGGCAGTGGTGAGTCCATTATCTTCCTAAATCAGTTTTAGGCTTGTAGTGAGCCGGCCAGTGTTGTGCTCAGGTGCTGCCTGAGGCAACCGAGTCCACCTGAGTTTGGCATCTGAGACTCAGGTGGGTAGCTCAGCCGTGGCTAGTAGGTTTCCAAGTGTATGTTAGCTGAGTCTCAGATAGGTGTGTCTGGTGGCTCTTTGTCTGACATGGCATGAGAGTAACGGCTAGCTGCCAGGGACCCTATAAATAGGGAACCTGGGGAGGTTTCGACCTCAACCTTTACCTCTACCATAGAAAGCACCCTGCTGTCGGAAGAAAGAGCTCTTAGTCTCTGAGAGAGTGTTGCCTACGTGCATCCACAGTGAGAGAGAGTTGCTTTGCATCCTGAGTGCTTCAGAACTGAGAGAGTTCATGGTACTGGTTCCTCCAAGAGTCTGAGAGAGCTCTTGGAGTTCGTCTGCTCCAAGACCGGGAAGTTGGAGCCATTGGTGAGCAAGCCAAGTCTTGTGTGGCTGCCTCCAAGCGTTTGTGAAGGGGATTTGGGTCTGCCTGTCTCGCTGCGGTGAGATCAAAAGGATTCCACACAAGATAAGTGAACGAGGAAAGAGCACGGTTCAGTGCCGGCTGTGAAAGCAGCTTCCTCAACGGAGACGTACCACTTGCTCAAGTGGGAACTTCGGTAAAACAAACCCTTGTGTCTTCTTGCATATTTGTTTGGTTTGTGTTCACTTGTGCTGATATACATTGTTCATTGTGTTCATTTGTGCTAATATATATTGTTCACTCACTGCTGCACACAACTGAGTTTCCCACCTGAGACTCAGTTGACACTTAGAACAAGTTGTCTCCTTTACTATTTTGTGTATCTGCTGAACTCAACTGAGTCACTCACCTGAGACTCAGTTGAACTTAGCTGTCTCTGCACTGCTCTGCTTGCATTTATCTGTGTTATCCACCTGAGAGTCCTGAGAGTCAGTTGCCTGAGTCAGTTGCTTAGGATTGGCCCATTTACCTTAAGTAAAGCCAATTAGGTTTTAATTTTATAGAGCCAACCTATTCACCCCCCCTATAGTCGACTCCTGAGATCCTTTCAAGTGGTATCAGAGCCAGGTTGCTCATATTGGCTTAACAGCCAGAGTTAAGGGATGTTGAACTACGAGGGTAGAATTCTCATGTTTGGTGGCACTAACTATGCTTTTTGGAAGCGGAAGATGCAAATGCACCTTACTGCATTGGACCCAGATGTCTGGAACATTGTCGTGACAGGTCTTAAAGTAGAGAATGAGAGCACCCCTACTGATCAAGACAAGATCAACATCAAGAACAATGTTAGGGCTGCCAATGCTATCTATATGGGGCTGCAGGAACATGATTTCAACCGTGTCAGCACCTTTGATGCAGCCCATGATATCTGGAACACTCTTCAGGCCATTCATGAAGGCAGTGATACCTTGAAGAGGTCCAAGAAGGATGTGTTAGAGCATGATCTTGACAACTTCCACTATCAACCTGGAGAGGACATTAACTCCATCTTCACAAGGCTTACAATGATCACAAATCAGCTGAAGGCCCTTGGATCAACCAGAGTTGAAGATGAAGATGTGATCAAGAAGTTCCTTTTTGTCCTTCCCAAGCCCTATCACACTCTGCGTCTGATAATGAAGGAAAAGTACGGCTTCGACAGGATGAAGCCCACTGATGTGCTTGGTAGGATGCTTACTCATGAGATGGAGCTGAATCACTCTAAGAAGCATGCTGCTACTTCTAGCAAGAACAAGGATATAGCTCTCAACATAGTGGCCAGTCTCAAGGACTCCAGTGATGAAGAAGATTTGGATGAAGAGATGTCCACTGATGAAGAGACTGAACTTGCTATGCTCACTCGTAATTTCAGAAAGTTCTACAGAAGAAAGAAGTTCTCTGGCTCTGCTGAAAGATTCAAAGGGAAGAAGCAGCTCAACGACAAGAAATGTTTTGAGTGTGGTGACTCAGGACATTTCATTGCTGATTGCCCTGAGAAGAGCAAGAAACCAGAAGAGGGCAAGTACAAGAAGAAAGAGGTCATTGTCAAGAAGAAATACAAGGAAGGGAAGCCACCTACCTTCAGAAAGAAGAAGACCTCTGCTGCCAGAGCGTATGTGGGACAAGCTTGGGTCTCAGATGATTCAGAGTCTGAAGAAGAATCAGAAGAAAAAACTGAGCTAGCTGGGTTAGCCATCTGTGTCTCAGATGGATCACTCAGTAGCCCAGCTGAGTCAGGCGATGGCTCAGTCAGGTCACTCAATTGTACACCTGAGTCAGACTCTCTCTTCGACAAGGACGCCGATCCTTCATCTGCTAAGACTCCAGCCCTATGCCTTATGGCTAAAGGCAACAAGGTATTAACTGAGGATGGCTTCTCTGATTATGTTCAGCTAATGGACATTCTTGACAGGATAGAAAAGCTTCTTCGGAAAGAGAGAAAGGAAAACATCTCTCTCAGGGACAAACTAACTGATATGCAGGTGTCCCTTGATAATGCTCAAGATGCTAAAGCTGATCTTGATGAAGAAGTTTACTTGCTGCAGGTGGCTCATGATAAGCTCAAGTTATCACATGAGTTTCTAACTTCTGAGCATGATAAGCTTAAGGAAACCCATTCAGGTTGCTCTATTGTTATTCCTGATGCTAATCCCCCTAATGTTGTAGAAACCTGCTTAAACTGTGCATCTCGCATCAATGCTATTACTTCCAGTACAGTGTTTGTTGCTGATTCACCCAGTGGATCAAGTACTTCAACTGCTACTAACTCTGTTGATGTAGCAATGTTTAATGAGCTTAAGGAGGAGCATGAGGAGCTGAAAAGGCTCATGAGAATAGGCTTATGCAGTGCTAACATTGGCATGCAAAACTTTGCTAGACTCCAGTCCACCTTAGTTCTCAAGAACAATGGTAAAAGGGGACTTGGTTTCACTCCTGTGCTTGGCAAAGATAAATTGTCATATATTCCTCCTGCTGCTAACAAGAAATCCTTGAAGAACAACTTTGTTCCTCAAATGGGAAAATATGATGCTAACTCTCTTGCAGGAAATTACCGGAAAACAGGTGGTTATATGAGAATTCCCTCAATCCCCAGCTATGTCCTTAGAACTGGGAAGAATGGTAAGCTTGAGGCAAAGTATGTTGGGCCTTGGAGTGAATACAAAAGAGTACCAAGTATCTGGGTACCAAAATCTGTAGTCACCTATGTCTCAGGTGGCTCACTCAGGTACAATGCAAATGTGCTAACCCTTCCATCTGAGCTTGCAGGAGATAAGAATCTGAGAAAGATTCAGAGGTTCTCAAAGCTTTCTAAAGCTATATCTGCTAAGAACTCATCTGTTAAGCTTATTTCTGCTATTGATGCTTATAGTAAGAGACCTGCCAACTTAGGAACCAAAGCCGTTTGGGTTCCTAAGTCTCAGAACTAATCATGCAGGGCTCTGCCTCCAGTGGAACTAAATGAATCATGGACAGTGGCTGTACACAACACCTGACTGGAGGCAAAGAGGAGTTCACTGAGATAAGAAGAGACAACCTCCCTTGCAAGTATGTCAACTATGCTGATGATTCAAAAGGCAAGGTATTAGGTTGTGGTAAAATTGCTATCTCTCAGGAACACTCTCTTACTGAAGTAATGCTTGTAGAGTCTATTTCATATAACTTCTTATCTGTTTCTCAATTATGTGATGCTGGTATGAAAGTCACATTTTATCCTAAAGAGGTTTATGTTCAGAAACTAACAGATGACTTACAAGTTTTCAAAGGCTATCGAGTAGATAAGCTATATCTTGTAGATTTTCAGGATTAGGAAGCAGCTGTGCCATGCTGCCTGATGGTTAAAGCTCAGTTAGGCTGGTTGTGGCACAGGCGGCTAGGTCATGTAGGGATGAGGCTGCTGAACAAACTCAGTAAAGAGGAGCATGTCCTAGGCCTAAAGTAGATCCAATTCAACAAGGACAAGCCATGCTGTGCTTGTCAAGCTGGAAAGCAAGTTGGAAGCCCTCATCCACCAAAGAATATCATGACCACTACTTCTCCATTTGATCTCATACATATTGATTTGTTTGGTCCTACCACATATGAGAGCATTGGAGGTAACAAGTATGGTTTTGTTATTGTTGATGATTTGTCACGCTTCACTTGGGTATTTTTCTTGAAGGACAAGTCACAGGTGTACAAGAGGTTCAAGCATCTCATTGTCAGAGTCCAAAATGAATGGAATATCAACCTGAAGGCAGTGAGAAGTGACAACGGGACAGAATTCAAGAACTCAAGAGTTGAAGCTTTCCTAAACAAGCATGGAATCAAGCATGAGTTCTCTGGTCCCTATGCACCTCAGCAAAATGGAGTGGTGGAGAGGAAAAATAGAACCTTGATAGAGATGGCAAGAACACTACTAAGTGAATACAAGACACCAGCAAGGTTTTGGGCTGAGGCTGTCAATACTGCTTGCCACAACATCAACAGATTGTATCTTCATCCACTCTTGAAGAAAACACCTTATGAGTTGCTGACCAACAAGAAGCCAAATGTCTTCTACTTCAGAGTCTTTGGTTGTAAGTGTTACATTCTCAAGAAAGGCAAACGTCTTTCCAAATTTGAACCCAAATCTGATGAAGGAATTTTTATTGGGTACAGCACAGAATCTCACACTTACAGAGTCTTTAACACGAACACCAAGGTTGTTGAAGAAGCTGTAGATGTGACATTCGATGAATCTAATGGCTCACAAGGTGGGCAAGTTGCTAATGATATTTCAGGGAGAGTAGATATTCTTCACAAGTCAACCGGTGAAGTTAGGCCTCAAGCTGAGGAACTAGCTTCATCAGGTGTCTCTGAGCTACTTGACCCAGATGATAAGCAAGATGAAGTGCATGGCATTGAGTACGAGTACAACCCAGCCAATGATCAACTGGACTCAGAAGCCTCCATGCACCCAGCTGAGTCTCAAGAAGAGCCAACTGAGTCACAGATACCCTCAGCTGACTCGCATCCAGCTGTGACTCAGGTGGCTGAACCAGAACCCCCTGTGATCAGTAGGCTGCAGAAGGATCACCCTGTAGACCAAATCATCGGTGAAATTAATAGGGGAGTGACTACTCGTTCTCGTACTGCTAATTTTTGTGCTCACTATTCTTTTGTTTCCACCATTGAGCCCAAGAATGTAGGTCAAGCTCTATCTGATCCAGACTGGATTAATGCTATGCATGAAGAGCTGAACCAATTTGAGAGGAATAAAGTCTGGTCACTTGTTGAAAGACCCAAGGATCACAATGTCATAGGAACCAAGTGGGTGTTTCGCAACAAGCAAGACTCAGACGGCCAAATCGTGAGGAACAAGGCAAGGTTGGTTGCTCAAGGCTACACTCAAATAGAAGGCTTGGATTTTGGTGAAACTTTTGCACCTGTAGCTCGACTTGAAGCTATCAGGATACTTCTAGCTTATGCAAACCATCACAACATCAAGCTTTATCAAATGGATGTCAAAAGTGCCTTCCTCCAAGGTAAGCTTGCTGAACTTGTGTATGTAGAACAGCCTCCTGGTTTTAAGGATCCTAAAAGACCCCATCATGTATATGTGCTCCACAAGGCTTTGTATGGCCTTAAACAAGCCCCTCGTGCTTGGTATGACACTCTGAAGGAGTTTCTTATACATAATGGTTTCAAAATTGGGCTTGTTGATACTACACTCTTTACTAAAGTTAAAGGCAAGGATTTATTTATATGCTAAATTTATGTCGATGACATAATATTTGGTAGTACTAACCGTGTGCTAAGTGATGAGTTCAGCAAGATGATGATCAAAAGATTTGAGATGTCCATGGTGGGAGAATTGAAGTTCTTCCTAGGGCTGCAGATTAGACAACTCAAGCAGGGAACCTTCATCTCCCAAGAGAAGTTTGCTAAGGACATCATCAAGAAATTTGACATGGACAAAGCTAAGTCAATATCGACTCCCATGCAAACAAATGCTCATCTTGATCTAAACCAACAAGGTAAGTCTACTGATCAGAAAGAATATAGGTCTATGATTGGTTCTCTGCTATATCTATGTGCATCTAGACCTGATATTATGTTGAGTGTTTGCATGTGTGCACGCTTTCAAGCTGATTCTAAAGATATTCATCGCACTGCTGTTCGTAGAATACTGAGATATTTAATTCATACCTCTGGGTTTGGTTTATGGTACCCTAAAGGTGCACCCTTTGAGCTAATTGGCTATTCGGATAGCGATTATGCAGGATGTAAGGTTGACAGAAAAAGCACCTCAGGTACTTGCCAATTTCTAGGGCGCTCCCTTGTGTCCTGGAGTTCCAAGAAACAAAACTCAGTAGCCCTATCCACAGCAGAAGCCGAATACATAGCAGCTGGTAGTTGTTGTGCTCAATTATTATGGATGAGGCAGACCTTGAAGGATTTCAACATATCCATGTCTCAAGTACCCCTCCTCTGTGATAATGAAAGTGCAATTAAGTTAGCCAACAACCCAGTCCAACACCAAAGATCCAAACACATAGAAGTGAGACACCACTTCCTCAGAGACCATGTAGAGAAGAAGGATATCCAGCTGTGTCATGTGAGGATAGAAGCTCAACTAGCCGATATTTTCACCAAGCCTCTAGATGAAAATAGGTTCTGCACCCTTAGGCATGAGCTAAATATCATGGATATCTCGAACGTGCAGTGAGGAAATGATGATTCACGTGTACACATGTTTGCATTTCTGGATTTTACATTCCCTGCATTCTACATGAGTCATCCACCTGAGTCTCTGGTGAACCTCAGGTGGGATAGGTCTTAATAGATAACATGCTGATCTTTGCACCTTATTGAACTCATGAATTTTCCATTGAGCTAAATAAGTTGGATCTTATTATCTATTTCAATCCAACACAGCTTTAGCTTTGTATTGTTGATTGTTTGGCAAGTTGTGTTTGAAAAGAAATCTCTAATCTGCTTTCATTTCTTATCTCTGAATTCTCTCTGGTAATCCTATTGAAAAACTTGTCAACTGAGTCTTTCACATGAGTTTCAGTTGAACACTTCCAAAAATCCGGAGGAAATAGACTAAGTTTAGAGCTCTGCTCAGTTATTCAGTTCTACCTGAGTCTCAGGTAGTAGCCAGCTGTCTCTCAGGTGCCATAGGGCCACTCGGGTTATAAATACCCCACTCTGCCGCGCTAAACCCGCTTCAGAGTCTCTTAAGCCCTAGCGCACTTCTCCACCGATTGATTCTCGACGATCGCGTGCTTCTCCGTCGTTCTTTTCGCTCGTCGAAGCTCCCTCAAGCTCTTCTGTTGATCAAGCGCCTGCATCTTCATCTAAATTCCTCATCGTAAGTCTCCTCGAGCTGTTCTTCACGGAACTAGGGTGGTTTCCGCCTCTATGCGAATTCCACGTTCTCGAGTAGCTCTTAGCTACGGAATTAGATAGAGATGTTGTTTCTTTAGCCTCCAGAATGAATTCTTGCAGCACATTGTACTGAATTTTTAGATTTCAGCAAGATTCGATAAACCTAGGTTGCTCTGTCTCTACACCTGAGTTTTGCACTTTATCTCACCTGTGTCTCAGGTAGCTAAGTTAGGTAGCATGAGATAAATTGTAAAACCTTCCTAGTGTCACCTGATTTACTCTCCTGAGTATCAGTTAGGTTGGTCAGTCAGTTTCTCTCTGCAATAGGATTACCCCTTACCTACTCTTTATCCTATCTTACCTATGCAGATGTCTGGATCTGGTAATCAGCCTGAGGATATCACAGATGATCTTCCCCTTGCCATCACAACTCAGATTTTGGAAAAGAAAAACCAAGAAGAATGGGAGGCAGAGAAAGCAAGAAGACTTGCTAAGAAACTTGATGCTGAGGAGAAAGCCAAGAGAGCTGCTATAATCCCCATATCTCCAGCAGAATTGGCCAAGAAGGAAGCCAAGAAGAAAGCCATGGAAGAGGAGAAACGCCAATTTGATGTGGCAGTAAAAGATTCCATCTCTAGAATAAAAGAGCTTGAAGCTGTAAAAGCTGAAAAGAAGAAAAAGCAAAAACAGGAGAGAAAGAAGCTTGCAGATGAAAAGAAAGCTAGAATGGCTGAAACTAAGAAGAAGAAGGCAGAAGAGAAAGCTAAGAAAGCTACTGCCAAAGATGCAGCTATCAAAGCTAAGAGGGCACCAGTTGTGGACACCCTCAAGAGAACCAGAGCTGCTGGTGGACCAGCTGATCTTTTTTTGAGCAAAGTTCCTAAGAAGTCTCGGTCAGAAACTATAATTGAAACCAGCAAGAATAAGAAACAGCAGCAAGAAGAAGAAGAGGCTGCATGGAGAGCCGAAGCTGAGAAAAGAAAATCTCACAGTGCTCTAGCCATAAAATTACATGATTTAGTTGGGATGTTGCCGGCTACTTCAGGAGCCGAAAGAGATGCTCTAAATTCAAGAATTCAAGATATCAAGAAAGTAATCTTTGACTCTTCTGATGTTCCTAAAGATGTCTCAGTTCAAAAGGATATATGGAAGAAAGATAAGGCAATCAATGAAGAGCTTCATGAGTTGCTGAGAAGAGAAGAGAAAGCTGTAGGAGATGAGAAAACAGCTCTGATTCTACAAATGGAACTCCTTGTACCCCAGCTCTCATTGCAGTACAAATAGTTATGGCACAGATATCATGATAACAAGCTGCAAAGAAGGATAGATGCCTTCACAATGGAATTGCACTCCTGCTCAGATGAAGCTCGGAAGAAGGTCTTGCAGGATGAGATAGCTGCAGTTAATTTGAGGATTAACATGATAGATTGTTCAACTGCTCCTATCTTAGCAGTCCCTCTGCAACAAGAAAGTGCTCCTGCCCCTCAGCCGAGTGTGCCAGCCGAGTCTCAGGCAGTATCCTCAGCTGGGCTAGAGATTGTTCCCGCAGAAGTAGAAATCCAATAGAAAGCTGCTCTTGAATCTATAGAAGACATCCTTGCAGAGCTAGATTCCAGTGGAAAGTAGCTAGAAAAGAATCTAGATGATTCTATGATCCAGCTCAGAACATCCTTTGATGCCAATCCACCTGTGTCTCAAGCCGATCCCTCAGCTGGAATATCAGTAAGCATGGGATCAGTCTTTCAGTCCTTATCTGATTTAGTACCTGCTCAAGGAGACCAAGAGCTCACTGATCAAGAGATAGCAGTGACATCTTCAGCACCAGAGTCTGCACCAAAAGAGCCAACTGAGTCTCAGGCTAAATCAGCTGAGTCTCAGTCAGATGGATCAGATGACTCTTACTCGAGCCCAAGTGACCCTCATCCTCCCTCTCCTCGCAGGAAGAAACAAAAACCAGATGATTTAGATGAAGAATATGAGGGTGTGGAAGAAGATGTTGAAGAAGAAGATTCTAAAAAAGAAGCTGAAAATGCCACATCTTCCTCTGTCTCAGAAGCTAGTTCAGCTGAACCTCAAGAGGAAGACTCAGATGAGTCTTTGGAAGTCAAGTATGCTGCTATCTTTGCTAATGCTGCAAGGACAAACTCTCAAGAGATGAAATTTCTGTCTGCAGCAACACACAAGAAGTTTCCAAAGGCAGATGCTAGTCTGGCTATCATAAATCTAGATACAAGAAGCACCTCCAACTACACGGCCATGAGAACTACCAATCCATACTTTGACAGCGAAGGCAATATCAAGAAGAGGAGGTGTAATGATAAAAGATTTTGGAATGATCAACAGCAATCCAGCTATCATCTTCTGATACCCAAGAAGGGTTTTGTAGATAGCATGCCCATAGACTGGGCAAATCTGGCCAAGAATGGTTTGGGCGATCTGAAAGATATCTTTGCTGCTATTCAATTAGATCAAATCTGCAGCATAAACCAAGAATATGATTCTGAAGTGATCAAGGAATTCTATGCAACAGTATTCATTGAGCAAGATCACCAGGATTTCATGCTATGGATGACCAGAGGTCAGTTGCTGTGCATCACAGCTCCAGAATTTGCTGAACTGTTCAATTTGCCATCAGGGCCCAAGCTATCAAAGATAAGCATCTCCAAAGGGTCAGAAGAAGACAAAAGCTTGCAACCAGATTGGGTGCCAAATGAAACAAGGCAGAAATTCTTCCCCACTGACTTTGTGATTCCCTCAGTCAAAGGTGTAGTCCCCAAGTACATTCAGAACTTTAAGGGACTCATGAAGACACCAAAACACATTGTGAAGATCTTAAATGTGTCTATCTGTGTAAAGGGTGGAGGAACAGATGCTATCTATAACCCAGTCTGGAGAATTCTTGAGCTGATTGCAATGAAGGAAAAGTTTGATGTTGCCCGCTATATCTTCTCTGAGATCAATGAATGCCAGAAGAACAGAACAGACAAGATGAGATATGGCTCATACTTAATGCATATGATCCTTCAGAGAACATCTTTAGCACCTTCATCTTTTTCCTTAGACAAGAAGTGTTATCTCAGCAAGTTCAGACCCCAAAAGGATGATAATGAAGATGAGAAACCCTTCTACAGCATTCTCAATGTATCTCAGCCCAGTGCCTCAGTGCCACCTGAGCCTGCTCCCAGAGCCTCAGTCAGAGTTTCACAGCCAGCAGTGATACCCCAAGCAGATCTACCTAAGCCTCAGGTGTCTCCTACCCGAGACTCAGCTAGGGAACCATCTCCTCCTGCTGAGCTTCAGGCTTCAGTCTCAGTTGGCCTCTCCTCAGATAGTGTGCCCATGGTTCAACGTCTGGACAACCCTGCTGCAGTTGATGCTTTTATCAAGAAGGTTGTGCCAGTCCAGATTTCTGCTATCAAGAGAAGGCAAGATGAGCTGCAGCAAGAAATGGCTGAGCTGAAGAATGAACTCAAGGCTGATATGGCAGATCTCAAGGCTTCAGTCAGTAGCAAGTTTGATCAGATTTTATCCCTACTGCAACAGAAGCCAGCTCCCTGAAGATCTTCTTCCTATCTCTTTTTAGTGTTTAGTGGCAAAGGGGGAGAGATTAGATTCAGGGGGAGAGATTAGAGAGCATATGTATATGTAAAAAGGGCTAAGGGCTAGGTGCATGTGTGTGCATATATGTCAAGACATTCTCTGTTTTTCATATGATGCTCTGATACATTTTGGATGTTCTAATACATATTGCTTATTCATATGCTCTGATACATATTGCTGATATCTATTTGCTCTGATAATATCTATTCCAATGATATCTGCTCTGATAATATTTGATCTGCTATGATAATATCTATTTTAAGAGAATTTAGATTCGTACTCAAGCATGCTATTCCTTGTACATCTGTTGCTGAGTACTTATTCAACATGATTGCTATTCTCTGCTGTGCTTAATCTTTCAGTCATGTTCATGGCAATCCTGTTTAGCATTTACTCTCCATGTTTAAACAGAATTGTGCATTTGTATACAAACACAAATCTCTTATATGCACAGCTTTAGGGGGAGTATATACTAAACTTGGTTGAATGTCATACCCTTTTATACATTGAATGCTATGTTTAAAGGGGTTGCCACTAACCAACAAAAAGGGGGAGATTGAAAGTGCATCCAGTCCCAAGGAGTGTGGGAGGATGATTATCTAGCCCCAAGGTTTGGTTTTGATGGTTAATAGCAACCCTCACCTGTATCTAACGTTTACAATTAGTGTGAACAGGAGTTTAGATGAACAGGTGATCGATCAAGACAACATCTGAGTGATGATGAGGCCTAAAAAGAGCAAGGAACCGTGGAGGTCAGAAGGACTAGCTGAGCTAGTCTCCTGAGGCTCAGTTGCGAGGAAGCCGAGGCTATGCTCGAGGGCAAGCGAGGTGATGGTGGCTTGATGGAGTTCAAGGACTGTGACTACAAGCTGGATAAGACCTGGAGGAGCTAGGAAGCTGGTGGATCTGCGTCAAGGGGTTCGCTGTGCGTCTTCAAGGGCTGTCGTCTTCAGATTGTTAACTTGGAACCAGTGCCAAGATTCTGAGCGAGCTGGTCAGTGGCAGTGGTGAGTCCATTGTCTTCCTAAATCAGTTTTAGGCTTGTAGTGAGTCGGCCAGTGTTGTGCTCAGGTGCTGCCTGAGGCACCGAGTCCACCTGAGTTTGGCATCTGAGACTCAGGTGGGTAGCTCAGCTGTGGCTAGTAGGTTTCCTAGTGTATGTTAGCTGAGTCTCAGATTGGTGTGTCTGGTGCCTCTTTGTCTAACGTGGCATGAGGGTAACGGCTAGCTGCCAGGGACCCTATAAATAGGTAACCTGGGGAGGTTTCGACCTCAACCTTTACCTCTACCATAGAAAGCACCCTGCTGTCGGAAGAAAGAGCTCTTAGTCTCCGAGAGAGTGTTGCCTGCGTGCATCCACAGTGAGAGAGAGTTGCTTTGCATCCTGAGTGCTTCAGAACTGAGAGAGTTCATGGTACTGGTTCCTCCAAGAGTCTGAGAGAGCTCTTGGAGTTCGTCTGCTCCAAGACCGGGAAGTTGGAGCCGTTGGTGAGCAAGCCAAGTCTTGTGTGGCTGCCTCCAAGCGTTTGTGAAGGCGATTTGGGTCTGCCTGTCTCGTTGCGGTGAGATCAAAAGGATTCCACACAAGATACGTGAACGAGGAAAGAGCACGGTTCAGTGCCGGCTGTGAAAGTAGCTTCCTCAACGGAGACGTACCACTTGCTCAAGTGGGAACTTCGGTAAAACAAACCCTTGTGTCTTCTTGCATATTTGTTTGGTTTGTGTTCACTTGTGCTGATATACATTGTTCATTGTGTTCACTTGTGCTGATATACATTGTTCACTCACTGCTGCACACAACTGAGTTTCCCACCTGAGACTCAGTTGACACTTAGAACAAGTTGTCTCCTTTACTATTTTGTGTATCTGCTGAACTCAACTGAGTCACTCACCTGAGACTCAGTTGACACTTAGCTGTCTCTGCGCTGCTCTGCTTGCATTTATCTGTGTTATCCACCTGAGAGTCCTGAGAGTCAGTTGCCTGAGTCAGTTGCTTAGGATTGGCCCATTTACCTTAAGTAAAGCCAATTAGGTTTTAATTTTATAGAGCCGACCTATTCACCCCCCCCTCTAGTCAACTCCTGAGATCCTTTCAGAGGTCCGACCAATCCAGTGGCGATCCGGACTGTCATCCAGACAATTTGGGTTGGAGGTCCGACCAGGCGGTTTAAGCTAGCTTGTAGGGCAGCTTAAGCCGGCCAGGCTTCGTTGTCTCCGTCTTCGCGTGATCATGATGGCTTCAATGTTTCGAAGTCTTCATTATTTGTTGTTCCCCTCCTCCTGAGAGCTTGAACTTGAATCATCTCCGGCTCTTGAAGATCTTAATGAACCTTTTCTTGTCCTTCAAGCTTGAACCAAGGACATAGTGGAAGTAGGAGTAGCTGTGGTTGTATCTGTAGGGGTCATGGTCTCATGATCCTCCCTTCCTTGAAAACAAAGTCATCCTCGGCTTTTCATAATCTGAAAACCATCAAAGAGCAAAGAAAACGTGAACGCAACATATATGTAGCGATCATCATGGTTAGCTCTTCGTTGTTAGCAATTATATCAAAACCATAATTTCAGTGAACATTGCAACTCAATTTGCAAATATAAGTAAGCATTCCAATGGATATCTATCATAGTATTGCTCAAACATTTGCCAACGAAAATGATGTGAATGTAGATTCAAAGAAGTGAAAGGATTATCACTAACATGCTGAAATTCAGGGCGTGCAGGAACACAAAAATTTATGGTAGCATGTTACATAAGTCTTTGAAGAAATTCTCATATTGCAAAGTCAACGAGATGAACAATTGCAAATGATTATCGTCGAGACGAGAAAGTTTATCAACAATTTTAGCACAGTTGATGCGAAAGGTATGCACTAACATCCCATAATCCACACTATATTTTTCAATCACATTAATTTGATAGCATAGAGTATAGATGGAATTCCACAAAGGTAAACTTACTAGAAACTTTTTCTAGAGCACTTGACAATTGCATAGGTGTGTCAAGCATAACATAGCACAATAAATTAGAGGAATTGGCAGCAAGTACTTTTTCAAGTGCTACTAACTCGTCACAACCTATCTCAGAATTATTCAATTCATGTGACTCAATTTTTGGCGCTTCTAATTATCATAGCAACCATTTTCAGCATGGGAATCAACCAAAGCTTTAGAGTGAATATTATTATTTGGGATGCCTACAACAATAGGGTCATCATTTAAAGGAGCATTAGGCACACTAAATTTGAAATCTCAGACTTCAAATCAATTATATCATTAATTTGTGCACCCAAATCAATAGTTAAAACAATTGTATCATGTGGTGCACTAATTTCAGCATTAACATAGGAGTCTAAGTCACTAGTAGCAGGTTCATCATCTAGTTGTGGAGTAAATATAAGTAGAGCGTTATTACACAAATCTTCTTTATCACAAGGTCCATCAAATAATTCTTTACAGATAGAAATCTCGACTTGTGGCAAAGTCAAAATAACATCATTCAAAATATCACATGATTCATGCAAACTCTTTAGTATCAATTTAGTAATATTAGATTCGGTAGATAGCAATTTAGTATCAGTTGATTCCTTTACAATCTGATGTCTCTTTTGTTCAATGATGCTAGGCATGAAATCAAGTATATGTATCTCAAGATGAGTGTTCAAATCAATAACTTTAGTATTACCTTACAGGTCTGGCTCAGATGTCATAGGCGAACATGATATGGGATCTTGTATTGAAGTTTGATTCTGTGTTTTGTCCTGTACCTCTCCCTCAAAAGCACAAGCACGACAAAATAAACCAATAATACTACGTGGAATACATTGAAATCTATCTCGGATGTCATGGTTCAAACCTTTCATAAATTCATCCCTAGCAAAGCCATTATTTTTTGGTAGATCACAATGTTTCAAACAAGTTCAAATTTTATTATAATAAACTTGTATGGTGTCACTACTTTGTTCTAAGCATTGTAAACTTTAAGCAAATCCCTATCATAACAGAGATATAGAAATCTTTTTCGCATTAGTTTCTTCAAAGCAACCCAAGTGGAATGTATATCATTTGGAAATAACTGATAGTGTAATTTCCACCAAACAATAGCAACCTAACTTGACGACACTCGAGAATGGCATGGTTTTCAAACAGTTGTGCTATATCCAGTTTCCAAGTAAGATAATATTCAGGATCATATTTGCCATCATAAACGGGTACGGTGAACTTACTTGCGGTACACGTGTCATGATTTTGTACCTTAAGGGTTGGTTCATGGGGTGGAGAAGGTGGTTGATGGCGTGGTGCTCACGGCACTCCATCAAGACGGCCGAGGAGAGCGTCACACTTGGTGGACATCTCATGAATGCTCTCCGTAAGTTCGGGTTGACACCGTCTCCAACGTGAGTGAGGAGTGAGGGTATCCTAGTAGTTTGCACGAGATCCATGGGTATCGCATTGTGGTACTCCTTGAGATCCATGTGTTTCACGTCGTGGTACTCCTCGTCGTGGTCGAGCGGTGCTCGTCTCAACGTATGTACATCTACCACGATAGATCTAGCCCAAGAACTGATAACTCCAAGACCTGCCATGGTTAGAAAACAAGAAACAAAATCTCAAGTATAATATTCCTATCAAATGTTCCTATCAACTACTAGGATGTGGTGGCAAGCCTCTCATCACTCAAGCCAAATCAAAATTCTTACAAGTTCTTACCATGCAGTAGGTGGTGATCGGAAACCGGCGGTGTCAAAACCTCCAAAGATTGGATAAAGTGATTGCCAGGTGAACATATATCTGCATGGTGCATAAAAATAGAGCTAGGTAGGCTCAAGTATGGTAGCAAGTGTTAGCAAATTAACAAACTAACAATGCAAGTTGAAAAGATGCTAAAAAATGCTAGCCCTAGCTGCTGGACTTCGACTAGTACGAGATGAAACAACCCTAAGCCCATATACTGAAACAACGGATGGATGGAAATGAAGAATCCAAACCCTCCGGGTGAAGGTCTAGGCTGTCCCATACAAATCCGAACCTCGACCTAGACCCTCTGGGTGGAGGTCCTGGAGTTCCATTACATATTTGGAGGTTGAGCGGGACTGTCCGGATGGCAGTCGGTTAGAATGGATGTTGAAGGCGGTCAGACCGGTGGCAACAGATAAAAGGAGTGCTATGAGGTTTTCTTTTCTTTGCACTTGGTTAGTTTAAACCGGTATATGGTCGGTTTAAATTGGCCTATTTTTTTAATTTTCTTTTTGTTTTCCTTTTTTTAAACCTTAGATGAGCAAAAATATTGTGGTGGTTAGACTAGTCATACAGCGGTCAGACCTGCTATCCTGACTCAGACTTGATTTCCCCTCCGAGTCGAACTCTGGTATTTTCTTCTATTTATCCGGGATTTTCTCGTTTTGATCTTGCCCAAACAGTGGATGGAGCTCTTCTAATCCTCTAAACTGAAACCAAGATGGAAGCGCAAATGTTTCTCCTTGGCTGTAGCGTCGATGGCGATCTCAACGATGACAAGTGTTGTATCTGAAAGACATGATGGCGAGATGGCAGCACGGAAGTTGGTGGCGGTGGCTGATGATGAAGGAGACATAATTTTTAGCGTAGGTGGCAATGAGGAAGTCACTGTGATGTACCCGGTTTTAAGGCTGGATAATCCCTTGTGTTTCCTGTACTTGTCCCATTATCAATAGCCAGTACACACAAGTTAATCTGTATACCACTGTCATACACACATATATCAGTATATGATACGTAAGTAGACGATCAAGGTCGATCGTCTTATACCTGTAGCCCAATAGCTAAAAACTTGCAGCGGAACTCAAACGGTGATGTGGCCCATCAATATGCCATACCCGACAGGCAACTAACTAGGGTTACGCTCTAGCCTTCACAAATACTATCGCTGTCTTCGGAGTTGGAGTCTCCTTCGTCTGGCCAAATCAACAAGCTAGGTGAGTACATTGAATGTACTCGCAAGCATCCCACAGGGGGAGTATATAGATATATTTCATACAAGGCTTGTTCAAGAGAGTGGCTCTACCCTAAGTTGAATGTTGAGTGAAAAAGTAAGTTCTTATTCAATATATGATAAGACTAGATTCAAGAGCATTTTTGAAATCAAGCCCGTCTTTGACGAGTCAGCGTCTAGTGCTGGAAGCTCCAACTAGACAATTGTTAGGTAAAGGTTGATAGCATCGGCTATCGCCTCAAGTAATACTTAGTTCACACCCGGGCTACTATTGCGTAGCATAAGCTAGGTTTCACTTCTGCAGTTCCTCACTACCCGCCTATAGCTCAAACTGCACACTGTGGACACATCATGCCCACGTCCTTAATCCCATGTCCCAGGTTTCGCAAACAAATCCAGTCTAACCAGTGTGTGGCCTGGCCAAGTTATGTCCATAACTAAGGACGTGGCTATTCAAATATATTTTTAACACTCTGCAGAGGTTGTATGACTTTACCCACAAGATGTAAGTCCCCCTTGTTGCTAGAGCTCGATGGGTACACTTCGCGAGGTGTGCTGGTAGCGTTATTAAAATGAGACATTTCCTCCATTTTCGTACTAGGGCTGGACTCGCTAGATGAGCTAAATCCAGTTTCATTTATGTTCGGTGGTCCCCGACACATAACCCGAAGTGGACTCATCTTTGTGTCGAACTTAGCCACGTGGAGGTCCTCTAGGGATAGCCATCCACCTAACACTTATCTACCTACTGCCCACGGGTCCAGACACTAGCACTTGACAAGGTAATTAGCCAAGTCCTTCCCACAAAGGTCATGTGGACATACGAGGTGAACTTGATTGAGCGGCACTTAGGCTCAGTCCATAGCTGATTAGAGCAAGATTGCACATCATCACCCTATAGCATGTCCCTACATGCTACGACTATTCCTCCGAGCTCCCCTTATTGTTCTCACCCGAATCAAAATCATCCTCCATTTTATTTTGGGGTTTTGGCAAAAATCACTTTCAAACATCCGTCTTGGAAGGGACACGCCTTCCCAAGGGTTTTATCCACCAAGGGTGGTTCGTGTAAATTAGTCAAAAGTAGACATATAGGTCTAACCTAAAATATTATTGGTATACACATAGCATGCAGAGTTGCAAACAAAGTAATTAAATTTAACATATATGAGATTCAACATGATCAAGGTGGGAATGCTTGCCTAGCAACCTTGGTCCTCATCTTGGGCTTGAACTTGGTACGACTGCTTTACGGTTTCCTACACGCGATTGGTCGTAACGTCGGAACTACACGTCAAAAAGACAATGAATAAGCAACGGTGCGAGGAAAACCCAAACAATGACCAATCATACTCTCGTGAGTTCTTAGAATATGTGCTCTGGACTTAAAGGTTTATTAGAGTTTGTAGAGGGGCGAGAAAGAATCCACCTCACATGAAATAAAGGCATTTCGTGGAGACGGAAAACCTAGCTCAATGACATAATAGCATTTGGGAGGATCTCGGTTTTTAGGTTTTTTTATTTGGTCTTGAGGGTAAATATGTCTATTGAAATATCCTGGGAATTTTATTACCAAGGCTTTTGGGGCAATATGGGATATTTAGGATTTTTATACCCTTTTATGTGTGAAAGGTTTAGGTTTCCAAGTTCTACTGGATTCAAAATATTTTACATTTGTTTGGAAAAAATTAATCATGTCATTTGGAGCTATATATGAGATGGTAGGTATATTAGAGTTACATTTGAATTTAATCAAAATTTGAAAGTTGAGTAATTTCAAAATTATGAAACTGGTACTGGAATGTAAGTTTTGATTTTAGAAGTATGTCGGAAAAAGAATTGGCTCACTCGGAGCTATATCAAAAGAGATATGGGGTATCGAAGTTTTGTCAGAGGAAAAGAATCAGAGAGGGGAGTCTGGCCAAGAAGGGATGCTAACGTCGAAGGAACCATCCGAGAATACATCTTCTGCATAGGGATGGTGGAAATAGAGGACTTGGATGCGATTTACGCTTTTGGGAAAGCAAGGCATATACTGAAGTAAGCAAAGGAAAGAATACGTCTCTCAGACCGAGAAGCGTAAGCGTAATCAATAAATATGCCTTCACTCAGCGGGCTAGGTGGGGCTGCCCTGTCAGTGATATATGCGGTTTAAGGAGTTCTTTTCTCCCGTGCGACTCATGGACTAATTACTCGAGGAGAGAGAAGGGGATGAAAAAAGTAGACGACGGCAGGGGTGTCTCAACTCACCTCGCCGACGGTGGACGGTGGGTATCCAGGCAGCATCGGTGACCGTGGCGTTGGTGCTTGGTGATCTAGTGGAGGTGATGGCTAGGTCGAGGGTGGCTTATAGCGGTGGTGACGACGGGGTAGACGCGGTTGGCCCGAGTGGATTGTGCAAGCTTGGGCACGATTTACCGGAGCCTTGTGGCCGCGAGTCCGGTGTCGTCGACCTTGGAGTCGCGAGCGGCAGCTTGGGGTGCTGGAAGAATGGAGGGAAGTAGAGGGAGCAGCTTGGGGAAACAGGGGGTGATGGACAGGAGCTCGGGCCCTGGCCTGGCTTGAAGAAGGGAGGGGGAGGAGAGCTTGGGCAAGAAGATGGAGTGAAGAGCTTGCTTAGGGGATGGAGAACAGGAGGGAAGGAAGGAAACTCTGGCTGCTCGGCTGAGGAGGAGGGAGAAGGAAGAGTGGCGAGGGGCTCGGCAGATAGCAGCTTGTGTATAGACGGCATGAAGAAGATGGGGAGGATGAGCCTGGGAAGTAGAGAAGATCTGAGGAAGAAAGATAGAAGGGAGAAGATTAGCTCGGTAGGTGAGCTCGGCGCGGAGCTTGGTTGAAGACCATGGGGCAGAGAGGAGGTGGAGGAAATGGGAGCCGAGCTGCAATGGATCTCGAGTGAGGAAGAAGAGCTCATGGACAAGAAACTTGGCCTTGAGAGAAGAAAGAAGAGGAATGAGCTGCTTAATGAAGAAGAAGGAAAAATGGTAGGAAAAGAAGAAAGGGAAGCTCGGGCTTGGAAAGAGGAGAAATGGGGCTGCTTGGAGTAGAGGACGGAGGACTTGAAGAATAGAGAGGAGCAGAGGGAGGACGCTCGGGGAGAAAATGAAGAGAGAGTTCGGGCTTGATTTATAGAGGGAGGAGGAGCTGGGGGTGTTAATGGCTTGGAGGAGGAGCACATGGCCGGCGCGGACAGCACAACAGGGTCCTAGTGGCGGTGTTGCTGCACAGGTAAGGTTTGGCACCAATTTTGTACTAGCTGGATGGCATGGCAGTGTGTACAGCGGCGATAGGCGATGAGGCAGCACAAGCAGCAGTACCAGACTCGGCAATGGCACAACAAGGTGGCACAGAGAGAAGTGGGACGACAGAGAGTCTGCGGGAGGGAGAAGAGATGGGCAGGAGGGAGATGACCGGCAGGGACTGGGCCCGCATGGCAGGTAAAGAGGGGGCGGTCCGTTGGTAGAATCTAGGTAAACTTAGCAAGGGAAGGTGTGATTAGTAGAGAAAACCTTGCCATGTTTCAAGTGAAATTTCTTTTTGCTGCGGGAGAAAATCAAACATTGGTGCTAAGACTTTATAATCAGGATGGGTATACCTGCAAAGAGGGTAATCCACAAAAATTTCAAGAATTTTTTAAGGCTTAGATTAGTTGGAGTTGAGCACATTTCAAAATTGGTTAGAGCCTAGATTCAAATTGATCTAAAGTTTTCGCACTTCACTTTACCATACTATTTTATAATTAGGTTGAGAATACACGCGAGATATCACCATAATTTACTAGGAGTTTTCTAAAGCTCGGTGGGTCCTAGAATCACAGAGAACATGAACAGAAGAAGAGGCACACCAATTTTTATGGCAAGTATAGACCCAAGGTTGAAATTGAAACAAAAGCAGATATGTATATGTGTGTGTATATATATATATGCACATGATAGCCAGAATAGACGTTGTTGGAGCCGAGGACAGAAAAGCTGTCGCAGGGCATTTAGGATTTCAGGATTAGGGTGTAGATGGAGAGCAAGATTCTGTCGCTAAGATCACAAAGGAAAGTGATAGGGGTGATCGATAGCGGAGAAAAGAGGGGTTGGAGTTAAACACCAAGGAGAGAGAAAAGGTGGCAGAGGTGCTGGGGAAGATGTATACCCATATAGGTGCAAGCCCTAATTTTCAGGTTTTAGAAAAATAGGATGTGACAGTCGCGGTGCTCGAGATCACGCACGGATGGTCAGACTAGCGGTTGAGGGTGGTCGTCAGTGACACTTCATCGAGCGATTTGTAGTGGAATCACAGAGAACACGAACAGAAGAAGAGGCACACCATTTTTTTTATTTTTCTTGGATGAACAGATGAAGAGTCAACACAAAAGAAGTTTGATCTAGTAGAGAAATTCTAACACGAACAAATCTAGGACTAGCAGGTCGGCATGATTAATGCAATGAAAATTCAACAATGGAAAATACAAGATTGAAAATTGCAGGTTCATATAGGTTTGGACAAGGGGATCTTTTTTGAGTTTTTGGCTGTATGTGGATGATAGGAAGTAGTTCTAACTATACTATGATAAAGGTAAATTTCTCGACGAGCAACTTGGTTTGCTTTGGTACCACCTGATAGCACCAAGAATGTCCCAATCTTTCGAAGAGAACACGGTATTGATTTGTGGAGACGACTTTGACGATCTGACTACAACTGTGTAAAGATGGTGCATCTTAGCAATTGCTAAACCAAATCTGAAGTGTTATTAACCTTGCCGAGAAGCACAATCAACCTTTCCACGAAGGATGTATTCCTACAAGCAATCAAAGAATAAGCAAGAACACGATAAAGACAATCTGAAATTGTAAGTAGATATGAAGAACTCTGTGATAAAGGCGGGATATTTGACAGTGGTTTGAACAACTGGTTTTTAGACACAATCGATGGACACAATCGACAGGTGCAAAATAGTAGCAATATGGCTAAAGGAAACCCGATGAAAATAGAGGCATCCAGGGGTTATTTATAGGTGGAAAAAGACCCCTAGTCGAAATGGACTCAAAAACCCTGAAGTCGGTTTGGTCGGTTTAAACCCGGACACTGATTTGGACCCTCCAGGTGGAGGTCCGGTTGATCCAGTAGCGATATGGACAGTCATCCAGATAGTTCGGGTTGGAGGTTTGGCCGGCGGTTTAAACCGGCCTGTAGGGTGGCTTAAGCCGACCAGGCTTTGTGGTTTCCTTCATGTGATCACGGTGGCTTCAATGTTATGAAATCTTCATTATTTGTCATTTCCCCTGCTCCTGAGAGCTTGAACTTGAATCATCTCTGGCTCTTGAAGATCTTGATGAACCTTCTCTTGTCCTTCTAATGTGACGGTGGCCCGATCTTTCGATGAGAGGATAGTAGCTATCGATTAGGTGGAGCTTAACCTAGACGATACGCCTTAGCAATTGCAAAACCAAACCGGTAGTTATTGATCTTGCCGTAGCCACGATCAACCTGAGCAATGAGGTTTGAGTTCCTGCAAGCAATCAAAGAACCAGCAAGAACTGTGATAATTTATAATCTGAAATTACGAGTAATAAATTGACACAAGAGCTAGAAGAACGAGTTGGGGTTCCATTGGTGATCTTAACAAGGCAGTAGTCCTATACGACTTGTAGATGTGAAATTGTAGCAGTAGCTAAACAATACTCAATGAAACTAAGACCTAGAGGAGGCTTATGGGGTGTATTTAAGGAGGGGTTGAGAGGATTTTCATGCACCCTGAGGGGTCCGGAACAACCTATAAAACCTAATTCTCCTCGAATACGGACTCTAAAACTTGACTATTTTTTGCTTAAATCTCAAATTACATGGGCCTGGCCCAAATTTGAGGCGGTTCAACTCCATGTGCTAACTATGGTTGGAAATACAAAATGGAAGCTTGTATATTTCGTCCAAGTCTTCATACTTCATCATGGTGGCTTCAAATTCTTGTAATAGCTTGACAACAACTCAACATCTCCCTGTCCCTTGTAATGCTGCCATCCTTCTCCTCACTTGACCCCATGTTTCTAAGTAATATAACATCATCTCCTTTAGGTAGCATCATGGAGTTCATAGAAAATGATTGAGCTCAAAGAAATGAATTCACCTGACAATTAAGTGTGCACGAGCTCTTGTTACCAGACCATATACATCAACTTGACAAGCTTGGTCAACAGGTAATGGTGGAGGTATGATTGTATCGATCTTAGGGATGTCCTCATGATCATCCCCTTCTTGCATTTGAGTCGCCTTGACTCAAGCGCATCTTCTTCTCCTAGGCACAGCTTCAAATCTACAATGTTAAACATGGGACTAACTGCAAAGTTTGTAGGTAGATCAAGTTTATATGCATTATCATTTATCTTTTCAAGCACTTTAAAATGACCATCAACACGAGGCATTTATTTAGACTTCCTCAAACCAGGAAACCTATCTTTTGTCCAAACAAGATCACCAGGTTCGAAAGTAACACGTTTCCTTCTATTATTGCCAACAAGTTGTATTTAGTATTCGTATGCTCTATATTCTCTTTAGTGGTCGCATGCATTTTAAATATGAAATCAACATGTTATTTAGCATCAAAATTCACTTTCTCAACAATTGGAATAGGCAATAAATCAATAAGAGCATGAGGCAGAAAACCATAAACAATTTCAAAATGGCACTTTTTTTAGTAGAATGCAATGAACAATTATAAGCAAACTCCATATGAGGCAAGCATTCCTCCTACAACTCTCAATTCTTTTTCAACACATCCCTAAGCATAGTAGATAAAATTCTATTCACAACCTCAGTTTGTCCATCAGTTTGGGGATGACAAGTAGTAGAAATAATAGCTTAGTCCCCAATTTAGCCTATAAAGTTCTCCAAAAATAGCTAAGGAATTTAGTATCACAATCTAACACAATAGTATTAGGCACACCATGCAAGTGTATAAATTTCACGAAAGAATAAATCAACAACAAAAGTAGCATCATCAGATTTGTGACATGGTATAAAGTGTGCCATCTTACTAAATCTATCTGCGACAAAAAATATACTATCCCTCCTCTTCTTTGTTCTAGGCAGCCCCAAAACAAAGTAAGAGATATCTTCCCCAGGCACATTAGGAATAGGTAGAGGCATATATAAACCATGAGGATTAAGTCGCGACTTAGTGTTTTGACATGTAGTGCAGCGAGCGACGAATCTCTCAACATCCCATCGCATCTTTGGCCAAAAGAAGTGGGCAGCAAGCACCTCCTTCATCTTCTTGACACCAAAATGACCCATCAATCCTCCTCCATGCGCCTCCGGTAAGCACAAAAGATCAACAGAGGTAGCTAGCATGCATAGTTTGTTAGCATGGAACAAAAATTCATCATTAATGGTGAACTTGTTCCATGTTCTCCCTTCTTTACAATTCTGCAATACATATTTAAATTCAGAATCATGTACATATGATCTTTGATGGTCTCAAAACCAAAAATTTTGAAGTCAGGTTGTGGAAGCATGGTATAAGGACGTGACAATGCATCATCAATAACATTTTCTTTACCCTTTTTGTGTTTGATTACATAAGGAAAAGGCTCAATGAACTCAACCTGCTTAGCATGTCTATGATTTAATTTAACTTGACTTCTAATATGTTTTAAAGATTTATGAACAGAATGTATAATGAACTCCTTGCGCCACAAATAATGTTGTCATGTTTCTAAAGTCCGAACTAGTGCATAAAGTTCTTTGTCATATGTTGACTAATTCAGACTAGACCCATTGAATTTTTCACTAAAGTAAGCTATAGGTCTGCCTTCTTCTAATAAAATACCACCTAAACCAATGTCCCTAGCATCACACTCTAATTCAAACATCTTATTAAAATCAGGTAATTGTAGCAAAGGGGCGTGTGTTAACTTATCTTTAAGAACAGTGAAGGCTTCCTCTTGTGCATTGCTCCAAACAAATGGTACGCTTTTCTTTTTAAGTTCATTGAGTGGCGTTGCGATGGTGCTGTAATTCTTCACGAACCGCCGATAGAAACCAACAAGAGAAAACTCTGCACCTGTGTGACTGCTTTAGGAGTCAGCCAAATCTGTATCGCTCGAGCTTAGTTTTGTCAACTTCAATACCCTGTGGGTTCACAACATAGCCATGAAAAGATACTCGATCCGTGCAAAGCGTGCACTTTTCGATGTTGCCAAATAATCATGCATCACGTAAAGCATTGTAAACAACACGTAAATGGTCTAGGTGCTTCTCTAATGACTTGTAGTAAATTAAAATATCATCAAAGTATAATACCACAAATTTTCCAACAAAAGCTCGCAAAACTTCATTCATTAATCTCATGAAAGTGTTAGGTGCATTAGTCAATCCAAAAGGCATAACTAACCACTCATATAAACCAAATTTAGTTTTGAAAGCTGTTTTTCATTCATCACCCAATTTCATATGAATTTGGTGGTAGCCACCTCGCAAGTTTACTTTAGAGAACACAACTGAGAAACTGAGTTCATCAAGCATGTCGTCTAATCTAGGAATACGATGACGATATCAAATTGTGATATTATTAATGGCTCTATAATCTACACACATACTCCAAGTACCATCTTTCTTTGGAACAAGAATAATAGGAACAACACAAGGATTAAGAGATTCATAAACATAACCTTGGTCTCTTCTGGATTTGTACGGTATGGTGCACAGTTGGGCAGTGAGGCACTGGGGATCAAGTCAATTTGGTGTTCGATGCCTCTCATAGGTGGTAGCCCTGGCGGTATTTCCTTTGGGAACACATCAATATACTGTTGCAAAAGATTAGCCACAGCACAAGGCGAAGAAGAAGGCATTTCCTTAAATGAAAACAAAGCTTCTTTGCAAATCACCCTATCATATGCATTAGTACTAACATCTAATTCTGAAATTTCAGCACGTGTAGCTAAGAATGCAGCATCTTTCAATATTATTTCTTTAGAGGATCTAGATTTGTTTTCAACTTATTAAATTGCTCTAACACATGAACTACTTGCTGATTTTCAGATTTAACATGCTCTCTATTTTTTTATTTCTACTAGTTCTAGAAAGATCATTTTGCAAAATTTGATCAGGGGACATAGGATGTAGAACTATTTTCTTTCCTTTATTCATGAGAATATATTGATTAGTTTGACCATCATGTATACATTGTTTATCATACTACCATGGCCTACGTACTACCATAGAACAAGCTTGCATAGGCACAAGATCACATCCAATAGTATCATGGTATGAACCTAAAGAAAACTGAATTTCACCATGCGTGTTACCTTTACTTTCCCGCTATCATTGAACCATTGAATGTAAAGGACACAGATGTGGCCATGTAGGTAGAGTGAGCTTCTCCACCATGTTGACGCTTGCTAAGTTATTGCAACTTTCTCCATCAATGATTATATGAATCGAACGTTCCTTGATGGCACCTTTAATGTGGAAAAGGTTGTGGCGCTAAGCACAAGGTGTGCTATAATACTCATGTACCAGTCGGCATCTTCAGCAGTCACATTCTCTTCGCCTTGATCGGACCTGGCGTCACCTTGTTCATTTTCAGCTAGCAAAGCATATGTCTCCTCATTTAGATCACTCATGAAGTCGTACTTGTCGTCTTCATGAATGAGCAATACACGCTTGTTAGGACACTCCTTCATGATATTGCCGAAGCCCTTGCAACGGTGGCATTGAATGTCCTTTGTTCTCCTAGTGGAGGTGACCGACGACGATGAACATTTAGCAGGAGTTGATGAAGCATTTTTCATCAGTGGCATAGTAAGGGATGTTGAATTGGATGGAGCAGGGGCTGATCTGGAGGTCATAGGCATTGTTCTAGTGGTACGAGTGCCCACGTGGAACCATGACCTGCAGAAAAATTAGTACGCGGTCTTGAGCATCCATGCACTTCACATTCAGCATGTATGTCAAGGTGGAATAAATGAGTCATAGAGTTATAGTCCGTATAATCAAGAATATCAGCAATCTCTCTATTTAATCCACCCATAAACCTGGCCATAGAAGCTTCCCCATTCACAACTAAACCATAGTTTAGCATTCCCATTACAATTCTTGATAATAGTCTTCTAAAGATATATTTCCTTGATTTAAGCACTGCAATTTATTCAATAAGTCAATAGCATAGCATGAGGGAATGAATCTTTGTCTGATCTGTCATTTTAATGCTTCCAAGTGGTTGGAATATTATGTGGATGTATTCTACAATGTTCTTTACACCAAATAGAAGCAAAATCAAAAAATTCACTAGTAGCAGCCCTAACACGTCTATCCTCAGGGAAATCATGGCATGCAAATTTCTGATCAATTAGTAATTCCCATGTGAGGTATGCATCTGGATCATATTTACCTTCGGAAGGGGACATAGTGAATTTTACCTTAGAGAATGCGTCATCTCTATCACGGTCTCGTCATGGTGGATCATGTCGCATACATTGTCTATTGTAGCATTGTCGATGGTGATCGCGGTCATTAGTGTGTTTGATGTCATCCTTGTCCTCAGAATCAGTGATGTAATTGTCCTTGTCTCCCTCCTCTTGCCCATGTCATGTGTTAGCTCTCAATCCCACGGATGGCACCGGTCGCTGAATGGAGGCATCAGTGATGTTGGTAGCAACTGGAGGAACCCGTTGTGCACGTGGTACTCCATTATTATTTGGTAGGCGAGGTGCAGGTATCAAAGGACCTGCAAGACTATCAAGACAAGCCAATATAGCAGCAATATTAGTTTTAGTGGTCATCTAGCCATCCTCAATAGCTTTGAGACGGTTCTCCTGGATTTGCATTCTGATGATGAATAGTACGGTATCCCGCATATTAGGGGTATCCGTGTGCAATTCCCGGGACTTTAGGAAGGTACAGCGTACCTGGTAAGGATCCCTGGACGACAAGGTAACCCCTTTCAGGAAGGGAGACTCCCCTTAAACTAGGAAAGTCAATCCCAATGTTTAAGGAAGCCAGAGTCCTACTCGGGTGTAAGTCCACGTCCGGTACGACCCTGGGTACCCCCTATATAAGGATCAGCAATCCCATAGGGGAGGACAGGTCAATCTAGGTCAAGTCAGATCCAATAGATTCAACTAGTCACAGCTCAAGATCCCAGGAGGTGAAGCTCTAGAAGACCTGCAGTCTCGAAGGAGTCGAGCCCGGAGGATTAGCTAGGATTAGTCTACGACTAGGCCTAGGATAGCCACTAACATACACCCCCATTGTAAAGCGTGTTCCCGATCAATATATAGCAACAGGACGTAGGGTTATTATCCTGAGGGAGGCCCGAACCTGTATAAAAACGGCTGTCCCCTGCTGTCAGATCTCCTGGCACTTGGCCCCTAGAGGTCCCTACCCCCCAGTAATCATCATCTCACGAGTACCGTAAGATCGCCGGTCTACCGATCGTCGACAGATGGCGCCGACCGTGGGGACCTCTCCGGACCAAGCCGTCGAGAAAAGATCAAAGTCGGCAGGACGCGCAACCAGGCGCGATCAGATCCCAGCGCCGTTTGCACAGCCCTCCCCGGTTTCGACCGAGGAGGAAGTAGCAAGCACGGCAGGAAAACCGGTCGCAACCTCGCCCCGTGCTGGGTACTCGGACCAGGGCTTCTACGACAACTTTGGCCCTATGGACCCGTACCCGGTGACGGATCGAGTGGACTTCGGAGAATACGCCCCTGGAGAGGACTCGGATGGCGAAGCAGACCACTTCAGAACCGAGTGCGCCAGGGCCTTCAGCGGAAAGTTGGTCTTGAATGACGACTCCCCGGCAGGAACGACCAGCCCCAAGGCTGGAATTTCTCCTGCTAATTCTGATCGTGAGAACGATCAAGACTTTACCCGCGTCGTGTCCGAGGAGGACAACGCGATGGAATACGAGTACACGTTGTCCAGTCAAGGACCTCGAATGGTACTCGCATCGACGATGATCGAGAAGACCTCGAAGATCAGAATCTGCCCGGGGGCTCACAACACCGGAGCCCGACGAGATCGTTCAGCAAGACCTCCACCGCAACTACGAGCGACGACTTCGGAAAATACCCCCTCCAAGTCGGAGAGCAGGTTCTACGACTAGTTCGGAACCGGGGCAAAAAGGGTTTCCTCCTCAGCAGGACAACGGCTCCACATGAGAAGACGCCCGATCCAGGTCGCTCGAGTTAGCAATAAAGAGATATTCGAGTCCCCTTAGAGAGTTCCTCGTGCAAGCACCTTCGGTAAGATCGCACAGTCATCACCCCTCCGACCGCCAGTCCGTCTCAGGTTGCGCCAGCTCCGACCTCGAGTCGTCAAGCTATGAACAAGCCGATGATAAGACGCTCCGGGCGCCGTCGCCTAGCACGCGCACTCGACAAGCTTTTTCAGCGGGTCACGACAAGAGCACGAGAGTTTCTGGTGCAACCAACGACGACTCGAGAGGAGGAGGTGATGTTTTTTCTTCTAGTTTTTTCCTAGCAGTTTTTTCTTATAGTAACGTATAAATGATGCTTCAATCAGTTCACAGTTTTTTAAAAAAATATCAAGTTCCTAGTTCGATATTTATTTTTTCAGACTGCCTATCCGAGAAACTTCTCGAATAAGACAGTCGGGGCTGGATAAGTATGTGGCATCAAGCGAAAAACTGGCGTACACATGCACGTACCGACAACCCAACCTAAGCAAAGGGAAAAGGGTTCTGCGTTGCGACCGTCTGGGATGAGAGGAAAGCCCCTTAACGTGTCTACAGGTGACAGGGGAAGCCACTGAGCCCCCCACCTGACTAGACCTAAGGCCTGGCCGACTAAACTCCCCGGTTCCCGCAACAAAGTTCCCCGACTCCGAGAAGGGAAGAAGAGAAGGTACGAGTATGACTAGGCCAACAAAATCGTATGCTTACCGGCCACCCCGACTACTTTGAACAGAAGGCGTCCCGGATAGAGTGCAATGTCATCAGAGCAAGGGTTACGAGAGGTTCACTAACAGCGTCCAATACCCCTTCGACAAGGGAACACAGGTTGCTGCTATGGCTATGACAGACTGTATGAAGACCCCTTATCGTGTTTACTGATGACGAGGAGTCTCTGAGACCTCCATCCGACTAAACCTAAGGCCTGGTCGATCGCAGTCAGCAGCATACGGCGCAACTCGTAAGCCTAAGTCAAGGAAGGTGTATGTGAAGTTCGACTAAATCCTCGAGAATCTTTGCATCTGACAACATTCACGATACAGTTATTTTTAAAAATGATCAACTTTCAGAAAACAAAACACACAGATTAAGCACAGTTACTAATCAAAAAGTGTTAAGTCAGTTTAGCAGGCTATCTGTATTCAGCCATTCGAGACCTCTTCGCCTCGAAATCGGTTCCCCGCTCCTCCTCCGACTGGACCAATCGCTCCTCTAGGTCCCGGACAAAGCGAGCAAAAAGGCAAAAGGTTAGTTTTAGTAAAAGCAAATTACAACTAACGTGTTCAGTTGTTGATTATATCTAGAAGCGCCGCGACCAGGGCTAGACCTTCGCCCAAGTCGGACAACAGGCGTCCTGAGCTAGGGGCTCAATGAACTCCACAGCCGACTAGCCCCATGCTGGAGCTAACTTCTCCAGCCAAAGAATGCTTGCAGTATGCACTGCGGATTGACTTCCCGGCCACGAATAACGTGGCCGAGCATGAGGGTTTGCTTGCCGGTCTCTGAGTCGTTTCCGCACTTGGTATCCGCCGCCTACTCGTGAGTAGGGACTCACAGCTGGTAGCGAGACAAGTGTCTAAGGAATGTCAGACCTTAGACCAGAACATGGCAGTCACCGAGCAGAGGTGAGGAAGCCGGAGAAGAAATTCATCGGGCTCAAAGTACGGTACATCCTAAGAAAGGATAACTGCCGAGCCGATAGTCTTGCCCGTCTGGCGTCCTCACGATCTCTATGTCCACCCGGGACCTTTGCAAAAAGGATTTCGACGCCGTCCATTGCTTCTAACGAACCGGTGGATGAAGGAATGGCCGCCCTCAGAACAGAGCACCATTCAAGGACGTCACCAGGTATTGACGCTCCAAGGAGAGTAGCGGGTCGGCTCGATGCTCCCCTCGGTCTTGAGGATTCGTGGATAGAAACCATCTGCATGTACCTTCTCGATCGAACTACGCCTGAGGACGATACGCTTTCCGAGCAAATTGCCCGGCGCGCCAGGATGTATTCCCTGGTCGATGGGGCTCTCTACCGACGAGGGGCTCACGGAGTGCTCATGCGGTGTATCCCTCAGATGCAGGGTATAAGATTACTCGAAGAGATCCATGGAGGGGTGTGCGGGGCACATGCATCTTTCCGAACCCTGGTCAGAAAGGCCTTTAGACAAGGATTCTATTGGCCGACAGCCCTACATGACGCGAGCGAGTTAGTGAAGCGATGCCGTCAGTGTCAATTTCACGGTAGACGCATTCACCAGCCCGCTCAAGCATTGCAGACGATTCCCTTGTCGTGGCCCTTCATGACACGGGGCTTGGGTATTCTGGGGCCCTTCCCGGTCTCGCCCGGGGGCTACAAGTTCCTGTTCGTCGCAATTGACAAGCGCGCTGTGGTTTCGCTAATGTCAGCGGTACAGTGGCACAGAAAAATGAGAGATTCTTCATCACCACGCGAAAATTCTGCCATGACGGTTCGGTTTCCTAGAAATCTTCCAGGCGAATACGTGTCCGTGATCAATGGATCAGATTAAATCAAAAGATGCTTTACGGGCAAGCCAGCCTAGAAGAATGCCTTGGACTACTCGGAGGTTTATCCCGACCAAGGATATCACGACTGCCCGGTAGAGATATTACCTACTCGGGAACGTTGTCAGCAAAAATACTCGAAGTCGCCTACTCGGAGTTGCTTCCCGACAAGGGCAGATTTTCAACAGAACCATCATGACCTCACTTCACGTACTGATGGGGGGCTTGATGATGAATAGTACGGTATCCCGCATATTAGGGGTATCCGTGTGCAATTCCCGGGACTTTAGGAAGGTACAGCGTACCTGGTAAGGATCCCTGGATGACAAGGTAACCCCTTTCAGGAAGGGAGACTCCCCTTAAACTAGGAAAGTCAATCCCAATGTTTAAGGAAGCCAGAGTCCTACTCGGGTGTAAGTCCACGTCCGGTACGACCCTGGGTACCCCCTATATAAGGATCAGCAATCCCATAGGGGAGGACAGGTCAATCTAGGTCAAGTCAGATCCAATAGATTCAACTAGTCACAGCTCAAGATCCCAGGAGGTGAAGCTCTAGAAGACCTGCAGTCTCGAAGGAGTCGAGCCCGGAGGATTAGCTAGGATTAGTCTACGACTAGGCCTAGGATAGCCACTAACATACACCCCCATTGTAAAGCGTGTTCCCGATCAATATATAGCAACAGGACGTAGGGTTATTATCCTGAGGGAGGCCCGAACCTGTATAAAAACGGCTGTCCCCTGCTGTCAGATCTCCTGGCACTTGGCCCCTAGAGGTCCCTACCCCCCAGTAATCATCATCTCACGAGTACCGTAAGATCGCCGGTCTACCGATCGTCGACACATTCATTTATTGATCCTATGGAGATCCTTTATGAGGCCGTTCATAGCGTCATCATCACCTAAAATGGTTAGCAGCAAATGGAAACAGAATTGCAGAGTTATATTCCTATCACTACTAGGATGTGGTGGAAGTGGGGCTCCCGACATTATAGCAAATACCAAGTTCTTACCAGTTCTTACCGTGCTACAGTGGTTGTCAGCCTTTTGGTGGCGTCAAAGATTATCAAAAGATTGAGATAGCGATTACCAAGTGACCAAACAAAGTATAGTATAGGAAGTGGAGCTTCATTGGCTTCAGTATGGTAGCAAGGATTAGCAACAATCAATTCAGCAAATTCAAGTTGAATAAATGCTCAAAGTGCTAGTCATTATTGCTGGATCTAGCCTAGACTAAGGAAATTCTAATCAATGTCAAAAGATATAAGCGATGCTCAAGATAGTGGAAGTACCCCAAAGATAAGGTACTGAGGAGCTACAAAAGAGAAAGATTTCTGAGGATTTATTTTTTGGCCTTTTGTGTGGCTTCTAATTGTTTCTATTTTTTCTCTTTTTCTTTGTTCTCAGAAACCCACTCAGACCAAACAACTAAAAAGCTGAGTTCAGTTACTGCAGTGCCACAGTAGCTAAAACAAAGCAAAGTCTTGTCGCAGCAGAGGTGAGGCAAGGCAAGCTAGCGTGCTACTGTCGCAGTAGCGAAAACATGCGGTTTCCTTACCCCGACAGAAGCGTGGCAGTGATGTAGAGGGAGTTTGATAACTCAGATTGACGAATGGTTTGCACGGTTGTGAGCAGGAGGTCAGATCCTATGTATTTAGAAAATTTGAGCCAATTTCGAAAAGGTCGAAGAAATGACTAGTGGAAATCCTAGCTCGAAAATGAAGATTATGAAAAAGTCACCTTGGTAAGTGTTCAAAATGAGACAAGATCAAGGTCGGAAGCAATTATTTGGGTCAAGCTATCCAAAGAACCAACAATCACCAAAAATAGAGTACGAACGAAGGAGTTATGCCCTCTGTAAAACTAGAAAAAGTGGTGCAAAAACTTTCGGGGCTCAAAAGTCTATCTTCGAGGCTGAATTTGAGGGTCAAGATTTATATCGCTGTAAAATGGGTATTCTTGTCAGGTGTTCTCATCGATAGCTTTATTTTGAATGGTCGTAGAGCCAAAATGGACTTCGTATGCAAAAGTTATGCCTATTTGATCTGGACCCTATAACTAGTTTTCTTGTTGTGGCAACGATTGCAACTGTTTTTCTTGCCATGGCAGAAATTTGGAGGCTTCTACACGGAGTTTGGATGCATGGACAGGGCTAAAATTTTTGGGGCAGGTTAAGCACAAATTTATCTCCAAACAACAGAGTTTGAGCCCAATCCGAACACTTTGAATTTTTGAGTCCGAATTCTTATCTTTAGAGAGTTCAAGCCAATAAGGAGTAGGTGCAAACCGATCTAGTAGGCAAGGTGCGGCGTGGCTAGATGAGGGGAAGGTGTGCAGCAAGATGATGGTGGCAGCGACAAGATGATGGTGGCAGGATGTAAAACAAAGATGAGCTAGACCCCATGACTATGACTACAAACAACAACTTGACATGACGATGCAACACAAATGCGAGATACAAAATTACTGAAAGAGAGATGCAATGGCACAAATTGGCTTGGACTACAGGAAACTAATCTACTATATTTTTTGTAGGCTTTTTTTGGACAATAGGACGAATAGACCTAGTCTATGGGAAAACAGAAGTAAATTCTCACCGATCAACTTGAGCTCTGTTACCACATGATATGATGGTGGCCCAATCTTTCTATGAGAGGATGGTAGCTATCGATTAGGTGGAGCTTGAACTTGATGATTCGACTATGCCTTACTAGACGATATACCTAAGCAATCGCTAAACCAATCTCTGATGGTTATTGATCTTGCCATAGGCACGACCAACATGAACAACGAGGTTTGAGTTCTTGCGAGCAATCAAAAAATCAGCAAGAACTATGATGATTTGCAATATGAAATTGAGAGTAATAAATTGGCACAGGAGCTCGAAGAATGAGTTGAGATTCCACTGGCGATTTGAACAAGGCATTATTCCTACACGACTTGCAGATGTGAAATTGTAGCAGTAGCTAAACAATATGCAATGAAACCCGAGCCCTAGAGGAGGCGCACGGGGTGTATTCAAGGAGGGGTTGAGAGAATTTTTGTGCACCCTAAGGCAGGGGTCCAAAACAACCTCTGAAACCTAATTCTCCTCAAATACGGTCTCTAAAACTTGCCTATTTTGCCTAAATCTGAAATTACATGGGCCTAGCCCAAATTTGAGGTGGTGCCGCACCATATGCTAATTATGGACGAAAAATACAAAGTGGAAGCTGGTATATTTCGTCCAAATCTTCATACTCCATGATGGTGGCTTCAAAGTCTTGTAATAGCTTGACAACAACTCAACATCTCCTTCTTGTCCCTTGTAGTGCTGCCATCCTTCTCCTCACTTGAACCCCATATTCCTAAGTAATATAACATTATCTCCTTTAGGCAGCATCATGGAGTTCATACAAAATGATTGAGATCCAAGAAACAAATTTACTTGATAATTAAGTTGGCGTGCACGAGCTCTTGTCATTGGGCCCTGTATATCAACTTAACAAGCTTGGTCAGTAGGTAATGGTGGAGGTATGATTGTATTGATGTTAGGGATGTCCTCATCACCTTCATAGCTTGAGCCGGGGGCATGTGAAAGTACATGTAGTTGTGGGTAATCTATAGGGGTCATGGTCTCATTAGGAGGGGTGATCCGCCAGCCTTGGGGAAGGGGTGGCCATATCCTCCTTGTAGTCCTCCTCCTCTAACACTCTATATCTAACTTCCTTTAAACTAAGACTTTAAAATGGAAAAGGTCACAAGGCCTTGGGCCCAATAGATATGGTGTGCAACACCTAGATAGGGTGGAGCCGAACCCCTTTGGAGTAGGCTGCCATGGCTAAAACTCTTGTGAAGAGGGGGCCAAGAATTTCTCTAAGTCCATTTTATGGTGGCTTCAATGTTTTGCAATCATCACTTGAATTATTACTTGAATGCTTGCTGTCATCATCTCCATTTCCTAGCTTCATGCTCCAATGCTTGTCCTTCATAGCCATGCTTGATCATTTGTTCCTTAATATCACAAGAGCATCTGATTTAGGCATAATCATATTCATATGTAAATTATATGAAGTACCGAGAAATAGAAGTACAAGATAATTAAGTTTTAATTAAGTTTTCATGCACAAGCTCTAGTTATTGGTCCTTGTATTTACGACACTTGAGGAGTAGTATCTTGTGAAGGTGTAGAGGCTGTGGGTGTCATTGGAGTAGGGATGTCCTCGTCATCCTCCTCTTCTTGAATTGAAATCGTCCTTGACGATAGCTCATCGTCCTCACCAGAATATGACTTCAAATATGCAATGTTAAATGTGGGACTAACCCCATATCTGCAAGCAGCTCAAGCTTATATGCATTATCATTAATTTTCTCCAACACCTTAAATGGTTCATCAACACGAGGCATCAATTTTGAATTTTGCAAATTAGGGATCCTATCTTTTTAGAGAAAAAAGTACAACCAAACAAAATCTCCAAGTTCAAAAGTAACATGTTTCCTAAGCAAAAGTTTGATTAACCACTTCAGTTTAACCATCAGCTTAGGGATGACAAGTAGTACTAAACAAAATCTTAGTCCCCAATTTAGCCCATAAACATCTCCAAAGGTGGCTAAGAAATTTAGTATCATGATTTGAAATAATAGTATTGGGCACACCATACAAGCGAACAACTTCACGAAAGAATGAATCAACAAAATTTGTAGCATCATCACTCTCATGACAAGATATAAAGTGCGCCATCTTAGAAAATCTTTCCATGTCAATGAAAATAGTATCCCTCCCCTCTGTTCTAGCGGTCCTAAAAAAAGTCTATAGAAATATCCTACCAAGGTACACGATGAACAGGAAGAGGCATATATAAACTATGAGGGTTAAGTCATGACTTGGCTTTTTCACATGTAGTGTAGCGAGCAATAAATCTCTCAACATCCTATCTCATCGTCGGCCAAAAGAAGCGTTCAACAAGTACGTCCTCCATGCGCCTCATGTAACAACAAAAGACGAATGAAGCCATCTAGGATGCATAACTTGTTAGCACGGAACACAAACCCATCATTAATGATGAATTTGTTCCATGTTCTCCCTCTTTATAATTTTTCAATACATCTTTAAATTTAGCATCAGGCACATATTGCTCTTTAATAGTTTCCAATCCAAATATCTTGAAGTCAAGTTGTGAAAGCATAGTATAACAATGAGATATAACATTCGCAGTAACATTTTCTCTACCCTTCTTGTGTTTAATGACATATGAAAAAGACTCAATAAATTCAACCCACTTAGCATGTCTACGATTCAGTTTTGCTTGGCTTCTAATATGCTTCAAAGATTCATGATCAGAATGTATAACAAATTCCTTGGGTCATAAATAATGTTTCCAAGTCTCTAAAAGTCTGAACAAGAGCATATAATTCCTTATCATTAGTACAATAGTGCAGACTAGGCGCACTCAATTTCTCACTATTATATGCAACAGGTTCGCCCTCTTGTAATAACACACCACCTAATCAAATTCCACTAGCATCATATTCAACTCAAACATCTTATTAAAATTAGGGAGCTGAAGTAAAGGTTGAAAGTGCATCTTTGCCCTCTAAGTAAGTTTTGGTGATTAATGACAAAACAATTAAGAAACTGATGTGTACATTAAGTGTGATCAGGTTGTTAGTCCCATGAAGGAGTGTTTTAACCAGTATTGATGACCCCCTAAAAAGTTCTAAAGATGGATGGCTTGAAGAAATAAAGATTAAGGGCATTTTATAACTCTTTTAGTGGTTCATGGAATCACATTGAGTGTAGGGCAAGCCATACTATTAAGGGGCACTAAAATCTAGAAGCTTGTGACAGTGCCTTGCTAATATTCAACTAGGAACCAATTTCAAAATCCAAAGAGGCCTTCGAAATCTCTCCACACACTTTTTCAGCAAAAGTGAGAACCTCTGAGATGAATCTTGGACTATTCAAGATTCAGTTCTATGTGTGGAGTCAGGGGACTCAGAGCCTCTAAATTGCCCTTCCTTTCTGAATTTCTGGGTTTCGGAACATCTGAGATTTTTTCCGGAACCTCCGAGTTTTGGTTCTGGAATTGTCTAAGTCCCGAGTGCTTTAAATTTGAAGCAACTAGAACTTTTCCGGATGCTTTGATTTTCCGTTCTAGACTTCCTTTGAAATCTCGGAATGTCTGAGGTTGTTTTCTAAAAATTTTGAGTTTTGGTTCTAGAATTTTCTTAGTCCTGAGTGCTCTAAAGTCAGAGAAAACTAGAAGAATTCCAAATGCTCTTAGTTTCTATCTTGGACTTCTTTTTGAAATCCTGGAATGTCCGAGTTTGTTCTATGAACCTCTGAGTTTGTGTTCTGATGCACCTCATCCAAGGTCCTTTGAGATCTCGGAAGTCCTGAGTATAATGTTGGAGCCTCCATAAATTTGTTCTATTGATGCCTTGTCAAGGCTATTCAAAATCCCGGAAGGTCTATGTTCCATGCCGAAACTTCCGACACTCGCTTCTATCCGCTGTACTCTACAATTTGGAACCTTTGAGTTTCTGTTGGTTGTTATGAGATTAGTATCTGGATAGTAACATAGCCATTGGTTTCAAAATATCAGAAGTTGCGAGTTCAAAGTTGAAACCTCAGAGTTCATCCAGTGTTTTGCATAATGACAAGTTTTTTAGGGTTGGCTATATATACCCCCAAGCCTCTTTGCACGATTAACCCTTTGCAAGATATTTTTCTACTCTCCTAGGCCTTTTACCATAGTTTTTTAATCCAAAGCTCCATTCTTTGTGAGGAAATATTTCAGAAAGAGAGATCGAGCCTTAGTTGAGCACCAAACAAGAGTTCATCTCCAAACCGAATTGATTGAAGTCTGTTACTCTTGGAGACTGGCGGCTCCTAAATGGCTAGAAGTCATTGGAAGCCTTTAAGGAGATGTGTGAAGCACTACATTAAGTTTATGAGGGTATGGAGCTTGCCTACTGTAAGGTGAAGAGCTACCACAAGAGAAGGGAGGCTTCACATCAGCAAAACACTTATGGAAAGAGTATGTTTGGGTTGGCTTCGATTGTTGGATCAGGCTTCCTCAACGAAAACGTAGAGCCTTGCCAAAGGCTCAAACTTCGACAACACATCCTTGTCTCATGCGTTATTGTGGTTTTCCTATTCCTTCATACTTGCTTACTTTGCATATCTTTCTCATTAGTATACATATGATTTGATTTAGTTACAAGTTTTTGATAATCTCCTATTAACCCCCTTCTAGTCATTAGCCTTGATCCTTTCAAAGGTCCCTGCATCAACTTATCTTTTAATATCATGAAGGCTTCCTCCAGCGTATTGCTCCAAACAAATGGAACATTCTTCTTTGTAAGCTCTTTCAGTGGTGCGGCAGTGGTGCTGAAATCTTTAACTGATGATGACATGGCACCCGTGTATCATCAAGGAGGATGAATCCGGCCCTCTGGCCATAGGGAGGGCCGGGCCGACTACTCGGAGTCTGACTTCTACACGGGGGCGCCTCATCAACTTGGAGTACAAGACAAGGATAAGCACAAGTCCGACAATCCCGGATTCTGTTGTAACCAATTAGGAACCAAGCTGTAAACCGATCCGACCTCTTGTAACCCTACCTTGGTCATCTATATAATGCCGGGTAGGGACCTCCCGATCGGTATCTCTTGATCATCTTTCGCCCGCTTTTTAGTATCTTCTCATACACATAGCCCTAGCAACCTCGAGATCTCTTCTTGAGGGCTTGCGGCACTCGAGATTCAAGCAATACCAGCCACCAAACACAGGACGTATGGTATTACCTCTCCGCGAGGGCCTAAACCTGTCTAAATTCTGTCTCCCGTGTGCACCCATCCGGATTTGCTGTGCTCACGCCGCCCCATATTCAGTATTGCCGAAATAATACTCCGACAGTTGGCGCGCCAGGTAGGGGCTGTGCGCATAGATCCATGTGCACGAGTCCGGATGGGTTCCGTCAACAACAATGGCGTTTTTGTCCCAGGAAGCGTCATGAGATTCGCTTCCCTGGACGTGATACCGAATCCTAGACAGCTTTTCCAATTCGGAAAGCTGGCTTTCATCGCCGACAAGATCGGCAAGCTTCACCTCTACTACTTGGCAACCCGTCGATCAGCGGAGGCTTTGTCAGCTTCTTTGCTCGGACTCACCCCTGAGTCCACACCTTCGGCTCCTCTCCCTAGGGACGAGGCTACGCCAAAATCGGACCTGCTGGTCACGCACGGGTTCTCACCCGTCGAACAGAGGTCCCGACTGGTTGGTGCTATCGATTTTCTCCTCCCCACCCTCGAGTATGACTCGGACGATTACGAGAGTTCAGGCAGTCACCATCCGTCCCGGAAGGTCTTCATGGCCAATCCTGACTCGCTGGACAACGGGGACGACCGATCAGTCCCCATCGTGGAGCAAATGCCTGCTGAGCCTTAAGCCACTCAGCTCCGTCTCCTCGCCAAGGAGGAGGAGCTGATCGAGTAGCAGACCAGGCTTGCTCGTCAACGCGACGAGCAACTCCGCAACAATGACATGAGGGCTCGAGGACGCCAAGTCCACAACGAGTTCCGCATGCGTGAAAGGGGCGGGATCCCAATATTCCCGCTTCCTAGTCACAACATCGTTGCTGCCACGATGGCAGCACACACCATTAATGTCCCTGAGGGCACCCCGGGACATGCCGAACTCCAGCGACTCCGCATCCTGCTCGAAGAAACAACTCTTCAGCAGGCTGAAGCCTTAGGGGACCGCGCAGGCTCTTCAGCAAGTGCTAGGAGTCGGCGCTCTTCAGGCCCCAGAAGCCCTCCAGCCGCGGAAGGCCACCGTTCAAACCTCGACCGTCATCAGCCGGCCGAAGCGGTTCACAAGCAACTCGGGCCCAATTGTGATGCACCGGGCACCATAGCCACACGGAGCCGCGCCCGTCTAGATATGGACAAAAACGCTCGCCGAGCCGGGTCGGTCCATAGCCGACTTGGATCGGACCGTGATGCACGGAACCCTGCTGACGCCGGAAGGAACGCTCATCGAGGCCCCGAGAGGGATGACTGCAGTGACCGTCGTGGCGACAGCAGCGCGACCAGTCGCGGCCGTTTTCCGACCTCCTTCGGCATGGGGTATGCAGGCCCGAAAGCATTCGGCACCCGCATCTGCAGCGTCATCTTCCCGTCACGATTCCGAGTCACCGGCATCGACAAATACACGGGCGAAACTCGGCTAGACATCTGGCTGGCCGATTATCACACGGCATGCAGAACCAATGGTGGCAACGACTACGTCGCAATCTATTATCTGCCGCTGTTTCTAGCCGACTCAGTACGAGCCTGGCTCACCAGCTTACCTCCGGGTTGCATCCAGTCATGGAGTGACCTCGAGACCCTCTTTGTGAACAACTTTCAGGGCACTTACAACAGGCCCGAGAATGCGTGAGACCTCTATAGTTGTACCCAAGAGGCGAATGAGACTCTCCGAGAGTACATTCAGTGTTTCTCCAAGAAGAAAAATTCTTTACCAGAAGTCCGAGAGGGTGACATCATCACTGCCTTCTCCAAAGGTGTTCGAAGCACCGACCTCATCCACAAGATAGCGTGTAAGAATCCTCAGACTACGCGTAATCTTTTTGATATTGCCAACATCTTCGCCACCGGTGAAGAGGCCGTCCGTAGCGCTACCAAGGCCGACAAGGGCAAGGGCAAGGCGCCCGAGTCCCCCAGTCGAGACACTCACCCCGAGTCATCTAGAAAGAAGTATCGGAAGCGCAAGGGCGGAGATCTCGTTGCTGCGGCTGAGCGCGCCCCGCCGCGCCGTCCTCAGCGCACCAACACGACCTTTGAAGAGATGATGAGTCAGCCGTGTCACTTTCATGGACCCAAGTCCAACCACCTGACACGCGACTGCAACCTCTTGAAGAATTTGAACAAGCCTTACGTCCCTAACCGAAACAAGAAAGAGCCCCCTCAGGACGAAGGTGACGAATTCCCGAAAGAGGCCGCTTGTCTAATGATCTTTGGCGGACCCAACGGCTACGAGTCCAAGCGTCGCCAGAAGATCACAGATCGAGAGGTCAACGCAGTGGAACCGGCCGTACCCCAGTACCTGCGATGGTCCGAGTCCGTGATTTCCTTCGGCCGCTCGGATCACCCCGAATACATCCCCCACCCGGGAAGATTCCCCTTGGTGGTGGACCTGATCATTTGTGGTGTCCGCCTCACCAAGGTCCTCATGGACGGTGGGAGTGGTCTTAACATTCTCTACATCAAGACTCTTGACGACCTGAAGATCTCCCGCTCCGAGATCAAGCCGACTGGTGCCCCCTTCCATGGGGTGGTACTCGGCAAGATGACGAGTCCACTCGGGCAGGTCAGCCTGCCCGTCATTTTTGGTACTCCCGACAACTTCCGGACTGAGACCCTCACCTTTGAGGTCGTCGACTTAGGATCGTATCACGCCATCCTGGGGCGTCCCTGCTACGCTAAATTCATGGCTGTCCCCAGCTATATCTACCTGAAGCTCAAGATGCCGGGCCCCCACGGAGTAATAACGGTGCAAAGCAGTTTCCAGCACGCGTACACGTATGACCTGGAAAATTGCAACCTCGCCGCGGCTCAAATCACTGCAGCCGAGCTTGACAACCTCAAGTCGGCTGTGGTTGAGGAAGCACCCCCTGCCAAGAAAGCTTCAACGTCGACATCCTTCCAGTCGGCACGGGACACCAAGTCAATCCAGCTCAACCTCGAAGACTCCTCCAAGACGACGCAGATCGGGACTGCACTCAGCGACAAATAGGAAAGCGCGCTCGTCAGCTTCCTCTGGGACAACCAGGATATCTTCGCATGGACATCTTCTGACATGCCCGGGGTTCCAAGGGAGGCTGCCGAGCACTCTCTGAATGTTCGGCCGGATGCTAAGCCGGTCAAACAGCGCTTACGCCATTTCGCTGAGGATAGACGTCAAGCAATAGGAGAAGAAATAGCCAAGCTTCTAGCAGCTAGCTTTATTAAAGAAGTGTATCATCCCGACTGGTTAGCGAACCCAATTCTTGTTCACAAAAAGAATGGAAAGTGGAGGATGTGTGTTGATTATACTAGCCTTAACAAGGCATGCCCCAAAGATCCTTTCACTCTTCCTCGCATCGACCAAGTGATTGATTCCACGGCCGGTTGTGAAATTTTGTGCTTTCTCGACACTTATTCGGGCTATCATCAGATCAAGATGAAGGAGGATGACGAGGTCAAGACATCTTTCATTACTCCCTTCGGGGCTTTCTGCTACGTATCCATGCCTTTCGGCCTGAAGAATGCCGGCGCCACGTACCAGCGGTGCATGCAGCGCTGCCTTCAGTCGCAAATTAGCAGAAACGTGCAAGCCTACGTCGATGATGTGGTAATCAAGTCCAAGAAAAAAGAAGACCTCCTAAGTGACTTGGAGGAAACTTTCTCTAACCTTAGGAGATTCAGCATGAAGCTCAACCCCAAAAAATGCGTATTCGGGGTCCCTTCGGGCAAGCTACTTGGTTTCATCATTTCTGAACGAGGAATCGAGGTCAACCCAGAGAAGATTGATGCCATCATCAAGATGGGTCCCCCAAGGGGCCTCAAGGATATTCAACGACTAATCGGGTGCATGGCGGCCCTCAGCCGATTCATCTCCCGACTCGACGAGAAGGCCCTGCCCCTCTACAAGCTCCTGAAGAAGTCGAACAACTTCACGTGGACATCCGAGGCCCAGGATGCCCTGGACGGGCTGAAAAGGCTACTGACCATGTCGCCAATACTGGCCGCCCCGATGCCCAACGAGCCGTTGCTCCTCTACATCGCGGCAACCACCCAGGTGGTCAGCACAGTTTTGGTCGTCGAATGCCCAGAGCCCGGCCACATCTAGAAGGTTCATCGCCTGGTCTACTTCATCATTGAAGTGTTGTCTGAGTCCAAGGCGCGATGCCCACAGATACAGAAGATCATCTATGTGGTGTTCATCACATCTCGGAAATTAATCCATTACTTCCAAGGGCACCTGATCACGGTGATCAGTTCCTTCCCGATTTCCGACATCATCAACAATCGCGACTCCACGGGGAGGATCGCTAAATGGGCAATGGAACTCATGGCATTCGGCATAGTTTATGCCCCCCGCACGGCCATCAAGTCCCAGGCTCTCGCTGACTTTGTGGCCGAGTGGACGGAAGTCCAGTCTCCACCCTCTATCATCGACCTCGAACACTGGATGCTCTACTTCGATGGCTCACTGATGCTCTAGGGAGCGGGGGCTGGCATCGTACTTATCTCCCCGAAAGGAGAACACTTCAAGTATGTGTTGTAGATCCACTTCTCCGCATCTGACAATGTCACCGAATACGAAGCTTTACTTCACGGACTTCGCATTGCCGCTTCACTCAGGATTCGCCGCCTCCTGGCCCGCGGAGACTCCGAACTGGTGGTCCGGCAGGTCATGAAGGACTAGTCATGCAGAGACCCCTCCATGGAAGCCTACTGCCAAGAAGTGCGCTAGCTCGAAGCCAAGTTCGACGGCCTTGAAATTACGCATGCATGTCCTACGCCGAGACAACGAGGCCGCGGATGCACTCGCCAAGCTGGGGCCCAGTCGGGATGTCGTCCCGACTAGAGTATTCCTCCAGGAGCTACACATCCCCTCCATCAAGGCAGAAATGGCACCCGAGACCGAAGAACCACAAGGTCAGGAATCCGATGGCGCTCAACAGTCCTCACTAGAGGTCCTAGTCATCACTCCCGACTGGACTACGCCTTTTCTCGACTACCTCCTGTGAGAGACTCTCCAATCGGACCCGACAGAAGCGTGGTGCCTCGCCCGCTGTGCCAAAGCGTAAGTCGTGATTGAAGACGAGCTCTACAAGAAAAGCACTTCTGGAATCCTCTAGCGGTGCATTCCCCAAGACCAAGGACAACAACTACTACGGGATATTCACTCGGGAGACTGCGGACACCATGCGGCGCCCAAGTCGCTCATCGGTAAAGCCTTCAGACAAGGTTTCTACTGGCCGACTGCCGTTTCGGACGCCGCCCACATTGTCCACACTTGCGAAGGGTGCCAATACTTCGCCCGGCGGACACACTTGCCGGCTCAGGCACTCCAACCTATTCCGATCACCTGGCCCTTCGCCGTCTGGGGTCTGGACATGGTGGGCCCTCTCAAGAAGGTGCCCGGGGGCTATACACACCTTTTTGTCGCAGTCGACAAGTTCACCAAATGGATTGAAGCCAAGCCAGTTGCCACGATAACTGTGGAAAAGGCCGTTTAATTCTTCCGGGATATCGTTTTCCGTTTCGGCGTCCCCAACTGCATTATCACAGACAACGACACTCAGTTCACTGGTCGAGCCTTCCTCCGATTCTGTGACGACTACAACATTGGCCTTAACTTCACAGCCGTGGCTCACCCACGCACTAACGGGTAGATTGAGCGGTCCAATGGCCTGATCATGCAGGGCATCAAACCTCGGATCTTACAGCGCCTAAAGAAGTTCGCGGGCAAATGGGCGGCCGAGCTGCCCTTGGTACTCTGGAGCCTGCGAACTACACCAAACCAATCCACCGGTTACACACCTTTCTTCATGGTATATGGTGCCGAGGCCGTCCTCCCGACTGACTTGGAATACGGATCTCCGTGCATCCGCGCCTACAACGAGGCCGAGTCAGAGGAAGCAAGACAAAACGCCCTCGATCAACTCGAAGAAGCACGCGAAGTCGCATTCCTTTGATCGGCAAAGTACCAGCAGGGATTACCACAGTAGACATGTGCGCGGCCGTTCATTCAACGTTGGTGACTTGGTCCTGCGTCGAGTCCAATCCAGCAAAGACCAGCACAAACTCTCGCCACACTGGGAAGGTCCGTACGTGATCGCCGAGGTGCTGCGCCCGGGGGCTTACGGACTGAAGGACAGCGACGACAACATCTTCACCAACGCATGGAACATCGAACAGCTACGTCGCTTCTATGCTTAAACCTTTATTCCAACAGCTCGAATATATGAATAAAACATTTTCTCTTTCACTCCGCATGAAACAAGTTTTGCAGTCCCCGAGTGACCTACTATGCACGCCAATGGCTAACGCATAATGGACACTCGGGATCACACCCTCCGGGTGCACTCAGGTGCACTCGGGTTTCCTCATGTACGCAAACCATTCTAGTACTGTGTGCAATCCGACGCTAACTCTTTGACTCTGATCGCTGGTTTACGCCACAACCTTATGCTACACGGGACAAAAGCCCACGGCTAATCTCTGCAAAGGAGGCTACAACGGATTGGCAAGAGCAAAAACAAAAGACTCACATACACACGAATGAATCTTCTTGCGGAGGAAACACAAAAACCTTGATCAAAAGCGTGATTAAAGATTACTCGGAATCCCCGAGTACTTTACATACAAATGTTCATTATCCAAAAAACACTCGATTCTCTCGAGCAGTTCACCTACAACTATCTTTTTACAGGCCGGCCCGGTCCATGAGGGAGTTCGCCGTGGACTCGACGATGTTCATCATCTCCAGAATATCTTCGTCCAGAACGTCAGCGGCGTACCCCTCCCCGATCGCCTACATGTCGAGCAACGGGTAGTGGGACCTTGCCAGCGCCAGGGCCACGATGGCTCCTGACCGTGAAGCTTCCGCCCCCAGCCTCTTCACTTGGTCGGGGCGCTTGCTGAAGGCGCTCCGCGACCGCTTCTATGGAGTCTGGGGCCGGCTCCTCTTCCCAGATGGTGCCTGTCACGGACCCGTGATCCACATATGGTTAGGGGAACGCGAAGTCGCCAAGGACCGAAGGACTCGTCAGCCGCGGTGGCACGGTACCTGCGCCGTACGCACCGAGACGGGACGATCCGACACCCGCCACGTGCGGGCCGGCCGGAAGCGACCAATCTTCCCAGAACCACATATAGATCCCTGATCCAGTGAAGGGGTAATACCGTGGGATAAGACTGCGCTCCATGATAGTCGTAGGAGGACTAGAGCCCGGGATACGCATCCCCTCAACCCAACCTAGCCACAAGGTGCGACTCTGGAAGGTCCAACTCTGCTCTGCCGTCCGCGCGAGGCGTGACGGTCGTAGGAGGCTTAACGAGTACGGGACGAATCCCCTGAACCGACTCCACCAGAGCTACACAGGACTAGTGGTTCGCTCACCTCTGCCATCACGAAATGCAATCCTAACACGCAATAATACCACTGCACCGTTGCCCACATACTTCATCACATACACGCATTGTACATGGGCAACCCGGATAACAACTCGAATACCATAACGAAGCACTACACATGATATTAATATTAGCTGTCCACGAAGTGAACTTAAACATGTATCAGACGGACATAACCGAAGGTTTTAGTCAAGTTAGAAATATTTACAACACAGCGGAATAAAAGAACCAAAAGCCCACAGCGGTGCATCAACCGCTGCCTAAGACCCAAAAGTTCCCACGAGTCGAACGCTGACCAAGGAAGCCTGCGAACTATGCATCCTCATAAAACCCCGCAACGGTTGGCTCACCTGCACAAGTCTAGGAATATCCTAGGTGAGTACAAAAGTACTCGCAAGACTTAATCGTGCTTGATTAAATGTCCTACCCATACTAGTTCAATAACAATTAAACATGAATGCTTCTCAGAGTAACAATATATAAGTAAACATCTAGCATAAGGAAATGAACATTACAGGTATAACAACCCAAGCAGATATCCAATTCAAACCCAAATCCTGAACACAATCCAACACCATGATCAATTCACACTCGAATCCAATTCACCAAGTCCAGCCAACAGAATGACTCATGATTCAAAATCCAATCAATCCACACAGGACAGGAGCACGATGAAGTCGCCTCAGGTTAGTATTACCACGCAACACCAACTTTATTCATCGTGCCCGATGAAGTCTCCTCAAGTTGGTGTCGTGAAATACCAACTTTATTCATCGTGAACCTTCCTCAATTCTCAGATAACACGATGAAATCTCCTCCGGTGGTATTACCACGCAACACCAACTTTATTCATCGTGCCCGATGAAGTCTCCTCAGGTTGGCGTCGTGAAATACCACTTTATTCACCATGCACCTCTCATCAACTCTCAGGTAACACGGTGAAGTCGCCTCAGGTCGATATTGCGACGACACACCAACTTTATTCATCGTGCCCGATGAAGTCCCCTCAGGTTGGCGTCGCGCAACATCAACTTTATTCACCATGCACCTCTCAATCAGTTCTCACATCGTACTTGAACAAAGTTAGGCGATTAGGGCAACACTTAAGACTCTCGACATGGCGACCCTTCCTACGCATACTAGTTCACGAATTCCAAACAGAGATTTAGTTAAGCATTTCATCACACGCATACATTATAGTATAAAGCATGGTAACAACGACAATAAGGAAATGCAACAAGCTCTGCTTGCCTTCGTCGTAGGGTTCGGAGACTTGGGTGAGCTCAACGGTTTGCGGATCTTCCTCTTCGGGCTCTGTCGTAAACAACGCAAGCCATCGGAAAGGAAACGATAAAATAAGATAAGTTCCAGCATGTATGCATGATGGATGGAGCTAGGGGTACAACCTTAACATGCATCATGATTATTAAGATTATATGGTTACAAGGTCTTTCCCACTTTCAAATGCATGAACATTAATGTATTGACCTAGCAATTGCATACATTGATTATTTAGTTTGAACATTAGCTAGGGTTATACGTGATATGCACGACGAACGATTGTACCTAGGGTAACATTTTAGAGGAAACAACTACGAAAGCAAGTGTGAATGTAGGAGTTATTTGGTGATTCTAACTCACGCATGCATACTAAGTTAAATTAAACCTTATTAGGGTTTCAACATATAGGCTTAGGTTTAGTTGAAAATATAAACAAGGAGATACACTCATGAGCATACCAATTTGTAATCTTTAGAACTATAGTTATAAACTATAACATTTTCAAATATTCCATACTTGGCATTAGCTCCTAGCATTCTCAATTCTAACAAGCCATACCCTGCAAGAACACTCATCACAAATGCTAAACATATCCCCCAAAAAGAACCCACCCCTGCTGTTCTTGCTTCACTAGGGAGGAGGAGCTTGGAGGAGTAGCCCAGAGGAGCTCCGGGTGGCTGCTGCTGGGAGCTGCTCGGGTGGACCTGAGCAAGGAAAGGGGGAGGAGAGGTAAGGGGAGGAAGAGGAGAGGGGAATGCAGGAGGAGAAAGGTAGGGGAGGAGCTGGAGCAAGCTCACCGGAGCGCCGGCGCTGGCTCGCCGGAGCTGGCGCCGGAGTTGAAGGAGAAGGAGGCGCCGGTGGAGCAAGGAGCACGGGAATGAGCAAAGGAGGGGGATTTTGGCCGTGGAGGAGAAAAAGAGGAGGGGGAGGACCTTGGGCGCCTTTTATAGGAGCCCCCGGCGGGTTCTCCCCGAGAACGCCACCGCCCACCGCCCCCAACCGGCGGTGGCGACGTGGCGGTCGAGTTCTGACACCCGGACGCGCACCCGGAAAGCAACCCGGAGAATGACCCGGAATCCGGGCCGCCCGGACGTACCGCTCGGAGGGTCCGGATGGAACCTCCGGCCTTCACAATTGGACCATTTTTCTTCTCTGGACTCACTCGGAAAGTGATCCGGAATCCACTCGGATTCCGAACTCACCCGGACGTTCACCCCGGAGGCTCCGGATGGAACCTCCGGTTGTACTGAAATTCCTAAATTGCTCTCTGGACTCGCCCGGAATTCCACTCGGAAATCACTCGGAATTTCCGGACCACCCGGATGTTGCACTCGGAAGCTCCGGATCAAGCATCCGGCTGGCCGACTCACCCCAACACCCGTACTGGACTCACCCGGAAATTAGTTCGGAGGCCACCCGGAATTTCCGGGCAGCCCGGAGGTTCCGTCCGGAGGCTCCGGACCAACTTCCGGATCAACCCAGAGGAGGGAAATTCTCCCTGCCCTTAATTTGACCTATAGCGACATTATAACTTTATGGACTATGGTTTACCCAAATAAGTTGATTGGTGTTAATTGGTTGAAAGTGGTTGCCTAAAATGAGATATGCACATATTCTATAACATATAGCTTCTCAAAATTCCAGTTTATGCAAGGGGTGATGCATGGGTAATGCCATGTATGCATGAGGCAAACTAGGAACTTATTTATATATTCACATGGGTGTTACAAAGCCTACCCCCCTTACAAAGATCTCGACCCGAGATCTCTAACGGTTAACAAACAAGAAAGGAAACTCGCTTCTAAGCCAATCTTCACGCTCCCAAGTGGCTTCGTCTTCGGTGTGGTTACTCCATTGCACCTTGAGAAACTTGATGGTTCGGTGTCGAGTTTTGCGCTCGGATTCATCGAGGATGCGTACTGGATGTTCCCGGTAGGAGAGGTCTTCATGTAATACTTCCATCTCAGGGTTGACTTTCGTTTCGGGGACGTGATGGCAAGGTTTCAGCTGGGACACATGAAAAACATCATGTAATCGGGATAGCTCAGGAGGTAATTCCAGCTGATAGGCCACGGTTCCGCGCTTGGCTAGGATTCGATAGGGACCGATATGGCGAGGAGCTAACTTTCCTTTCATTGCAAAACGACGGACTCTTCTGAAGGGAGTGACCTTGAGATATACATTATCCCCGATCTGAAAAGTAACTTCACGGCGACGGGGATCGGCATAGCTCTTCTGCCTAGACTGAGCTTCACGAAGACGTTCCCGGATAAGGTGAACTAAATCTTCGGCTTCCTCAATTGGTTAGGTCCAAAGAATTGCCTCTCGCCGGTCTCGGACCAGTTCAATGGAGTCCTACACTTCCGTCCGTAAAGTACTTCAAAGGGTGCCATACCGAGACTAGCTTGATAACTATTATTGTAGGCGAACTCTGCATATGGCAAACAATCTTCCCAATTGGAACCTAATGTGAGGGCACATGACCTCAACATGTCTTCAAGAATCTGATTTGTTCGTTCCACTTGGCCTCCTGTTTGAGGATGAAAGGCGGTACTGAAAGACAGGGAAGTTCCCATAGCTTCGTGTAAGCATTTCCAAAACCGATTAGTGAATTGGGTGCCTCGATCGGAAACAATTCTTTTGGGGACACCATGAAGAAAAACAATCCGGGAGATGTACAATCTCGCGAGATGGCTCACTTTATGGGTAGTTTTCACCGGGATGAAGTGAGCGACTTTGGAAAGGCGATCCACAATCACCCATATTGCGTCATTGCCCTTCGGGGATTTCGGTAAGCCTACCACAAAATCCATACCAATTTCTTCCCATTTCCACTCGGGAATAGGGAGTGGCTGAAGCAGGCCCGCAGGTCTTTGATGCTCGGCCTTCACACGACGGCACACATCGCACTCGGCAACATAGCGAGCGATCTCCCGCTTCATCCGGGTCCACCAAAATCGGCGACGAAGATCTTGGTACATCTTGGTACTGCCAGGATGAATGGCTAACGGGGAATTATGAGCTTCATGGAGGATTTGGTCCTTCAGCTGTTGGTCTTTGGGCACCACAAGCCTTTTCCCAAACCATAGGATTCCATCTTTATCTTCAGTGAAACAAGTCGTTGTTCCACCCTTCACTTTTTCTCGGATTTTCTGCATACCAACGTTCTGAGCTTGGGCAGTCTTGATTTGATCTTCTAAGGATGGTTTTATCTCAAGAGTGGTAAGGGTGCTTTGCTCAACCATCTCTAGATTGAGCCGCTGAAATTCTTCATGAAGTGGTGGCTGATGCTTCATAATCATGGTGTTGTTGCAATAAACCTTCCGACTAAGTGCATCGGCAACAATGTTGCCCTTTCCAGGGGTATAATTTAAACCCAAATCATAGTCCTTGATGAGCTCAAGCCATCTTCTTTGGCGAAGGTTCAGGTCTGGTTGAGTAAACAGGTACTTCAAGCTTCTGTGATCGGAATAGATTTCGCAACGGTTACCGATGAGGAAATGTCGCCAAATCTTGAGAGCATGCACTACGGCAGCTAACTCCAAATCATGGGTGGGGTAGTTGGCTTCATGAGGTCGCAATTGACGTGAAGCATAAGCTACCACGCGACCTTCTTGCATGAGGACACAACCTAACCCATTCCGAGAAGCGTCACAATACACCTCGAAGCTTTTGTGGATATCTGGGAGAATAAGCACAGGAGCTGATGTTAATTTCTTCTTGAGATCTTGGAAGCTCTCTTCACATTTGTCGGACCACACGAACTTCTTGTCCTTCTTTAACAGTTCGGTCATTGGCTTTGCTATGGAAGAGAATCCTTCGATGAACCGACGGTAATAGCCTGCCAGACCTAGGAAACTGCGAACTTGAGTGACTGACTTAGGCTGCTTCCATTCTTGAACGGCTTGCACTTTGTTCGGGTCAACAGCGACACCTTCGGCTGAAAGAACATGACCCAAGAATTCCATTTGGGACTTCCAAAATTCACATTTAGAGAATTTTGCATACAACCGATGCTCTCGGAGCTTTTCGAGCACTTTCCTCAGATGGTCTTCGTGCTCCAGTTCGGATTTAGAATAGATGAGGATATCATCAATAAAGATGATCACAAATTGATCAAGATACTCCATGAACACCGAATTCATGAGTTGCATAAAAGTGGAAGGAGCGTTGGTTAACCCGAAGGACATAACGGTGTATTCGTATGACCCATAACGAGTGGTAAAAGCAGTTTTAGGAATGTCTTCAGATCTGATTTTAATCTGGTGGTAACCCAACCTGAGATCGATCTTGGAGAAGACACATGCTCCGGTCAATTGGTCAAATAGGTCATCGATTCGAGGAAGAGGATACTTGTTCTTCACGGTGGAGCAAGGAGCACGGGAATGAGCAAAGGAGGGGGATTTTGGCCGTGGAGGAGAAAAAGAGGAGGGGGAGGACCTTGGGCGCCTTTTATAGGAGCCCCCGGCGGGTTCTCCCCGAGAACGCCACCGCCCACCGCCCCCAACCGGCGGTGGCGACGTGGCGGTCGAGTTCTGACACCCGGACGCGCACCCAGAAAGCAACCCGGAGAATGACCCGGAATCCGGGCCGCCCGGACGTACCGCTCGGAGGGTCCGGATGGAACCTCCGGCCTTCACAATTGGACCATTTTTCTTCTCTGGACTCACTCGGAAAGTGATCCGGAATCCACTCGGATTCCGAACTCACCCGGACGTTCACCCCGGAGGCTCCGGATGGAACCTCCGGTTGTACTGAAATTCCTAAATTGCTCTCTGGACTCGCCCGGAATTCCACTCGGAAATCACTCGGAATTTCCGGACCACCCGGATGTTGCACTCGGAAGCTCCGGATCAAGCATCCGGCTGGCCGACTCACCCCAACACCCATACTGGACTCACCCGGAAATTAGTTCGGAGGCCACCCAGAATTTCCGGGCAGCCCGGAGGTTCCGTCCGGAGGCTCCGGACCAACTTCCGGATCAACCCAGAGGAGGGAAATTCTCCCTGCCCTTAATTTGACCTATAGGGACATTATAACTTTATGGACTATGGTTTACCCAAATAAGTTGATTGGTGTTAATTGGTTGAAAGTGGTTGCCTAAAATGAGATATGCACATATTCTATAACATATAGCTTCTCAAAATTCCAGTTTATGCAAGGGGTGATGCATGGGTAATGCCATGTATGCATGAGGCAAACTAGGAACTTATTTATATATTCACATGGGTGTTACAGTGCCGCAAAACCGTCCGACCCGCCGCCTGCAGCGACTCGGCCAACTCACGGGTCTTCTTGAGGCGAGCTTGAAAAGCTACAAAGACAGAGCAGGAACATGAGCGAAACGACCACCTGGCCCTGACCTGCGGAGAAACCCGAGTCAAAAGGCTTACCGGCTTTCGGCGTCCGCGGCCCTCTTGTTTGCCACCTCGGCAGTCGCCAGAGAGTCAGCGGTCCCTCTTGTTCGCCGCCTCGCATCCTCCAAAGCCCGCCTCAGGCTGCCGTCCACATGGCCGCCTTGCTCTCCAGATACTCCACGCGGGTTTTCTCCGCCGTGAGCATCTCCTGGAGCTTGTAGGCCTGGTCCTTGGCGGCGTCGAGCTCCTGGACGCGGGGCCTCACCCCCTCAAGCTCCGCCCAGAGCTTCGCGGCCTCATCTTCAGCGGCTGCAGAAGACAACACATCAGTACGCCAAGAGGCGAAAAGGACAACCAACGCAAGTCGGACTCCTCACCTTTGGTTCGGGCGATCTCCTGGGAAAGGCCCGCCTGCAGAGCAGTAATTTCAGCCCCACGCTTGCGGGCCATGTCCTCTGCCGCCTGGTGGCTCGCAGCCAGTTTATCCCACTCGGCCTTCCGCAGGTCGAGTCGGTCAAGGACTGGCAGCCGGTCCTGAAGGAAGGCGGTCTTGTCTTGCGACCGGCGATTCAGTTTCTACAAAAAAAAGAAGCCACAGAAATCAAGCCACCCGGGAAGATTAGCAAGACCCTCCACTCGGTCCCACGGACCCAGCGGAGGCTCGGGGGCTACACCCTCCGGGTGCACTGTTCGTGCACCCAGAGTCAAACCTACAAGGAAAGCAAAGGACCCTCCGCCTGACTATCCTAGTCGAACGCAGGCTCGGGGGCTACACCCTCTGGGTGCACTGTTCATGCACCCAGAGTGAAAACTACGGAAAAGATAAGGGTCCCCCGCCCGACTACCTTAGTCGGGCAGAGGCCCGGGGGGCTACTCCCTACGGACACACTCATAAAAACAGAGATGACTCACCTGCATCAACGGGCGCAACCTGCCGTTTAGCAGGTTGGCTCCCTCCTTCACCGTCTTCATCAGGGCCGGGAGCATCTCGCCGAGTTGAGTGGCGACGTCCGTCGCGTCGCTCCACTCCTCCTCCTCCCGAACGTCGTCGATCTCCCGGATGGTCATGGCGGCCACGCGGGGTCCGATTGCCGGACCCAGAGCGGCCGGAGCACCAACTCGGAGGATGGCCGGGGAGGCGGAGCGCGCTGAACTCCTCGACCGTAGATGGGCAACTTGAGATTGCCTCTGCGGTCCTGCGGGGCGGCTCCAGCTGAACCTGGGCCTGCCCCTCCCGACGCCTCCGAGCTCGGGCCGGCCTCCCCAGGCACACCCTGAGCCGACGTTCCTGCAGAGGGCTCCTCCACCTGAGGAGCGGCAGGCGAGGCAGGCTGTGCACCAGCCCGCTCAGGAGACGGTCAGGGAGGCGAAGACGTGGCCGCACGCGGAGGCGACGAGGGCCGGGCATCCGACCCCTGGCAGGTCCCCACCTTGGCTAGATCCCGGGGTACTCGACGGAGCCTTCGGGACGTCTCCCGTCCTTTGCGCTCTGCAAGAGAAACCCGGACCCGTCAGTCCCGAAGAGCACAGATAAGCAAGCATTCGCTGAAATACTTACTTGGCAGATCGAGGGACGGGGACGCGCTTCTTAAGCCCCGAGGCTCGCGCCCGGACGTGGCAGCAGTCGGAGTCGGCGACGTCGCGGATCCCGCCTTGATCCCCGAAGGCGGCGTCGCGGTTCTCTTTTCCCCCCGGCTGGGGGGAACATCATCTTCGGCCGCTCGAGGAATTCCACTCGGGGCGGCAGCCGGCGTCACCGGATCGGGGCCAGCGGAGGAGCCGCCCTGCTCTGCCGGAACAGCGCCCGTGGCAGCGGAGCCACCGAGTCAGGACGGGCGGAGGAACCGCCCTGCCCAGACGAAGCGGTGCCCGCCGCAGTAGGCGTCGCCGGGCTGGGACTGGCAGCGGAGCCGCCTTGTCCCCCCGGAGTAGCGCTCGCCGACGGCCTTCGTCTCCTGATTACGCGGAGCGGGACGTCGTCATCTTCTTCCTCTTCCTCCGGAGCCGCGCGCTCGGCGGAGGGGGCTGGGCACCACAGTAGCCGGCGCCTTCCCTTTGAAGACCCGGCCCTTTGAAGACCCGCTCGGAAGAGGACGCTCCGGTCGTCCCCTGCGGTGGCGCCCCGCCGCCGGAAACGTCGGCGTATCGCGGCTGGTTCCAGATCTCCTTCTCAGGAAGGGGAACGTCGGAACTAAAGCCGAACAGAATCTGCGAAGTCGGAAGGCAAGAAAAGAAAGTCAGAGTCACACTTAGTGGCGCACAAATGAGAAGAGTCAGAAGTTTGATCGCTTACCTGACTCGGAGGGTTGGCTCTGCTGAAGGGCGGCGGACGTCCGGAGAAATCCAGACTGGTCCCCTGAGCCATGAGCCTTTCAACCCGGCGCTGCACCATACCCTCCGGGAGCTCTTCGGAGGACTCCCGGGTAGGGTCATGCTCGTCGGTGTACATAAACATCGGGTGGGCCCTTAGCTTAGCAGGCTGCACCCACCACCGAATGAAGGTGGCGACAGACGACGGCTCCGGTGACGCCCGCCTGGATTGCCTCGGCGAGCTGCGACAGGAGGACCGCGATCCCGTCTTGCTCCCGGTCCAGCGGTGGCTCGGACCAGCTTGGCTTGATCTCGGAGGCTGACCCGTGAACGCCGGAAGCGACGGGGCGGGGTTCGCGCAGTAGAACCAGTTTGCATGCCACCCCTTGTTGGAGGTCTGCATTGGCAAACTCAGGTACTGCTTCGCCGCCCCCGACCTCAGTTGGAACCCGGCGCCGCCTACCACTGCCGGCTGGCCCTTGCTGGGCTGCGGCTTCACCATGAATAGGTGTTTCCACAGGGCGAAGTGCGCCTCAATGCCGAGGAAGCACTCGCACAAGGTGATGAAGCACGCGACGTGGAGCAGGCTGTTGGGGTTGAGGTTGTGCAGCTCCAGGCCGTAGTAGTAGAGGAGGCCCCGCAAGAAAGGGTGAGCGGGCACGGAGAAGCCCCGCTCAAAGAAGGAACCGAGGACCACTACCTCACCCGTGTTCGGGGTGGGAAATGGCTCCCCGGCGGCGGCGCGCCACTCTACCAACTCCTTCGGCGGCAGCACCCCGGTCCGCACCATGTTCTCCAGCCGCAATTCAGTCGCCGTGGACGTCATCCATGGAGCCATCGGGTCGGCGGTGGAGGTCTTCTCACTTAAAAGCTTCCACACCAAGGCGTCCTCCTCAGCGTCGATCGAATCTGCCACCCACTCAGGGGTTTGCATTCGGTGGCGGCGGGGTGGATTTAGGGTTTTTTTGGTGTATGGCGGCGGTTCCCCGAATCGACAGTGCTCGAGGAAGACGAAGGGATTTGGGCGCAGAAGGAATGAGGCGTGCACTGGAAGGCGTAAGTGGACCCCGCCGTTCGCTCGGTCTTATAAAGGGGAACGTTTTCGGGCGGCGCGACCCTTCCGCTTCCACGAACGCGCGATCTTCCCGCGCCCAAGAAGCGCCTTTTTGGCTTCCATTACGCACGATAACGGCCCACGTCGCGCCCTGTTAGCACCCTGGCACCGTTTTCCCGTGGTTTGCGCCCTCTAACAGAGGGGTCCGACGGTTGGCCTTCCAGGGTTAAATAGCCGTTCGGAATATCCCCCACAAATAGCAACTGCAACGTGCTTCCCGCAAGCCACTAGCCGGCTACCGACAGATTCAGGACCGGGCGTTACAGTTTTGAAGGGTTTCAATGATTGGCCTCAAGCAGGAACGCAATCACTTGAATACACCCGAGTGAAGGGCAGTAATGGCGTGCCTTCCGCAGGCCACAAGTCGGATGCCGAGCAACTCGGAGCTACCGGATTCTCCACCTGGACCTTCCGAGAACGCCGTTCCGAAGGCTTCAGGATCCAGAATTTCTGGATTCAGTGGAATGACTCGGTGTAAGGCTTCGTCACTCGGGAACCTATGCGCCATGGCTTGTTTCTCTGGTTCTGAGCGTGAATTTCAGAGGCATTCCTTCAGGGGACACTAGCTGGTCTCGAGCCACTCGGGAAGCCAGGTGCTACTCGGAAATTCAGTCGGGATTCATGGTATGTCCCCCGCTGGGCTATCAGCCAGTCTCTGTCCATCAGGATAGACTGGATACCACCAGAATTTACCCGCTACTCACTCACCCGCCATGATATTCCTGCCTTACGGGTGAATATCACTTGGCTCTTTATTGTCTTTTCCACAGGAGTTCAATCAGTCCTTCACAATCTTCCTGCAAGCAATCAGACAGTATGCCCAAACGGAGGCCACTCGGGAAGCTTGTCCAGAAGAGGAGGCCGACAGCAGTTAGATCGTGAAGGACTCGGGGGCTACTGATGATGACATGGCACCCTGGGTATCATCAAGGAGGACGAATCCGGCCCTCTGGCCATAGGGTGGGCCGGACCGACTACTCGGAGTCCGACTTCTACACGGGGGCGCCTCATCAACTTGGAGTACAAGACAGGATAAGCACAAGTCTGGCAATCCCGGATTCTGTTGTAACCAATTAGGAAACCAATCTGTAAACCGATCCGGCCTCTTGTAACCCTACCCCGGTCATCTATATAAGGCTGGGTAGGGACCTCCCGATCGGTATCTCTTGATCATCTTTCGCACATCTTTTATCATCTTCTCATACACATAGCCCTAGCAACCTCGAGATCTCTTCTTGAGGGCTTGCGGCACTCGGGATTCAAGCAATACCAGCCACCAAACACAGGACGTAGGGTATTACCTCTCCGCGAGGGCCTGAACCTGTCTAAATCTTGTCTCCCGTGTGCACCCATCCGGATTTGCTGTGCTCACGCCGCCCCATATTCAGTATTGCCAGAATAATACTCCGACATTAACGAAGTGACGATAAAATCTAGCAAGTCTTTAAAAATTCTGCATTTTTTTGACAATTTTAGGAGGCGGCCAACTATATATGGCTTCGATCTTGGCTTGATCAACTTCAATACCCTGTGGAGTAATAACATAGCCAAGAAATGATACTCAGTCAGTGAAAAAGGTGCACTTCTCAAGGTTACCAAATAAATGTGCATCACGTAAAGCATTGAAAAAGTAGGTAGTTGATCATATGTTCCTCTAGAGATTTTCTATAAATCAGAATATCATCAAAATAAACCACTAGAAATCATCCAATGAAAGCACTAAAACTTCATTCATCAATCGCATAAAAGTACTTTGTGCATTAATTAAACCAAAAGGTATCACTAACCACTCATATAAACCAAATGTGGTTTCAAATGTTGTGTTCTTCATCTCCTAATTTCATATGAATCTGGTGGTAAGCATTACGCAAATCAACTTTAGAGAACACGGTAGAGGCAATTAATTCATCAACCATATGATCTAACCTAGGAAAAGGATGACGATAGAAAACAGTAATATTATTGATAGCTCTACAATAAACACACATACGACATGATACATCTTTCTTGGGTACCAAAATAACAGGAACATCACATGGACTAAGAGATTCGTGAACATAACCTTTGTTTAGTAGTTCTTGTACCTCTCGCTTTATTTCTTTCATCTCCTCGGGGTTGGTACGGTATGGTGCACCGTTGGGCAGCAAGGCAGCAGGGATCAAATAAATTTGGTGCTCTATCCCTCAAATTGGTGGTAATCCCGGTGGTACATCTTTTGGAAGATGTCGGAGTACTCCTGCAAAATGTTAGCAACAATAGGAGGCAAAGAGGGAAGCATATCCTCAAATGAAAATAAAGCTTCTTTGCAAATAAATGCATAGCAAACAGAATCACTAGTATCCAAATCAGAAATATCATATTAAGTAGCAAGGAAACATGTACCTTTCAATTTTATTTCATTTACTTATCTCGGTTCAGATTTGCACTTACTCTTATGTTGCTCTAAGTCTTTACTGCAATCTGATTTTTCACTCTTAGCTTGCTCTTGATTTTCATCATGCACAGATTCTCTATCATATTGCCATGGCCTACCAAGTAATAGAGTGCATGCTTGCATAGGTACCACATCACAATCAACAAAATCATCATACGCAGCAATAGTAAAATGTACTAGCGTCATTCTTGTTACCTTGAGTTTGTCGCTGTTGTTGAACCATTGAATGCAGTAGGGGTGAGGGTGCGACCTAGTGGTGATTGAGAGTTTCTCCGCCATCCCTAAGCTAGCCAAATTATTGTAGCTCCATTGCTAATAATACAAATAGCACGCTCCTTGACAACTCCTTTTGTTTGGAACAAATTATGCTATTGATTTTGCTCAACACGGCTCATTTGCACTCTCAATACCTATTGTGCAATCAAGCTCATATACTGATCAGCATTTTTGGTGCCCATAAGTTCCATCTCTTGTTTAGATTCGTGGTCACCTTGTTCTTGTTCAACAATTAGGGCATAGGTCTTTTCATCATAATCACTAGCTGAATCATATTCACCATTTTCGTGTATGAGCATCACACGCTTAGTTGGACTCTTTTGTTGCATGTGAACGTAACCTTTGAAGTGATGACATTGTGTATCTTCATCTTCTCGGTTGATGCAATGGAGGTAGAAGAACTCTTTGTCAGGGTAGCCGGTGTACTCTTTGAGGTTGTAGGTGCTTGCGGGGCTGGTTTTGATGTATAAGGCCTTGACTTGTTGTTGGAAGAGGTCGAGGAAGTGGTACATTTGGACGGGAAGCGAGTGTGTGAAGCGTACACGAAGAATTATGACCTATAGAAAAATTAGTCCTTGTCTTCGGTTGTCGATCCTGCACTTCACATTCAACTTTGCAAGTAAGATGGAATAACTGAGTAATAGAATTATACTCCTTATAATCCGAAATGGTCTAAATCTCATGATTTAATCCACCAAATAACCTAGTCATCATAATCTCATTATCCTCGAGTCAAGCACAACGAATTATAAACTAGTTTACAGTTCTTGATAATATTCTTCCACAAAATTGGTGGTATGTTTCAAGTGTTGGAGTTTATTAAGCAATTCCTGTTGATAATAAGGATGTATAAATCTAGTAACATGACATCTTTCAAAGCAATCCAAGTAGTAGGTATATTATCAGCATACAACCTACAATATTCACTCCATCAGATACAAGCAAAATTAGTAAATTCACAAACAACAGCCCTAACTTGGTGATCCCTAGGATAATTATGGCATGCAAAGTTTTTTCTACCTCTAATTCCCAAGTAAGATAAGTAGCAGGATTATAATGACCCTCAAATGATGGCATATGTAGCTTAAGTTTGGGAGCATCATCATGTTCACGTACCTCTTGAGTGGTGCCATACCATGTTGGTTGTAGTGCAGCCATCGATGTATGTGATCATTGTTGGTGTTGATGGCATCCTCGTCTTCGGATCCACCAACGTAGTCATTGTAGTCGTCCTCCTCGATGTCTCCCGTGGCAACACCTAAAGCAGCATGGTTAGTGCAAAGATGCACCGAGGCACCAAAAGTAGTAGTTGCCTGGTCGGGGATCACACGATGTGCTCGCTGTTGTATAGCAGTGAGGACGGGAGATGGTATGCACAGAAGTGGAGGTGGCTGTTGTGGTGGTGGTGCTTGAGGTGTTCCATCCAAATGGGCAAGAGGAGTGTCAAACTTGGTGGACAGCTCATGAACACTCCCCTCAAGCCCGTCGATACGGTTGATGGTGTGGCTGATCTGTGCATCTATGTCCTAGGCATGGTTGGACACCACTGCTTGAAAATCAGCACTTATCCTCTGTGAAGCGAAGAGTGAGATCATCCCCTCTGTTCACTTGAGAACCTGTCATCATTAGCAGAAAACAAGAAACAAAATCACAAGTATAATATTCTTATCAATTACTAGGATGTGATGATAAGTCTCTCAACGCTCAAGCTAAATCAAAATTCTTAGAAGTCCTTACCAATTCGCAGGTGGTAACTAGCAACTAGCAGTATCAAATACCTCCAATGATTGAGTAAGCGATTGCTAGGTAAACATATAGCTGCACAGTGTAGAAAAGTGGAGCTTGGAAGGCTTTATGTGAGTAGAAGGAAATATCAATAATCAAATCAGAGAATGCAAGTTGAATAATTGCTCAAAGTACTAGTTGTCCCACACAATAATTGCTCAAAATAGAGCTAGAAAGAGCTAGTTATTCGATGCCTAAGATGTAAGTGAAGCTTAGAATGCAGCAATAATAGTGGCATAGGCGGAGCAATGCATCAGCGAATGCAATGGATATAAGCAAGGCTCAACGATGCTACACAATAGGATATAATGTAGTGTACTGCTGCAGCAGAAAAATGAAGCTCAAGCGATCAAGAGAGATCTCCAAATACAACAGATGAATATGATAGCAGATGAAATACTTGCGGAGGCCCAAAAATATGGAATGCAGGTGACAATCTCAATCAACTACCCATGTCATGAAACTAGTATTGGGCCAAATTTTTTTTGAAAATTTTGAAAACTGCGGGCGGGTGTGAAAACAGGACGAAAAAATTCCGAATAAAGGTGAGTGTCTCAACCAGTAGGGAACAACCTAAAAACAGTATTGGGACATAAAAAAACTCAAAACGAATTCTAGACTCTTTTTTTTATGTTTGGAACTTGACCTCTTGCTTCCGAACTAGACATGGACTCTTATCTCCTGGATGCCAACTCCTCTATCCAAGCACACTTCGAACAGGGCAAACCGAAACCGATTCAAACTCCCCAAAATCATGTGGCCCTTATCCAAAACCATGTCTAGGTGGGATACTATGGTTCGGAATCCTTATTGACTTGGAAACCGAGTTGATGTTTTGGTAATTTGAAACTGAATCAACCTTTCCTGTCTAAACCAAAGATGGTAACGGTTCTTTCCTTATCTCTTTGATCCGAAACTAGGTAGTATTCGGTGACTTGTTAACTTGAACAGACCTGATCTACTAAAGACAGTGTGGCAAAGATGCACAAGCGCGGCAAGCAAGATATGCATGGTGAAGATACACGATTGCATAAGACAGCAAGATGCAAGGCAACATGGCTATGGTTTATGGCGAGTTGATGGATGGCGTGGTCGTGAAGATGTGGCGAGGTGGTGCAAGCTACGACAAGGAACAAGATGCAACTAGACATGGTGAACTAGAGACTAAAGATCAGCGATTTGACATGATGATGCAACCAAAAATTCAACAATGCAATGCACTGAAAGAAAATTGCGAAGGCTCAGATTGATTTTGACAAAATGATCTAATCCCAATTTTTTTCTTGGCTATATGAGGATAGTAGGTATGAACCTACTACTAAGAAAACTAGAAAATCTCACAGAACAAACTTGAGCTTTGATACCACTTGATAGCACTATGGATGTGCTGATATTTCTATGAGAAACACACAATCGGTTTCGTGGAGACAACTTTAATGATTCGAGTACACCATACGACGAGGATGTGCCTTAGCAGCCACTAAACCAACACCGGTAGGTTATTGACAATGAAAGAAGTACGGTCAACCTGAACATCAGGTTCTAATCACTATGGGCAATCGAAGAACAAGCAAGAATTATAAAAATAGCAATACAAAATTGCACATATAGATGAAGAGCTGAATAAGGTGGGGTTTTGAAGAGATCTTGACAACTGGTGTCCTCCAGGAGCGAGGCGCGTCTCAGGCCCTCTCCAAGCAAGAAGGAAATTCTTCCAAGAGCAAGCACAAGAAGAAAACCTTCAGAGAAAATGGGAAAAAGAGGCCAAAAACCGACGAAGTAATGGCCGACTTACCCACAGGACTCACTTGGAAACCTCGCTCCAAAGATAAACAGTCGGACCCTACCAAGAAAATTGGAAAGAACTGGTGCGATTTCCACCAGACCGACTCGCACGACCTCCGCCAATGCTGATTGTTCAAAAGGTACCTCAAGGCGGAGAATGAGAGGCTTCGCGGGAAATCCCTGTAGATAGCAAACCACAGCCAAAATTCTGATTTTGACGACGACTCTAGTCGCGAACCGTTCCAGGAGGAAGAGCGAGCAGTAGACCATATGTTTGGGGGCTCAGCTTCCTATGAGTCAAAAGGCAATATAAGACCATAGCCCGAGAAGTCCTATCAATGGTCCCACGGACACGTCAGGCGGTCAAGCGGTCGGAAGTTCGAGTCTCCTTTGACTAGGCTAACTGCCCTGAGAACTACGTTCGGCTAGGGCGATATCCGATCGTGGTAGAGCCCACAATCAACAATTGCAAATTGGCTCGAGTACTTATAGATGGGGGAAGTTGCGGTGACCCACATATTACCACTCCAGATAATATGCCGGTCTTTGACATATTGTAGACAAAGTACCTTCTTATCCACAATATATCATATAGAGTACCACATCAGAAACATTGCAACGGTCCATATATTACAAACTTAATTTACAAACTTGAAGAAAAACATTAAGTCTTACAAGCTTATTCCCAAAAGTATGGGGAATTTAAAACCGTTATCATTTGGTTACAGCAAAAGCCTTATCTACAACTCTCGACTCACTCGACCTATGCTTCTACTCGGTGGCGTTCTCGTCTCGGTACTCGATGTAGTAGTCGACGCCTTCGTCTTCCTTCGATGGTGTCTGTTCTTTAGGGTTTTCTTCGTCGACCTCGACGTACACCACCTCCGTCTCCACCATCGGCTCACAGTCTCATCAAAGGAATTAGAATAGAGGGATGAGTATAAAATGTATTCAACAAGTCCAGGAATAGCAAAGAGGTGTTTGATGCACTATCTACTGAGAACAGCAATGCTCTCCAAAAGCAATGCAATTTTGTAAGGTAAGAGAGTTAGGTTTTAATTTAAGAGACTATGATCTCATGCCTTACAAGCTGCTAGGATCCCCGATGGACCCCCTTTCCTGCCACGTTCACAGTTCCACCAGGAACATGGAGTGACTAAGCCACACTTCATTATACTCTACAGACGTGCGCAATTGTACCCACAAATGACCAATAGTCGTGGTGTTCACGTCGTCACATGCACAACCAGACCGTAAGATCACAGAGTCATTTCACCGCCCGCTCAGTCATACCCTGCGTCGTAGTCCCACTCAACAGGCCAGTGTCACGGACCCGGAATTGCATATGAGTAAGGGAACGCGAAGTCGCCAAGGACCGAAGGACTCGTCAGCCCGGTGGCACGGTACCTGCGCCGTACGCACCAAAGCGGAACGATCCGACACCCGCCACGTGCGAGCCGGCCGGAAGCGACCAATCTTCCCAGAACCACATACGATTCCATGACCCGGTGAAGGTTAAGAGTCGTTCCCGAATCCTACCACGACAAACAAGGTCGGAGGAGCCCGGCAGTTCTACCCACACCCTAACCTAGCTCAAAGGCTAGTGGGTCGCTCGAAAGCCCGGTAGAACACGCCCACACCCTGCCTGGCCGGCACAGCATCTCAGCCAGCGGGTCACTCAACCAACGCCTGCTCGACTTAGTAGAACAAGGTACGGCTTCGACTCTTCACGGCATACCCGTACACTTCATATCATTCACACATTGTGCAGGGGCAGCCTGATCTTAACAACTCGGATATCATCACAAAGCTCTACAATACGATATTACTAATAACAGTCCACGATGGGACAACATATTACATCAGTCGGTTATATCCGAAAACATATCCGAGTACGGAGTAATTAAACGACAGCGGAAGAACAGTAAATGAGTCCCACAGCGGCACAGTGACCGCTGAACAAAAGCTACAACCCAACCCATGAGTCGATCACTACCGAGGAAACACAAGTTCAGGCATCATCAAAATAATATTCGACCACCGGCTCACCTGCAAGCTCTAGGAATAACCTAGGTGAGTACGAACGTACTCGCAAGACTTATTCGTGCTTGATTAAATGTCCTACTCATACTAGTACAACAACAATTAAACATGAATGCTTCTCAGAGTAACAATATACAAGTTAAGAACATAACATTAATAAGGCGAAGTAAAGACAGACTAAATAACAGATTAACTCAGGACACAAACATATCACAACCAATTTACCACGAGATCAAGTCATCAAATCCAAATCCATTAGGGCAACCCGTGAGTCCAATCCAAATCAATCCATTAAACATTATCCAATTTGATTAGGGCAGCCCCTAAATCCAATCCAAATTGATCCAATCCTCAAAGGTTCATTTTAATCTCTCGAACCACTACCGACAACTCAACCGCTGCAGGCATAGTGAGTGCATAACAGTTTGGAGGTAGCGAGCCTCCAAAGTGCATGGAGGCTTACCCCAACTATCCTCAGTGTTGGTTCTCGCTAGCGTCCACGTGTGATAAGGGATGGTGACACGATGAAAATAGGGTTGGTGTGGCGACAAAACTCTACTTACACCTGGGTCGCCATCACTCGTCAATAAACACCAACCGTACCCATTGTGCATGCCCTCGGCTCTCCCAACTCACTTAACAATTTAGTTGAAGAGCCATTAGATGTTCTCGACGTAAGACACATCCTACACATGCTAGTGTACGCAACTTTGCGACGATTCACAGATACACATTCATACACATAGCACGTATAAAAAGGGCATACACAAGAGTACGGAAGGTAAAGATGCAACAAGCTCTACTTGCCTTGTTCGAGTTATTCCTGATCTTGCGGGGAGCTGTAAGCCTGGTGGTCGCCTTCTTCGGGCTCTGTCGCGATTAACACGAATACCGGAAAAAGGAACGATAAAGAAAATATTAAGATTCGGCATGTATGCATGAGGTACAATGCTAGACACTACTGCAGAATGACCCTTTGCTGAACCCCCTCCACTGACGGGCGCACTCTTGCCCGTCGTTGGAGGGTCTCACCACTGACGGGCACCTAGAGGCCCGTCAGCAGAGGAGTCTGACTGGCCGCAGCAGAAGACCTCCACTGACGGGCCCTTAAAATGCCCGTCAGTGGAGACGCAAACCCGGTGCCATAAATGACGCATCATCTCCACTGACGGGCGGTACTTAGGTGCCCGTCAGCGGAGAGGAAGTCTCCACTGACGGGCAGCTACGCGGACCGTCAGTGGAGATGAACAAAAAGGTGCGAAGATGACATTAGTTTTGAAGCGATCTCCACTGACGGGCTCTATTTAAGTGCCCGTTAGTGGCGAAGCGATCTCCAATGACGGGTGTATCTAAGGGCCCGTCACTGGTATTTTCAGCCCAAAAGCACTGCATCAACAAACGTCAATAACTTTTGATCTATAAGTCCAAATAAAGTGATTCTTTTTGCAAAATTTGTAAAATAAATAGATCTAGACAGCAGATCAAGTTTCATAATTTTTTGAGTTTTCTGGAATTTCTAGTATTTATTTTATTTTTTATTTCTTTTCTTGGGAGATGCTTGAGTTATAAAGCAATGTATAGTCTAACTTTTGTGAAACTGTCTAATATTTTAAACACAGCCTCATGAGGTCATCTCATGACCCCATACCAATTTTCATATTTTTTAGACCATATTTAGAGTTTATATAAAATGAAAAATCATTAAGATGCAAGTAAAGGTTTGAATTTTCCCAAGAAAATATTTGTATTTTTTTATATATATTGTGGATAGGAGCTAAAAAGATACATAGGTACTTATATATGAATTTTTCTTCCATTTAGAGGCCTTCTTTAAGATACTTGTAGTTCAAATTTGAAATATATCCAGTAAATAGCTACATATTCATTTAATGCCTAAAAAATAGCAAATGATTTCAGAAAAATGCCTAATTTTGACATTACCAATATAATGTAGTATCTTCCATGTATAAAATTTTTGGACCATTTTAGATAAATATTTCGGGAAGGTACTACACATAGTACCTCAAATTGGTATTTCAAAAAATAGAAAATACAAATTATTACATAACAAGATGAAACATGAACAAATATTAGCTTATAATAGTGTAATATCAAGTTGTAGTCCAAATCTCAAGTTCAAATGATGAAGAATTTACGATGTGTACTTCAATCTTCATATTTCCCCTTTAAATGCGATGAAGCTTTCTCAGAGATGGTTAAGTTACAAAGCAATGTATAGTCCAACTTTTGTGAATTTGTCTGAAATTTTAAACACAGCCACATGAGGTCATATAATGACCCCATGTTAATTTTCATATTTTTTAGACCATATTTAGATTTTATAAAAAATAAAAAACCAATATGATGCAACTAGTGACGGGCCCTTAGAAAATGCCCGTCAGTGGTGAGGGGTAACTAGTGACGGGCGCTCACCAGGGGCCCGTCAGTGGTGAGGGGTAACCAGTGACGGGCGCTCACCACGGGCCCGTCAGTGAAAACACCCCTCCACTGACGGGCGGAAACTAGACGCCTGTCAGTGGTAACCCACAGCACATATAAAGCATGCGCGGGACTTGGTGTAAAATTTACCAAGTCCCGCGCGTTCATTCGAAAACAACTCCTCCCCGAGCGCCGTCCTCCCCGACCGCCGCCCTCCCCTGAGCGGCCAAGTGGCTCCTCCCCGACCGCCGCCCTCCCTAAGCAGCTCCTCCCCGAGCGCCGACAGCGCCTCCTCCCCGAGCGGCAGTAGCTCCTCCTCCCCGACCACCGGCCCTGCCTCATCCCCGACCACCGCCACCCCCGCGGCCGCCGTCTCACCGGTAACGCACTTCTCCCCTTCCTTCTTCCCCCTTGTGCTCTGCGTGCCGGCCATAGCGTCGGTGGTCGTTGCCGTCTCCACCACACCGCGCGACGCCGCCTCCTCCACCACCACGCGCGGCGCCGCCTCCTCCACCCAGCGCCGTGTCAGTGGTCGCCGCCGTCTCCACCACCCCGCGCCGCGCCGCCTCCTCCACCACCCTGGCCACGCGGCGACTCATCCCCGGCGCCGCCTCGTCGACGACCCCGGCGCCGCCATCCGCCGGCGCTCCCTCCTGTCCTATGTGCCGGCGCGGGCTCCCCGACCCGAGCAGGCGAGCGAGCGGGGCGGCGACCTCCCGGGTAGGCGAGCGAGCGGGGAGGCGGCCTGTCGAGTAGGTGGGCTAGCGGCGCGGCGCGGCGGTCTCCGGAGCAGACAGGCGAGTGGCGCGGGGTGGTGGAGGCTGCGTGGATGAAATGTTATTTTCTGAATTTTATTTTTTTTATCCCTGAAAATATACTACCGACGGGTTCGTAAAGAAAGCCCGTCAGTGGTGAGGGGGAACTAGTGACGGGCGCTCACTAGGAGCCCGTCAGTGGTGATACATTTCCTCTGACGGGCAAATTGAGCCCGTCACTAGTCACAGCCACTACTGACGGGCGGCCCGCCCGTCAGTGGAGGTCACCCCTCCACTGACATTTCCAGCTGACGGGCCCCCAGCCCGTCAGTAGAGGGGGTTTTTTGCCCGTCAGTAGAGGGGGTTTCTGCAGTAGTGAGATGTGCATTGTTATAGTGGCTTAAGGATGATTGGATCTTAGCGTGGTCCAATTTCCTAGAGTGAGCCTAATAGGAGTTGTGCGAAAACCCTAATTCTACATGCATGTCATTTTATGCAGGGTTAGGGTTTGCAGGTTATTATTCGCCAAGGATAGTCATGGCCTACAATATCGATCATATGAAGGTGTACTGGAATACGAGATTAGGGTAGTTGGAATCGTGCGATTTGGGGCTACAGTCATCGAGCTAGGGTTTATCGGTGACGTCGATGATAAAAGGGGACTACGACTCACACCCTACAAGGATCCATCGTATGCATGTGGCCCTACTGGGATTCCAATTGTTCCCTGACGTAGGAAATCTCGCGAGGTTTCCAAAAAGGTACAACTCGTCGCAATCGGAGTTACGGATGCGAATCTAGGGTTTACGGACTCTCGAAAGTAGCAAAGCTTCCACCCTAAACATCACCATGTGCATGTACTCAAAACCAATTTTTGATTCAGCTAAAGTGTAGAGCTCTTTACAAGCTTTCCAAATATATAAAAAAATTTAAATTTGGCCTCCTGGTTCAAAAGTTATGAGGGTTTGAATTTTTGAACAAAACCTAACCCTAACAGCCCTAACTCTAAATGCTAGGTACACCCGAAAACAACCCCGCTCTCTCTGCGCTACTGGATTCACTTGCTAGATTCACCCAAGAACTCACCCCATATCTAACCCTCATAACCACACCCACTGACCCGTGGGTCCTTCTTGTCAGTGGGTGAGGGCTCATTAGCTCACCCGAGCTGGACACGTGTCCCCTCCTCTCTCTATACTCTCTCTCTCTCTCTCTGCCTCGCTCGGGACCGGCCGGAAAGGGGCTCAGGCAGCGGAGGGCTCACCGGAGAGCTCACCGGAGATGGTTCCCGAGCTCGGTTGAGCTCGGGGAGGAAGGCAGGGTGACCGGAAGTTCACCCTGGAGACGACTCGGGGCTCGGGGAGGACCGAGGAGGGTCGGGGAAGGCTGGCGACGGTGAGGAGTGGCGGGGGAGGTTCGGTCGCCGGCGACGGGTGGCTTCGGGGCTTGGACCTGCAGAGAAAAGGGGATAGGGTGGTTAGGGAAGAAGAGAGGAGGCTCGGGGAAGGGGAGATCGAGCTCGGGAGGCACTCAGGCCGTGGCGATGCCTCGCCGGAGTTGGAGACGACAGTGGCGACTGGAGCGGCGACGACAAGACCTCCCGGGCACGGATCTGAGCAACAAGGAGCAGGAATGGGTGAGGATGAGGACAGGGAAGCTTGGGGAGGAAGAAGGGTAGCCAAGGCTCACTGTGACGCCGTGGATTTCTCACCGGAGGAGGGCGCCGGAGCTCGGGAAGAAGATGGTGGCGAGGGGAGAAGAGCACCGGGGAACTAGGGTTTGGGGGAGCGAGAACTGTGAGGAAGAGGAGGCAATGGCGGTCGGGAGGCGGTATTTAAAGGGCGGCGGTGGCTCGGACAGGGAGCGTCGGGGGCGGGGCACCGCCCACTGCGGCGAGCGGGCGACGGCGACGTGGCGCAGGCGGGATGACAAGCGGGCCCGGGGCGCGGCAGTGAGAGGGGGCGGAAGCTGACAGGCGGGGCCGGCCTGTCAGCGGGAGCGGAGGGGAGAGGTGCGCACGCGGGGGAAGTGGGCCGGCCAGCTGGGCCGGCCGAGCAGGCCGCTGGCCCGATTAGCTTTAGGGTTTTTATTTTTCTTTTTAATTTCTGAAACCAGAACCTTTCCCCACGTTATTTTATGTGCGTATTTTGCTCCAAATAATGTGAAATTTTTACAGGGGTTTCTAATCTTTATTCTTGAGCTGCTGTAGAAGTTTGGGTCGATTTGGAGCTCATTTGAATGGGTGTCCAGTTCAAATTTGAATTAGGGCTCAATTTAGGGTTTACACTGCGACTAGGCTCTAAACTTTCCCAAAATTTATGAAAATTGGCAAGGGGCTAGGGTTTCCACTTTTGAAATGATTTGTGAGATTTGGGAGGTTGGCATCCACTAAAATTTGTTCTATCGTCGAAACCCTAATTCTAGCTCCTTTAGGGTTTTAGGTTCAGGGACGGGGATTCACCGAAGTGTTCGATGACTTCCACCACCCTTATTAATGACCTTTTCAATTCAACTACTTCAAATAAGTTGATTGGTGTTTGTATAAATATTCACCGAGGATGAGATATTAACATATTCTATAAATTACAATTACATCCTTTTCGGGTTTAAACGAGATGGTGCGGGATGATGCCATGTATGCATGCATGCAAGTCAAATACCTACTTTGTTACAATTGGGTATTACAGCCAGGCACTACCGATCTCACATTGATACTACAGATCCAACGCATTGTGGTAAGCCAACGGATAACACCACCTTCCCAACAATTGATACTCTAGATCCAATTATTGAGGTCTTCCTTTCCCGGGAGAGTATGACTACGGCAAAGGTACTTTGGCTCAGCCCCACCCATAAAAGGTATGCAGTATGCGCGATCACTATGGCGCTTAAGCACAATCGATCATGGGTTGCTTTAACCTTATATGAACAAACCTGTGTGATGAAATCCACCTTCTAATGTGCCCTCGGCACCTTTCCAGGATTTCACCACCCACCATGATCATGCCCAAAACTCAGCGATCAAATAAAATAACAATTGATTCATCTTTAGAAAATAGATTTTCCTTTTGTGCATGTTATAGATGAGAAGGAAATTTTGTAAAACATTCTCAATGGATATGAACAATAAACTGGACTTGCCTGGTATCAAATAGGTAGTGGAGTTTGACTGGTCTGCTAGCTGAACTCTGGTTTCTGAAGAAAGAAAAACAGTATAGTCCGATAAGGACTAATCCAAAAGATTCCAAAAATGCATGAGATGATGCGTCTATAAAAATATTCTAATGGAATTTAGACATAATTCATTTAAACATTCTTCAGAAGATTTAGAATTAACTAGAAGAATAATCAAGTCTTAGTCATTATTATCATTTTTATCTTGCATTAGTTTCTCATATTACAACCTAAATCAACTTAACTTTTGATTTACTTTATGTAATACTTTCCTTTCATTTATTTTAATTGACTTAAGAGATTAATTCAAGACTTTTAGGAACTAACTTAGAATTTAACTTCCTTAGAAAAGAATGATGCATCTTATTCAATTTAGAAAAAATCTAAAATTTTAAATAGGTTTAGATTCGTTTTCAAGAAATTATCTTAATTTAAGCAACCACTAAGATTTTAAATTATTAATATATATATCTCTCTCTCTCTATATATATATCATTTCTTTATCTCTATGCTTAAAAGAGAAGGAAATAATTTAATATCAATTCATTTTCTATTTTAAAGAAGTATTTGGAAATTTAAAAGAAAATAAATTTCTTATCCCGCCGGCCTAATAATCATGGTCATCCCATTAGGCCCAAACCTAACCTATTGTACCCTAACATTACCCACGGCCCTCTCTCTCTTTCTTCTCTCCATGCTTCACCCGTGCGCCGTCGGCGTCCCTTTCATACCTAAGCGCCGCACGCCTCCTCTCCTTTGGGCACACCACTGCCGCCTAACTCTCCGCCCTTCACCTCTCCGCCGGTCTCCCCCGGCTTCTCCCTCCTCCAGGTGCGTGCTGCCTTCTCGGCTCCCTGCGCCGCCTCCTCTGCAGGAGCCTAGGGCTCGGCTCGGTGCTGCTCTAGTCCCGGCTCCGTCCAAGGCGCCTCACTGTCCCGGTTTGCCTCCCTTTCTCGGGTGCCTCTCCTCGGGATGACCCCGCCGCCTCATCGTGACTCACCTCCTTGCGCTGCTTCCGCATCCTCGTCGGCCGCTGCTCGGGATGGTTGTGGCTAGCATCGCAGCCCCGCCACCGGCGGGCACTCCGCTGGCCCACCTCCTGTTGGTGGCGTGCCCTCGAGGTTCCCATGCCGTCGGTCTCATCTCTCCAGTGAGTGCTCTACCCCAAATCTCCTTTTTCTTCTACCCATTCTCCACATGCCTAGGGTCCTACCATTTTGGCCCGATCGTAATGTTTGATTATTTATGATTCATATGATTGGGTCTGGCTAAAATCTAATGGAGCATTAGATGGTCCAATTGCTAACCTTGTGCTGGTGATCAATTTAACTCTTGTGCAATGTGCATGTCGTGCTCCTGATGCTATTTTTGATTTTTGTATGTGATACTTTTCACCTATATCAGATTACTTACGCTGTGAGACAGATTACTACACTTGATCTTTGTTGATTTACTTGTGTGATGCTTTTATCTTAAGAATGTTTGAGAAATGGTATTGCTCTGGATAAGAACAGATGCTAGCTTGATTTATAGCCTATCCTGTTGTTTCCTCGATTATGTATATATTGAATTCAGTCTATTAACTGAAAAGAACAGATACACCACTCATGTTGCCTAGTTGTTGCCTTGATTCATTGTGATGATGCTCTCTGAAAAGAACTTTAGAAAGGTAAAGAAGTAAAAATCTGATAAGAACAAATTAACTATACATGTTGCCTTAGGAAAAACCCTGTGATGAATTTATATTCTAAGAGTCTCTCATGATATGCTAAATCATTTTTATGCATGTATATGTGAGTTTGTGAAGCCATTGGTGATCCTTACCTTTTATCGGTTTGGATAAGAGTAAGAGCTGGTTCCTTAAATCTGGTTGCTTGCTAGTCCTTGCTTCCCTAGCTCCATTGGTGGCCGGTTCTCTTCTTATTCCTCCTCCTTAGATCTTGGTGGCCTTCCCCTCCTAAGTGCTCCCTTGGTGTTCTTGAGGTCCTCGAGGCCTCCGTCTCCTAGAGCTTAACTCTTGAACCTGGTTCTTGAGGAGAATACTACTATGCCGGAGTTTCTTGTGCTGGTTCTACTGATAATGTGGTGTTGGCTGCTACGTACCGTTGCTACTGCACTTTAACACTGGTTGCCTCTCCTCTATTTTGACAGAGCCTTTCTAGAGCTCTTTGGTTTGGCTTGCCACCTCTTACTTGCTTGATACGTGGCTGGTTTGTTTGAGTTCAACTTACAGGCTAAGTCTCCTTGAGCTAAATATCTTAGCTATTGGATATATCACCCGATGTATGATGCCTTGGTATTCAAGAATTTGATTTCGGTCATATACGTGGGCTCACTGGATAACTCATTCGATGGATGTGCTGCCTTATCCAATGTTTTGCTTTATCTTTTCACTGATTTTGTAAAATAATGATTTGCCAAACAAAAACATAGAGGCAAATGTAGTATAGGATAAAATAAAACATATTTTACTATCTCTCACCTCCTTTCTCTCTAATATACAAGTATACATACGTAGGTTTGTCCAAATGAGGGTCTTAGCCATGTGGCCCTCGAACATTTTCAGAAACAAAATTGTTTTGCAAAACTATTTTCAAAACTAAAATTATTTAGGTCCACCTCGGCACTATTTTGCCCCCGCAACTAAACCTGCGGATGTTGGTGGAACTGTGCCGGTGAAAACCACATGTATTTCAAAATATTGTCTTAAAAAAACTTTGCCTCCTACAGCAACGGCGTAACCCCAACGGTCTCAAGTGTATATACTCGACGACTTCGGATATCACCAACATTTCAGAAGATCACCCCCTCCGACTCTTGGTGCTTCGCCATAGCTCTGTATCCGAAGATTAGGGTTAGTAGTGGTGTATAGGTAGACATTTCATCATGTACTTTTCTTTTCTTCTCCTTTATTTATTTTTGTACTCAATAATTGTTGTACTAAGATAATTGTATCACATGTTTAATTAATAAAGTTTCGATTTCCATTGTATGAGCATGTGTATGACATATTTGAGATGAATGTCATAAATGATGCGAATGCACAACAAATTCCCCCTCTCAACCTAACTCTCGATGTATCTCGACAGAATCGGGTCAACTCAGCAACGCGAGTTGACCTAACTTCCACCTCATGCCTTCTTCGACTAACTCAAAACTCTGGATTCTCACAGAAGCTCGCTGAACATCCTCTTCACGAGTGCCCTCGGCGCAATGCGGGTCCCATGGTCCTCTGTCAAACCGGTTACTCAGGCCTTCCACAACATTGTGCCTGGTTATTCAACCACGCCGATCGGTCGGATAACACTCCTTGTAACCTTTGGGACACCAGAAAACTTCCGAACAGAAAGAATCTTGTTCGACGTAGTGGATTTTGAGACGGCATATAACGCCATCTTAGGATGACCCACTCTCACCAAATTCATGGCGGCCACCCATTGCGCCTACCAAACCATGAAGATGCCGGGACCAAACGGAGTCATTACAATCGGGGGCTCCATACGCAATGCACTGCTATGTGATCAGCACAGTCTGGAACTCACCGAACATGCCATAAAGGAATGGGTAAGGTCACATGGGCATCACCCCTCGAGCCTCAAAGTTGTCCCAGTCGTGCCACCCTCGTCTCGCCTCATCAAGCTACAGGGCGGCCTAGTTGGACGTAAGACGCTCCAGGCGCCTTCGCCTAGCACGTGCCCCGCCTCCAGCAGGTCAAAACATGAGTATGGAGGCACTCGGAGCAATTTATGACAACTAGGGCAGAGGGGTGTGCCCTCTTTTTCGTTTCGTTTCCTTAGATTCCAGCTTTAAACTAGGTAGTTCATCCTCTTTTCTTAGGCATTTTTTGTAAATATATACTCAGTTGTGTATAATAAACTTTAATAAAATGTCCATCACAAATAATCGGCCCTTTCTAACAGACGGTCGGGGGCTGGATAAGTACTACAGATTGTGACGTTCCGAACGATATGTTACACAAAAACCCCTGAAGGTTCGATACTCAAAAAACAGAGGAAGATCAAGCTCTAGACTCAGAAGAGGAGGAAGATCCCTTATCGCGTCGACGAGTGACAGAGAGACACTGAACTCTTCACTCAACCTTGACCTAAGGACTGATCAACCAAGAACTCTGACTAGTGGCGATGTCTCCAAAACGTACACAGAGAAAGAACCAGAAGGCACAAGGTGTTGCATATCCAACAAAGCCAAACAATTCTTAGTACTTGGCTAGGATTCCCGGACTGCCTATTAGATGAGCTAGCTAGGTGAACACGGCACCTGAGGGAGCTTGTTGGACACTCGCAAATCCGACAAATGCCCTTATGAAAAACCTGAAATAAGTCCATGAGCAAGAGACGTGGAGTCATGTAGTAATTACAAAGAGTAATTTAACAGAATGTCATCAGAAATTTTGTGTGTTATAGGTGCTCAGAGGCTGAGACGCTAGACGAATACACCGGCAGCCTCTCACATAGCCTATACAAGCTTCGCGGTCTCTGTATTATCCGTCCCGGGCAACTCGTTGCAAAGGCGCCAACGTCCATATCCAGGTGCCGGGCCTTCAGTACATAAGGCCAAGGCCATAGCCAGGGAGTCCTGAGTTTCCTACCGGAGTTGGGTCCTGAGGTGGGCAGCCACCATTGGCTTCAGTCGTGTGACCGCTGCCGCCAATTCTCCTATCCTAATGGTGTGGTTTGAGCTCTTGTTGGGGATATCCACTACGACTTCCTCCAGCACCATCTCCAGCACCCCCACAGCATACTCCAGATGGTCTTTTAGTCGGGCCTCACTCCGAGACAACACGGACCAGACGTTGACAAGTTCACCCCCCAGGTGTAGCTTGTCGTCCTCTGATCTAGCCCTCTCCTTCGTGAGTGACTCCTTCTCGGCCTCAAGTTTGAACACCTTGACATTCTTCTCCTTCAACTGTCGCCTCAGCCCTTCGACCTCCTGGAGGGGGACGGAGGGGGACATGGCAGCCTATAGCCAACAAGGTCTAGGCTACCCTCGACGACTTTCACCCGGTCCGCTGGAAGCAGCGGCATCCCCCCTCGGCAGACGAACAAGGAAGAGCTTCCGCCACCGAAGGGGCTGCCCCCAGAACGGGCACGGTCATTGGAGTCGGCATCCCCGTTAGAGCCTCCATCGTAGTCAGGGAAAGGCTCACCCTGAAGAATGAAAAAAGGAAGCAGTCAAGTCGCAGCTCCATACCGCAACTTAAAAATCCATGGAAGATTCACATACCGAGGCCGCTTCAGCGTCAGGGGCACCTTGACCCCAACGAGGGCTTTTTCGGGACCTAGGGGCTCCCAGCGTCTCGCAGCACTTCTCCGCCGCCCCCTTCTTCGAGTAGGGGGCTTGGTTCTGGCAAGCGCAATTCTCCCGTCCCTGGTGCCTCGACAAGGGTCCCCGTCACCACAGCACCAGGGCAGGGCAGAGCAGAGCGGGGACTAGAAGGCATGTGGGGATGAACTCTCAGAGGCGACTGCGTAGAAGGCACCATCGGTCCCGAATCAGACCCTGGGGTGGTCTCACGACCAGTCACAGCGGGCCTCGAGCCCAGGTTTTGGGGGTCCTCCAGTGCGGCAAGGACCTCTCAATCCTCAGAAGTACCAGCGTCGGGGTCCGTGATTCAGTACCCTTCATGCTGGAAGAGAAAATTACTCGAGTAGGACCCCGATTAGTCCTAGTCGGAGGCAGGAAGAATAACACAGATGAAGTAAGGTTTACCGCAAGAACCTCTTCTTGCTCTCGGATGGGTCATAGAGGAAGCGACATTGGGATGCCGTGATGCCCGGACGAGGGTGGCTTCTCGAAAAGGACCTTTATCCTCGCTAACACCTCGGACTCATCCAAGTGTACCAACAAGGAATATGCCAGGTTAGAGTGGATTAACCTGAGTAGGCCAGAGGTAGTTGGAAAACAGGGATTACCTAGTTTCTTCCGAGCGTGGAAGAAGTCACACGAGGTCTTCCAGGCACCCGTTTCCCTGGCTCTTAAGGGACACAGGCCTCGCCTGATGAAATCCTCTGTGATGTCCCACACTATCAGACCCTGACCCTTAAGTTCTTTAATCTCATCCGCTAGACGACGGAGGCGAGGGTTTAGGCTCATCTCATCGGACCATGACGAGGCCTGGACGGGCGTGGTGCCCCAGAAGCTGACGCCCCCAGTGGCGGCTGGGTGGCAGTAACACCATCTCTTCGACCATCCTGACCAGGAGCTCTTACTGATGAAGTCGATATATTCCTCGGTTTTACCTCCTCCAAGTTGGAAACCTGCACCGCCAATGACCCTGCTTCCGATCTTTTTCAGACGATAGTAATATCAGAAGAGGTCGAGGGGAGGTCGGGTCCCTAGAAACGCCTCACACAAATGTGCAAAGACACTTAGTATCACAAAAGAATTGGGATCGAGATTGTCGCGGGGATTTCACGGCAATATACATTTCTAGTAGGATTTGGGGGAGCGCAAGTGGAAGATCTAAGCGGGTTCACATAAGAGATTTGTTTTCTTTCACTTTTCAGCTGAAGTAGAAGACGCTAAAGTCTGTCTGGTGTTTTGACGTTGTAGAATCCAGAGGAAGTTCTCCGACAAAGGAGATTCCCAGCCCAGCGCCCCGACTCCAACACTGCCATCGGGGTCGGCTTCCCCGACTCCAATTTCCTCTGCGCCGCGCGCGCAGTTGTCCACCGTGTCCGAGGAGGCACCGAAGTCAGGCGAGGGAGCGGGGCCAGCCGAGTCCCCAACTGCGGCTGCTCCCAACATGCCTCCGCCTGCCGCACCCATGGCCGAGACAGGCACCGGGCTAGTCATGGTACCGGCTGATGACCCGCAGCCCCTACTGATTCCTGCCACTGTAGCGACAACAGAGCCAGTGACTGCGACTGGTGCCGACTCTGCGGAGCCGGCGGACAGGGTCCAGAGCCAGCCCATCACCGAGTCTTCTCCGGTGGCGGAACGAAGCCTGGTGCTGGCTCCCGTGCCCGCGCCCGAAGAGATGGCACCCGGCTCGTCGAGCAGCCTCGTGCTCGCGCTGCTACTGCCGAGCTGCAGCACGGAGGACCTGGCTGCGGTGCAAAGGGCCACCGACCGAGTCGCTGCCCTGAGCTCTAAGCTCAGGGAGTTTGTGGACGCGGCCAAGACCTTGGCTGACTCGGTCGAGGTTTTGGAATCTTCCGGTGGGGTAAGTTCTCGCATCTGAACTTTGTTTGATTCTTAACACTGGGAGCACGATCAGTGCACCCAGTGGGTGTAGCCCCCCGAGTCTCCAGCCGATTGGTTGAGTCGGTTGGAGACTTATTAACTTGGGTCATGCTGACTTGAAACTTCTCCTTGTCCAGGCTGTGGTCCGACTTGGCGGAAGCAGCCAAACCCTCGTGGAGAGGAACGCCTTCCTTGAAAAGGCATTGGCTAAAGAAAGGGCCAAAAGTCAGCAGCTCGAGGAGAAGCTCACCGCCGTCGGGAGTAAGTATCTGAGTCTTCAGCTACTTTGCCTTAAGGTTTTGCGGGTCTTGACCTTCTTGAGTCGGTAGACGTCGAAGCCAAAAACACCCGACTTCAGGAAGATCTGAAGGGCGTAATCCCAATGGTCAAAGTAAGAGAGATGCTCGATGCCAAAGTGGCCGAGTTTGATAACGAGTTGAAGGAAGCTCGCCAAAACATGAAGACCGCCGCCCTGCTGCAGACGGAGCATCAACAGCTGGTGGCGCAATATGACGAAACGAAGGCCGCAAACCGCGAGCTCCAGGGGCAAGTCGCCGGGCTCCTCACGAACTTGACCGACTTGTGGAAACGGCATTTGGCTGCCATCGTCGAGTGGGAGAAGCATGAGGGAGAGCTCATGGGGCATCTTAAAAAGGCCATTGAGACTCTACTCGGTAAGTCTCTACGTCCTTTGTCAAATTTATGCATTTTCCTGCTTCCTTGCCATAACCCGCACTTAGACGCTTGCCCAGAGCTGGAGGAGGAGGCAAGGCGTGCGGTGCTCCGACTCTACGCACTGCAGCACCCAGCTGAATCAGTGCTCGAGGCCCTCTGGACACCCGAGTTGATGTCTAGTTGTATCGTCACTGTGGAGGACCGACTCCTCCAAGTGAAGAGCCTTTGCGCCAAGCTCTGGCCCGACGATGAAGTGGGCTCCAGCATCTTCGCACTCGTCGACAAACTTTCACAAGGCTCGGCAGAGGTGGAGAAGTGGAAGGAGTCGGCGGCCCGCTCGGGAGCCGGCATGGCGCTGGCAATGGTATTGGTGCACCATCTCGACGCAGACGTCGATAGTATATCCGCTGGAGCCCCACTCGATGCAGAGGGAAAGCCGGTCGACCCTCTGGAGCTGCTTCCCCTAGTCCGCCGCACCGCCAGTCGGATCGTCGAGTTTACCGACCTGGAGGAGCGCATAGAAGCGACTCCAGAAGAATAGAACTATCATGTAATATCTCTCGGTATGCCGAGTAAGAAAGCTATAAAGACTATTTTATTTTGAATTGAAATGCTTTCAATTTATTTTGCACAAGTTATTTGGTTTGCCCGAATTTGTTTTTGCGCCGAGTCGGATCTTTTCGCGTGCAGGCCGACATTTAGCTTTTGCTCTTGCCAACCGGATAGCTAGGTTGCGACTGTAGTTAGGGACGAAGAGTGGGCCTTAGGTACCGTACACGTTTACTTAGACCCTCATGTAGAAACAAAGTTAGGAGATCCAAAATATCTTGTACCGAGTGATAAATCACCCAGTGGGTTGAGGTAGCTCCCGGGGGTTGCCCGAAGTTAAGCCACTCGGTTTTTAAACGTAGTCCCCGGGGAGTGCCCAAGGGAACATAGTTGAATCATGAAAAGGGACAAAAAGGAGTCCAACATAAAAGTGAAGAAACAAAGTGCTTCCCGAGTGCCGCTTGAGGGAAACAAATATTTATTTATAATTAAACAATGAACTGCTGGAAGTATAAAGTTTAAGTGAAAAAGGGACGCAGCTGAGCAATTTTCCAAGTCCTTTCAGTGACTGCGCCGGTTGCTGGGTCCTCCAGTCGGTACGCGCCATTGTGTAGCACCTTGTTGACGATGAACGGGCCTTCCCAAGGCGAAGATAGCTTGTGCATGCCCGCCTTGTCTTGGATGAGTCGGAGGACCAAATCTCCTTTGTTAAAGACTCAGCCCCGAACTTGGCGACTGTGGTAGTGACGCGAGTTCTGTTGATAGATGGCCGAGCGTGAAAGGGCAAGTTCCCGCGCTTCCTCCAGGAGATCAAGATCGTCCTGTCGTGTCGACTCAGCATCCTCTTCCACGTATGCTGTGACTCGCGGGGAGTCGTGGAGGATGTCACTCGGCAGGATGGCTTCGGCTCCGTAAACCATGAAGAAAGGCGTGTAGCTAGTCGACCAGTTTGGAGTAGTCCTTAAACTCCAGAGGATAGACGGAAGCTCGTTGATCCAGCAACCGGCGGCCCGTTGTAATGGGACTACAGCCAGGGCTTGATGCCTTGAAGAATGAGTGCATTGGAGCGCTCGACTTGGCCGTTGGACTGCGGATGGGCCACGGAGGTGAAGTCAATTCGGATTCCATGATCCCGGCAAAACTGGCGGAAGACTTCAGCGGTGAAGTTCTTGCCATTGTCGGTGATGATGCTGTGAGGGATACCGAATCGAAAGATGACTCCCTTCATGAAGTTGACGGCAGTCGGACCATCAAGCTTCATGATAGGTTTGGCCTCAATCCACTTAGTGAATTTGTCCACCGCCACAAGGAGATGAGTGAAACCCCCTCGTGCTGTTTTAAGCGGACCCACCATGTCGAGCCCCCACACAACAAAGGGCCACATGATGGGGATGGTCTTGAGCGCGGTAGCTAGCATGTGTGATTGGTGGGCATACCTCTAACATCCTTCGCAGGTTCGAACGAGTTCTTCTGCATCAGCATGGGCAGTGAGCCAGAAGAAACCGTGGTGGAAAGCTTTAGCGACCAATGCCCGTGACGAAGTGTGGTGGCCACAGAGTCCCGAGTGGATTTCCTCAAGCATCATTCGGCCTTCCTCCGGCGAGATGCAACGCTGGAAGATTCCCGTGGTGTTGCACTTGTAGAGCTCACCGTTGATGATGGTGTAAGCTCGAGCACGGCACACAATGCGGCGTGCTTCAGTCGGGTCCTCAGGAAGTTCCTTACGCAGAAGGTAAGCAAGGAACGGCTGAGTCCAGAGTGGTATAACCACCAGAACGCCTTCCTGGGTTGGCTGGGCCAGTTCAGGGTCTGGCAACCCGGCTTCAGATGACTCGGTTGCTGACTCCAGTTTAACGAACGGTTGGAAAAGTTGCTGAAGGAACACTCCAGGTGGCACTTTTTCACAAGCGGAGCCAATCCTGGCAAGGGAGTCGGCCGCCTCATTGTCAGCTCGGTGAACATGATAAACTTCAAGGCCTTCGAAATATCCTTCTAGTCGATGCACGGTAGCACAATATGTCGCCATGGTGGGGTCCTTGGCGTCCCACGTCTTCATCACTTGCTCACCACCAGATCCGAGTCGCCGCGGCAAAGGAGTTGGCGAATGCCGAGTGAGACTGCGATGTGCAAGCCATGCAATAATGCCTCGTATTCCGCTACATTGTTGGAAGCGGCGAAGTGGATCTGCAGCACATAATTTAGCTTATCGCCTTTGAGGGAGATGAGGACGACTCCAGCCCCCGTGCCCGCGAGCATCTTCGAGCCGTCGAAGTACATGACCCAGTGCTCCGAGTACACTTGAGCCAGAAGGGACTGACTTTCAGTCCACTTGACAATGAAATCCGCGAGAGCCTGAGACTTGATAGCCTTGCGGGGCTCGTAGCTAATGCCGTGAGGCATGAGCTCAATCTCCCACTTAACAACTCGGCTCGTGGCATTCCTGTTGTTGATGATGTCAGACAAAGGGGCGTGGCTGACCACGGTAACCGAGTGGGCTTGGAAGTAATGAACCAGCTTCCGTGTCGCCAAGAACATGCCATAGATGAGTTTCTGGTAGTGCGGGGTAGCGCTGCTTCGACTCGGAGAGGACCTCGCTGACATAATAGACAGGTCGCTGTACCTTCTGTACTCGGCCTTCTTCTGCACGTTCCACCACTAGGACAATGTTGACCACGTGGTTTGTGGCCGCGATGTAGAGCAGCATGGGATCTCCTTCCATTGGTGCAGCGAGAATTGGAGGCGTTGACAGAAGGCACTTGAGATCGTCGAAGGCTTTCTGAGCCTTGCTTGTCCACTCGAAGGAGTCGGATTTCTTGAGGAGTCGGTAAAAAGGCAAAGCCTTCTCACCGAGTCGGGCAATGAACTGACTTAGAGCGGCTACACACCCGGTTAGGCGCTGGACAGCCTTCAGATCCTTCGGTTTGCCCATCTTGATGATGGCATCAAGCTTGTCCATCCTCATTCGGAAACGATGAAGCTGAGCAGCTTGCCAGAAGGAACTCCGAAGACGCACTTCTCCAGATTGAGCTTCATGTCGAACCTCCTGAGATTGGCGAAGGTTTCGGCCAAGTCAGTCAAGAGATCCGCACTCTTTTTTGTCTTCACCACGATGTCGTCAACATAAGTTTGGACATTCCTGCCTATCTGGTCATGCAAACATTTTTGCATACAACGCTGATATGTTGCGCCAGCATTTTTCAAACCAAAAGGCATGGTGATATAACAAAAAGCCCCAAACGGGGTAATGAAAGAAGTCTTTATTTGATCTGATTCTTTCATTTTAATCTGGTGATAGCCTGAATAGGCATCCAAAAAACATAAACGTTTGCAACCGACTGTGGAGTCGACGACTTGATCGACGCGAGGTAATGCGAACGGGTCCTTGGGGCATGCCTTGTTCAGGGACGTGTAGTCCACGCACATGCGCCAAGTTTTGTTCTTCTTAAGAACCAGGACTGGGTTTGCCAACCAGTCCGGGTGAAGAACTTCCTTGATGAACCCGGCTGCGAGGAGTCGGGCGATCTCTTCTCCAATAGCTTTACGCCAGTGTTCAGCGAAGCGGCGGAGAGATTGCTTGACCGGCTTCGCGTCTTTGGCGACGTTGAGGGAGTGCTCGGCGAACTTTCTTGGAACACCTGGCATGTCAGGTGGCTTCCATGCGAAGATGCTCCAATTCTCACGAAGGAAGTCGACGAGCGTGCCTTCCTATTTAGCCTCAAGGTCAGCCCCGATCTGGACCGTTTTAGACAGATCCTCAGGGTGGACCTACACACGTTTAGTGTCCTTGGCCGATTGGAAAGTGGACTCGATTGCCGCCTTCTTGCTAGGTGGAGCTTGATCGGGGCCAATAGACCCTTGGATGCCTTCCAGCTCCTGAGCCACAATCATGGATTCGGCTATATCTGCACTGGCGAGGTCGCACTCGTTGGAGCGCTCGAAGTCGCCAGTGATGGTGATGACCCCCTTCGGACCCGGCATCTTCAGCTTGAGGTATGTATAACACGGCCTAGCCATGAACTTGGCATAGGCCGGGCGGCCAAAGATCGTGTGGTAGGCGCTCTTGAAGCTGACTACCTCGAAGGTCAAGGTCTCGACCCGGAAGTTGTTCGGTTCGCCGAACACAACTTCCAGGGAGATCTGACCCAATGGCTTGGCGCACTTCCCAGGCACTATCCCGTGAAAGGTGGTGCTGCTGGAACGGAGTTGGGACTCCGGGATCTGCATCTTCCTCAAAGTGTCCATGAAGACGATGTTGATGCTGGAGCCACCATCCATGAGGACCTTGCGAAGTTTAAATCCGCCGACTTGCAGATCTACCACCTGAGGGTGTTTGCCCGGGTGCGGGACTCGATCCGGGTGGTCGAGTCGGCTGAATCCGACTGGCACCTCGGACCAGTCTAGCCATTGGGGAACCGCCGGTACCGTCGCGCTCACTTCGCGACAGCGCAGCTTCTGACCACTTTTGGAATTGGATCCTTGGAAGATCATAAGTACACCCTTTTGTGGGGGGTACTGCGCGGCACCGCCCCTGCAGCAGAGCCTCCTTCTCTACCAGTGTCGGGTTCGGGTTGCTTTTCTTCCCGAAGACGTTTCAGGAAGCTGCACTCCCTGGTTGAATGACCTGCTTGGTAGTCGGCGGTGCTGTGAAAGGAGCAGGGCTTATCAAGGATCTCCTCGAAGGTGAGCCTCGGCGCCTTGCGCTGCTGCCACGAGCGCTCCTTCTTCCGGCTGCCCTCGTCGCACTGGGCACCGTGCTCAGTGGCCGTGACTAGGTCGGCTCCGCTGACTCCATCTCTGCCACCAGCTTTTCGCTTCTCGGGGCGATTGTCAACGCACTTCCGACCTGAGTCGGTGGGAACTTTACGGCTCAAGGACTCGGCTTTTGACTTGCCCTTGTCCTCGTACCGCATGGCTTCCTCGCCAGTCGCGTATTTGCTGGCGACCTCCATGAATCGGCCCATGGTCTGGATGTTAGACCGGACCAACTTATGCTTTAGGAGCTCATATTTGACTCCTTGAGAGAAGGCCTGAATGGCCTGCGTCTCGGAGACGTCCTGGATGGAGTTGCGCAGCCGAGTCCAGCGCTGGATGTAGTCGCGGACCGACTCTCCCTTTTCCTGGACGCAGAGCCATAGGTCTTGCGCATTCCCAGGGCATTTGTATGTGCCCTCAAAGTTTTTGATGAAGGCCTCTTGGAGGTCCCTCCAGTCATAGATGCTGTCTTCGGGCAGGCTGTTAAGCCATGCCCGAGCCGACCCTTCAAGCATCAGGGGAAGGCTTTGGAGGGCGACACGCTCGTTGCCCCCTCCAATGTTGCATGCGACTAAGTAGTCGGCAAGCCAAGTTTCCGGCTTGGCAGTGCCATCGTACTTGTTGACGCTGCTGGCGATCCGGAACCGGTCCGGAAACGGCTCAGATCGAATCCGCCTGCTAAAGCATAGCGGACCGGTTGAAGCCGAGCCACCCGGCTGGTTAACCTCGTCACCGCGACGCTCAGCCCGCAACCTGGCCGCCCATCGTCCCTTGATTTCGTCACGAGCGTCACGGACATTGTTTGCCCAGGCTCGGGGGGAGTCGGCTCGTCGACGCTCCGCCTGGAGTCGGTTGATCTCCTGGTGGGCATCAGGACGCATATTCGTGGAGTGACTCGGCTGCGACGAGCCCACGGTGATGGGGCGACTCGGAGTCGCTGAAGGCTGGCTTCGCGTCGACCCGGAGGCCAGTCGGTCGCTTACCGAAGCAGCCTCATTCTGCTGTTCCACCACTGTCTTCATTAGGGTGACGACTCGGCGGTAAGTCTCTGCCGCAGGACCGTCCACCGGGGGCGGGAGGGAGTCGGCCAATGCGGCAGCCGCGATGAGGTTCTGGGCTGGTGTTTGGTAAATAGGGACACCGTCTTGCTCTCGCCTGAAGAGAGGGGCACGGATGACTCGGCTCCTCCAGGCGGTTGAGGAAGCACGCCGGTTCGAACGTCGGCGTGAACTGTGAGGCCCGTCATGTTGGCGCTCTCGTTCCTCGAGAGCTGCTCTTTCCTGATCAAGACGCTCCCGCTCGGCAAGGATGGCTCACCGAGATGCCTCCAAGGCCTTCTCCGCCTCCGATTGTCCATCAATGGGCATGAGCAGGTGCTCGTCCATCACCTTGGCCGCCGTGGCTGACGTGCCTGCATTATTCGTGGCGCCGGGCGCGATCACGTACACCTCGGCCGAGGCCGTTTGGCTATGCGAACTCTCGTCCCCATCGGATTCAGAATCCAGGACGGGGAGGAGGGATTCAGAGCCGACCATGCCGACAAGCTGTGAACGCTTCACGCCATTGCTTGGGGCAGAAGGAGATCCCAGCAGGTATCCAGGCTCCGGTTCCACCGTGGAACGGGGAAGCAGATCTTGGAGGTTTAGCTGGCCGAAGGTGTCGGCCACAAAACGAAGGCTTCTGAAGAGAAACTCCGTGCCTTCAGGGTGCACGGCGAACGGCACATCGCCAGCCACCAGCTTGCCGTCGGTAGCTAGAGAGGATCCCGCTTGGATCATAGCTCCAACACGCGCCTCCCCTAACTGGCGCGCCAACTGTCGCGGGGATTTTGCGGCAATATACATTTCTAGTAGGATTTGGGGGAGCACAAGTGGAAGATCTAAGCGGGTTCACACAAGAGATTTTACCCAGGTTCAGGCCCTCCAATGGCGGAGGTAATACCCTACTCCTACTGATTGTATTGCTGATCTTGTGCGAGGAAGGTTACAGAAAGGTGGTGGTGGTTTCTTGTCTAGAGGTTGAAGATGATGCGTAAGAGTCTAGCCAGCCCTTTGCATGGGGCTCTTGCCTTGCCTTATATAGGCTTTACATATGCTGACTCGGCCAGTCCGCCGAGCTACTGTAACTGCGTACTTTAATTTGTATCTTTATTCTGCATAACTCTCTGAGTAACGCCAGCCTTCACGCCAGCGAAACGCCTGCCTTGATAAGGTTGTAACGCCAGCCTTGATGGCACCCGAACGTTGCTTCCGTGTGGGCTTTGCTTGGGCCTTCATCCGAGTGGGCCTCCGTGGGACTCCTCGAGCCTGTTGGGCCGACTCCCTATGCTGGGCCTACCCGGAGGGGTTCCCTCCGTCAGAGATTGATGATCTCAACCCGATAAAACTGGAGGATGGCGAGCAGGAAAGAAGACGGAGGGAGAAAGAAACCGCAATGAAAGAAATCTGGAAAAAACCACAAGCCACCTTGACTCGGGCACAGGTGTCTTTTCATCCCTGGCGGGGCGGAATTCGACCCTATATGTGAATGGATAAGGGTGATTACCTCGGACGTCACGAGATGGTTGGAGGTCATCTCTAATTGTTCCCAGGGACCTCCACCAGACGAGGGGGTTGTTCACGCCATGATCAAAGGAAAAGCAGAATTGGAGACGAACGAAAGGAAGAAGATGGAAGGTGAAAAGCCGGGAGCAAGAGCAGGGTGAAACCCTCTTAGGCCCCACGGTCAGTCTTTTAAAGGACTAGAGTAAGTTTAGGGATCCAACGGTTACCTCTGCCGCATTCCCTGAGCCACGTTCCACAGCAATAAATGCGCATAGTAACTTTCGGCGCATGAGTTTTGGTTTTCATGGGAAAGCGGGAAAAGCAAGCGCATGACACACTGAGGCATGCCTTGGGGCCCTCATGTCTATCATACAGCTAGAAGACCAGGAGGATATTCATCACCACGTGAAATTTCCTCCGTGACAATCCCAATTCTTGAGTATCCGTCGGATACGGATAAGTCATGCTACAAGAATCACGGGCTTGCCGCAACCGCTCAGTAGGTTCTCGTATATTCCTAATCAAAAGAGGAATAGCTCAGGGGCTTATTCAACAGGCTACTCAAGCATAGTCATTTCACGACTAGGAAAAAGCTGCTCCGATTAGGTACCCCAGTTCTGCGCGGAAAATATGTTGGGACCCAAAATCCATAACAGAGAGCTTTAGATGAAATCACCCGCTAAGTCAAAACATCAACCCCAACCTCAACCCTTGGGTATCAATTCCAAGAGGAGTGGAGTGATATGGCGGAAAAGCTCGGGCGACGCGGCACCGGGGTGGGAGCGGGGGAGGCTCGGGAGTGGCCGGGGCGGTGAGGCTCTGAGCCACGGTGAGGTGGGCTCCGGTGTCGGCGAAGCTCGGGGAAGCACCGAGGCGGAGCGGAGCGGCGACAAGATGCGGCCGGGGCGGAGAGGCAGGCAGTGAGCTCGGGTGGCAACCGAGGAGGCAGCGGCAGCGATGGCGAGATGGGGAACCGAGGCGGAGCGGCGGAGCAATGGTGAGCGTCGGGGATTGGCTCGGACGGCGGCTTCGGACGACGGCGGGGAGATGGCGAAGCCGAGCGGCGGCCGGAGCGGCACCGGTGCTCGGGTCGGGTGGCGATGAAACGGCGAGAGAGAGGTGGCCGAGGGAAGAGCGAGAGAGAGAGCTCGGGGGAAAAATGAGCTCTGGCTCCAGGCGGGAAAGAGAAAAGGAGGAGGGGGAAGAACCCAAGGCAGGAGGTGGCCGGGGAGCTCACCGGGTGCTGCCACCACGATAGCCGGTGAAGCAGGAGGTGGCGGCGTGCTGGAGGATAGGGATGGGGGAGAAGCAGGCCACGCGGGTCAGGGCGGGGAGAAGCTGGACCGGTAAGGGAGAAGAGAGAGGGAGGCCCGGCCGGGGTAAGAGGGGAATGAGATGGGCCTCGGGTGGGTTAGAAGCCCATCCGGCCGGGGGAGGGAATTAGTTTAGGATTTTTAATTCCTTTTCTATTTTCTTCTTTTATTTCTTTTACTTTTTATTTTTCTGTTTCCAATTCTTTTTATTCCAAAATCTTTTGCCCATACCTTTATAAGCAAAATAAACATTACCTCCAACATTTCATCACACTTTTGGTACAAAAGATCTAAAGCCAAAGCTTGGAACTTAATATAAACACATTAGGGTTCGTTTTTATTCGAAAATTTGAAAATTTTGAATTTCTCCATAGTTGTAATTACATGGATGCACGCATGATGCACAATTACAGTCTATTACTTTAGGGATGTTACAAAATAATTCCATCTACCCGGAGTATATTCCGGTCAGAGGTAATACCCAACTAAATTTATTCTTGGTTGGCCCATCCCAAGCCTCATTTCACGTACTAATGGGGGGCTTGATGACGAGTAATACCGTATACCGTATACGAGAAGGTATCTATGTACATATTCCCTGGATACCTAAAACAAGTATCGTATTCATGAAGGATTCCAGAAGATAAGAGGACCTCTCGTAGAGGATCCAGACTCCCTTTAAACTAGGAGATCTTATCCCTACGTTTGAAGAAGCCAGCTTGGAGATAAGTCGACGCCTCTTATGACTTCGGGAACCCCTTATATAAGGACCCAAGGGCCCCTCAGGGGGGAGAGAGCTTTTTGGGAGAAAAGAAAAGGAGGTTCGACAAGCCATACAGATCCCGGAGATTCCACTAGAAGCCCTGAGCAACTGCAGAAGCCTCCAGCCGTTCAGGTCTACTCATAAGAAGCTCCCGACTAGATTAGATCCCATCTAGGCTAGCCACTAACCCCTTTTTAAAGATACTCTTGATTCAATATGTTTCAATAGGACGTAGGGTTATTATCCTGAGGGAGGCCCGAACCTGTATAAAAATCTTGTCCGTGTGCTCCGGTACTGCTAGACACTGGTCCCAGGGGTCCCTACCCTTCAATAAATTCTCTGTCTCATGACTACCGTAAGATCGACAGTTTACCAATCGTCGACCGAAAGTATCTGATAATTAAATTGTCGTCCATGAGTTCTAGTTATTGGTCCTTGTATTTTCGTGACCTGAGGAGTAGTATATTGTCAAGGTTTAGGGGTTGTGGGTATCACTGTAGTAGGGATGTCCTCATTGTCAGTTCACCACTCCCATTCGGGCTTAGATAGATGTCAGGAAGGCGTGAGGTTTCACCTTTCCTTGAGAAGGGTTTCCTTTTCAAGTTTCCCCTTAGATAGATGACCATGAGAGTTTAACTTCAACCATTTCTCATACAAGGTTCCCTAAAACAATTTCCCCCTTAGATAGATGCCAGGGAGGGCTTAGCTATACCATTCCCCCGACGGGGTTCCCTCTTCTAATTACTCCTCAGATTGATCTCTAGAAGAGCTTAGCTTCCACCGTTCTTCGGATAGGGTTCCCTCTTCCAATTGGCCCACGGATAGATGTTGGATAGGACTTAGCGTTCACTGTTTTCCAAACGGTTGCTCTATTCTAATTTGCTTTTCATGTAATACCAACTTGCTTCATTTATGCTGAAACTTGATTTCTAGTATTATGTTGAAATTTACTTTTTCATGTAATACCAACTTGCCTCTGTTTATGGTGAAACTTGCTTCCGGTTCGTAATATCAACTTGTTTTCCTTATTGTAAAACTTGCTTTCTAGTTGAGTGCCTATGTTGCAACTTTTTTTCGTGTAATACTAACTTGCTTTTGTGTATAATAAAATTTGTTTTTTAAAACATGATTTCTTGTCGTGTAGTGGGTGTTATGGTTTTTACATTTAGTATAACTTCATTTTGTTCTGGTAGCAAATTGATTTTGGGTTATGATTAGGATTTAGGCTTTAGGTTCTGACTTGGTGATTAGGTTTTATGGGTTAGGTAAATCAAGATGGCAATTTTATCCATGGAGCCGGGTAACCGCGGGTAATATACCCATGGAGCTCAGGCATGGAGGGCATTCTTGCCCCATGGATCCTCGCGGGCGGGGACCCGTGAACTTGCAGGTCGGGCACGGACTGCAATCTAGCTTTATGGATAGCCATGGATATCCGAGAATATACTAACTAACATGTGGGCCATTGGTGGAGCTATATATAAAATCCCCAAACCCTAGTTTCTCCCCTCAGATCTCCTTCCCAGGCTCCTAGCTGCCACATGCCCACATCCTCCTCTCTATTCTCGATCCCTATTCCCCTTCTCCAATCTTCATCCCACCTTCTCCAACCTCCATCCACTGGCCGTTGGTGACCAGCCGTCCACTCCACCCCACCAACTAGTCGGCGACCATGGCGAGCATTCCACCCCACAATCCCCAATGGAGATCTCCACATCCACCCGAGCATGACGGCAAGAGGAGGTAGCCGGTGACCGCGAGTCAAAGTGCCAAAACTGGCACGGTTGGCAATGGCGAGTAGCTTAGGAGCGGGAGTGGGAGTGGAAGCGGGCATGGGTGGACAAGCAGTGCGGAGCAACAGCAGCTGGCAAACAGTGGAGGAACAAAATCGGGCACGTTTTGTCAAGCAGCAGACTAGGGGGAGCAGTCGACAAGGAGTGATGGAGTAGGTGCGGACCAGTGAGCAGTGAAGAATCGACAGCACCACCAGTCACAACAGCAGTCTCCATGGGGCTCCATGGGTACCTAGGTATTCACCGAGTTCGGGCACAGGCATGAATTATGCCCCATGGGATTTTCGCGGGAGGGCGAGGTTCGGGCGTGGGTTCATGGAGTTCTACCTGCTCGAACCCGACCCATTGCCAACTTGAGTTAGGTTTGGGTTTTAGGTTTCTTGTGGTATAGGATTTTAGGTTAGCATCCTTCTAGGCTCCTGCATGGCCACCAAAAACTTGCTTTTTAAGTTATGAAACTTGCTTTTTCAGTATTTACATTGCTTCTTTTCTCAAAACACAGCTAGAAGTTGGTCTTATTAGCTCCACGTGCCAGGCCATCATGAACTTGTTTTAAAATGACAACATCTAGTTTTTCAAATTGCAGTACACTTTTCATAAGCAAGTCAAGATGAAATACAACATTTGAAAAGCTAAATGGCATAAATATAAGAAACCAATTCGTGCTGATTTTATTAGTAATCAATCCGCGCGGGATGGGAGGGGGGGCAAATCGAAACGGTGATTGTTTCAACATAGGCGGTCAGTTCGTGAGAAGAAAGCAATATGACACTAGAAACTTGCTTTTCAAAAATATTTATTGGAACATGTCCACGTGGGATCTAGTTTTGTAGATCTCATAACGAAGAACGTAACGATGAAAACAGAATGTCATTTGGATACTCTGTTTAAAAGCAGTGCCTTTTTGAATTTTCGGAAAAGATTTGCAATCTACTAACGTCAGCAAAGTTGTAAGTGCTCATTGTTGCATATGCATGTGGTTTTGTGATAGTTTTGGGGCATGTTTGCATGTGAGAAGGACCAGGAAGTTACCACTTCCGAAATTGAGAGATGCACGCTTCTATACTTTCTCTTATTAGGCAATGCACTTGTTTACATCTAATAATGTATGTTTGCTCACTAATTGAATCTTTAACACAATTCAAATTTCTGGATAGACCGGTAACTTCTAGATTTCTCTTGATCCCGAAAGGCGAATGCGGAGGTCCTCGTATAGATGGACTTATGAAGTTTCTTGCTTATACCCAAAAGACGAATGCGGTAGTCCTCATGTGGATGAACTCAGCGAGGATATCAAACTAAAAATATCTACATCCTTTCTTGCTAAGGATATTTAACTACAATATCTTATCTGAACATTACATTTGGCATTGCGTTTTGCCGTTTGATTAGCGGCTTTTGCTATAATACATTGAAATAGAATCACGCCGTAGCTAAGAGGAAAAACACAAGAGGTATCCATCAGTAATAAGTATGGTGTTCTTATTTGTGTATTAATTATAGTAGTTATATTATAATATGGTATGCAAACCTAGCTTATACATGAGTTCAGCAAAACACAATCCAACAACCGTAAATATTCCTAGGATACATTATCTCTAGGTTGTGCGAATATAATCTTCCTCAAACAAACTAAATCCCCTCCTATAACTATGTGCACGTTAATTTATCATGTGAGACTTTTGCACATAACAATTTATCCATTCTCCTCACAAGAGCTGCAGTGGCGGTCATGGCCACAGCCCGTAGAAGCTCCATATCGACAAGCATACACAACCCCCCACACGTACGAGATTAGCAGGAATGAACAACCGGCACTACTACAGAATCGATTTGTCCAGACGGTTCGGAAACACCGGGCGGGACGGTTTTTCGAACCCTCTGGACGAAACAGTCAGGACAAATCATTTATGTGCAGACGGTTATTGAACCGTCTGTACAAATAATTAGTACAGACGGATCCACACACGAACCATCTGCCCAAATGCACTGAACAGTACCTCAAAAGTATTTGTACAGACGGTTCCATCCGCAAAACCGTCTGCCGAAATGCACTGAGCAGTACCTCAAAAGCATTTGTACAGACGGTTCCGTACCCAGAACCGCCTGTACAAACAATTTGTACAGACGGTTCTACCCCTGGAACCATCTGTACAAATGCTGTGGCAGGAAAACAATGCTGCCGCGGCAGCGGAAACAACCGTTTCTGCTGCCGCGGTAGCAGTGCGGTTGTACAGACGGTGCTGCCGCCTGCTGCCACGGCAGCAGAAACATACATTTCGGCTGCCGTGGCAGCCGTGCGGCAAGGCGGCGTTGCTGCCACCTGCTGCCGCGGCAGCGGAAATGGCTGATTCCGCTGCCGCGGCAGCAGTGCGGCAAGGCGACGGTGCTACCGCCGGCTGCCACGGCAGCGGAAACAGAGGTTTCGGCTGCCGCGGCAGCCGTGCGGCAAGGCAGCGTTGCTGCCACCTGCTGCCGCAGCAGCGGAAATGGCTGATTCCGCTGCCGCGGCAGCAGTGCGGCAGGGCGACGGTGCTACCGCCTGCTGCCACGGCAGCGGAAACAGAGGTTTCTGCTGCTGCGGCAGCAGTGCGGCAGGGCGACGGTGTTGCCACCTGCTGCCACGGTAGCCGTGCGGCAAGGCGACGTTGCTGTCGTGGCAGCGGAAACTACCGTTTCTGCTGTCGCAGCAACCGTGCGGCAGGGTAACGATGCCCGGTGCGGCCGCGATCCTGGCGCGGCAGTGAAAACGCTAGAAACAAAGTGACATAATGGCAGGCATAGCATGCACAGACACACAATGTACTCATTGATCTTAGACATAGCATTCAGAAACAAACATTAAATGTCAATCTCAACCACAAAGTCATTCACATGCATTATTAGGGAAAAAACTCTCAAGTCATTGAGGAGGAACATTTTGAGGACAATGGAATTCTCCGGTTTCCTTCAACACCTCTCTAAGTATGAAAGCTATTAACTGTTTTTGAATAAACCGGACGCCCTCAGTGTCGAGCTCATCTGTAGGGAACCTAAAACTCTGCAGAAGGAAATTAAATAGCTAGGTTAGGCACGATGTCTGAACGATGAAAAATGGAACTACATAGTGTAATGACACTAACCGCCACATCTACCGGACTAGAGCGAATGATCTACGTCATGTATGTCGCGACATAGTATCCACAGAGATTGTTGCCCGGCGGCTGCTTGTGGCACTGTAGAAATCATGGTTACATGCAGGGTAATTTAGTTTTACCGAATACATATTAGAACGTGCGAGGTGATTATTCTTGGGCGAGGGAGGAATTATTACCGGGAAATGAAATCGGTGGGTCGGTTCGGTGTGTGTTGTTTTCACAAGCCCCCCTTGCCAACATACTTCTTGAACGCCCCGTTGAGCACCGTCGTCAAATCTGCATACTTCTCTAGTGGGTAGTCCCTGGAGTCGAAGTACGTGGCATGTAGATGTTGTGGCTCGAGGCTGACGAGCATCCAGTGGAATCCATAGTTGTACGGTAGAAGAATGATGCGCTTAGTAGAGAGAAGGAGCATGACGTCCGAAATGTATTCCTCGACCTCGTTCGGCTGGAATTGGACCATTGTGCATGACCACTTGTGGATCAAGGAATCCGATATTAGGATTTTCTGTCCTAGCCTCTTGAATCATATGTCTACACATAAAAGTAATGTCATTGAAAGAGCATATCAATAAGTAAGGCAATTCATTTAGCTTAAACAGTGATTGAGAACACTTACAGTGTCCAGCATCTTAATAGGCTGACATCGAGGGCGTCATGACGGTAGAGGTCGGCTAAATCCGAGAAATCGATGGTAAAGGTTCCACCTGGATGGAGGAAATGTTGCCGCTTGTACATGGCGGTGATATTTTGAGGAAGCGATGACTCCTCGTTGGACCTCTTCATGTAAAATTCGTGCACAATCTGAGCTGCCCAACCAAGTCATTCTAACGCCGCCCGTGTCACTAGCGGCTGCCTTTCCGTGTAGACTCTTATCTCGGGTTCTTCGTCTACCTCTTTGCCCTTGGCCAACTTCGTGCTATTTCTGGTGGCCCTACGCTGAGCTTGAGGAGTCGTTTTGGCAGTCTGCTGGCTAGATCTGCTAGATTGCTTGGATTGTGCTGAAGCGGATTTCACCTTCGGTGGAGGAGCACGGATTGAGAAATCTGGACCGTAACGCACCGGAGACAGGGGCCATGCAGGAGGTGGAGGGCAACCAGTGAAATGTACTTCTTCAGCCACTGGATGAACGTGTTGATGGCCTGCCCCAGTGTCCTGACGTCGTCCTCCGGCGGTACAGGAAGTGTGAAGGAGGAGCAATTCGCATGCACCATGTCCACTGCCACCTTAGCGTTACTCGCCACTATCGGAACTCCGTGCATCCTCGAGACTTCATAATATGGAAATGCTAACCCCGTGCCAGCCTCAAGCATGTCAGTGGGGCCAAAACAGCTGGGCACGAGGAGCTTGCAGCTAGTTACCATCGTAATGTCGTCGACAGGGAATCTTTCGCTGACATCGTCTTCAGGAGGAATCGGCTCGACATGAAAGTCGTCGGCACGGTCGTCATCCGGAACGTGCTCATGAGCGGCTTGTTCGTGGACGTCTTCCACCGATGCGCAGCTACTCCTGCGCCGAGCATGTGGGGATGAGCCTGCGGGGCTGCGTTCGGCCGCGGCGGCTGCATCCTCCTGCCTTATCTGCCATACCCGTTTTTCGACCCTTGCGTCGATCCTCTGTTCTAGGCCCGCATATATTTCTTCCATCAGCTCTTTTTTCATCCATTCACGCTCGGCTGCCTCGCACTCTGCTTTCCTTCTCCTCCGACTCCTGTACGAACCCGCATCGTCGGGGAATGCCATCTTCCATAGAACCGTCACCCCCACGCCACGCGTTTGACCCGAGTGCTCTTTGTTTCCCAGAGCCGAGGTTAGTATATCCTTCTCCCTGGCTGCTTGGAAAGTTCCTTGAGCGGATTATTCTGACAGTCGCAGGATGTTTTCAGCCACCTGGACGGTTTCAGGCTTGTTGAAGGCGACGGTGCCATCAGTCGAGATGTTGGCCCTCGCGCGATACCAGTTCCGGGCCCGCCTCTCTGGGATCTGGGAGAACGGTGTGTCGCGACTCTCCTGAGACGCCCGCTCGTCCTCTGTTCTCCATTCCAACTCTTTGCACGCGTACCCACCGCTTCCGAGCCTGTGGGGGTGAACATTGCATACCTGGTGGGCCCTGTTTGCCTGACTCCACTGCATAAATTCCTCCGACGTGCACCTCTCCACAAATTCTGCCCATTGATCCTCCAAGTACCCGTAAGTCTTCGGGTCCTGCCTGTAGAGCATAAGATCGTTCTTCACGTACGTGTTGTAGAGCTCGCTCTTGAAGGTCTTCCACGCCTTGCCCATCTTGGCTTTTGCCTGTCTTTCCACGGCCTGCTCGGTACCTTCGGGGAAGTCGAACTGTGCTTTGATGGTGCTCCACAGGAACTCTTTCTCGTTATCCGGCACTGACGGCCAGCTGGCGTACGTTATCCGAACCTTCGTCCTCGCCAGTGAAGCGCACGCACTACGGAATGCCGCCTGAGCCTGCTGAGGCAATATGGGCACACCCTCATCGCTGACATAAGTTATCGTGTAGTGACCCATGGGCATTTTATTTTTGCCTCGGCCACCTCGCTTTCGCTTCTGCCCAACCGATTCTTCGGTTTGCTCATGAGACGAGGCTTCTGCATGTTGGGAGGGCAAAGGTTGAGCCGGTTGAGGAGACAAGTGCGGCTCATCTTGTCGAGGAGAAGAGGCCACCGGTAGTTCACGTTCATCTCCTCCGGACGCCATCTTCAAAAGACGAAAAATTCAGATATGCAGTACACGACAAAATTCCAGACATTTTCATATAAAGACACATGAACTCTAGCTAGACTAAGAAAGTTCTTGCAACCCTAACCGAGCTCAATTTGATCGGAGAACATTCGTTTAATAGCCCAATGTGCAAATATATAACCCTTTGCCATCCAGTACAACAACACGACAAAATAGTGCTAATGTTTGTAATCTCATCATAAATATCTTCCTGAACTCTTTTATACAATTCCCAAAAATTGACATGCTTGGTATCAAATTATTTTAACATTGACCAACTAAACTGACAACATGATCTAGGACGAATCAAAATGGGAAGTATCACACACTAACTCGTGCTTTATATCTTTGCGACCAATATCTAGCACAATGTAGAGGAGTTTGCTCACACACTAACTCCTGGTTCGGAACAAGGATCTTGAGAGGAATTCTAGAGGAATTGCTCTATTTCCTACAAATTTCCTATGAAATTCGTGTTCTGCACAGGCCTAGGTCTTAAGTTTTTATATAGTACTTCTGTTGCTCCAGGGATAAAGGGCTAATCTTATGAAAAGACATTAAGGCATTTTTGTGAAATATGAAGTCCAATCTTAACACCACTCATTTATAGTTGAAATGTTTTCAGCCAGAAGGCAAGTATATGCGAGCTTGAGGGACAGCTAAGCGAGAAGAGAAACTTGAGAATAGAAGAGCGTGATAAGGCTGCAGAAGACCTTAAATCTGCATTGCATAAAGTGCAATTAGAGGCTCAAGAGGAAATCAAGAGACAAACCGAGGCTTACCTTAGACAACAAAGGGAACAGAAAGAGTTTATTAGCAAGCTTCAGGTTTTACTTTTCTCTTCCAATTCTAGTCAAACGTCAGGTAACGATTTCATGTTCGTGACATCATGTATTAAAACAACTTTTCACATTTTATCTTTAAGGAATCAGAAAAAGAGACTTGTTTGCTTGTGGAAACATTGAGGTCCAAGCTAGTATGCTTTCACTGCAATTATTTTGATTGCAGTTATTCCTTTGAAGTAATGTAATTCCTACTGTTAACATCTGAGAGAAAAGTAAGAGAGCTGGAAGGTCAACTTCAGGATGAGCAGCTTGTATCTGCTGACAACAGAAAGGTATCATGAAGTTCTGCACATGTTAAACTTTATACAAGTTACATGCAAGTTAAAGTATTTTATCTTTTGTCCTTCAGTTGTGTATAACTCTTTTCTCCTTTCTTTCCTCTTGCAATTGCAGAAATCAGATAATCTGGAAACTGAACTGAGAAAACTCAAGAAAGAACTTGAAAATGAGAAGGTAGAAAAATGTTCCAGTCACATAATTGAACTCTTTCTGTTTCTCTGATGTTTCATCACACGAGCACTACTGTGAAATATTCAAACTAAAGATGACAAAATTGTCCTTTTTTCTGAGGTAAACAACATTCGAGTCACAGTGCAACATCAAATAAGTTCATCTAGATGAGCTTCTTCTTCCTGAGTTCATCTAGATGTTGCAACTTCGTCCCTGTAAACAAACAAACCGGGAATTGAGGAGAATGGAGCGGAGCTCGGGAGTACAAACCGGCTTGGGGGCGGTCGAGGAAGGTCGCCGGAGATCGGGGGCGGCGGGGAGCTCGGGGGCGGCGGAGCTCGTCGGGAACGGCTTGGGGCCGGGCGGCGGAGCTCCTCGGGGCCGGCTTCGAGGCGGCAGCGACGGCGGAGGAGCGGGACAGCTTGGGGGCGGCGGCGGCGGCTGAAAACCTAGGGCGGGAGATGAGAGCGCGGCGCGGGTTTAGGAAAGACACAACCCGCGCCGATGGGTACTTATCGAAAAGGTTAATCCAGACGGTTCGGAACGTAGAACCGTCTGGATTAATAGTCCATACGGTTCTCAATACGGAGCCGTCTGGATTATCATTAGTGCGGACGGTTCTCAACGTGGAGCTGTCTGTACTAATACTGCAGGTGGGATGCCTGCAATATTAGTACAGACGGTTCTCAATACAGAGCCGTCTGGATTAATAGTACAGACGGCTCATAATAAAGAGTGCATCTGTACTAATTCTGCAGGTGGGACGCCTGCAATATTAATCCAGACTGCTCGTAATAAAGAACGTCTGTACTGTTAATAGTACAGACGGTTCTCAATACGAAGCCATCTGGATTATTAGTACAGACGGCTCATAATAAAGGGTGCGTCTGTACTAATACTGCAGGTGGGACGCTGCAATATTAGTCCAGACGGTTCTGAACGTGGAGCCGTCTGTACTATTATTTTGCCCGAGTTGACCTACGGTCCCACCTGTCATGATTTTTATGTTATTGATTTATTACTAGAAATGACCTAAACTTCTGAAAATCATAGAAAATTCATATGAATTCCAATTGACTTGAACTTTTTTTGTAAATTCATATTTTAATCTGGACAATTTTATGGTATAACTGTTATTCATGTTACTGTTACGGAAAAGTTTGAAAATGCCCTTAAACCCATAAACTTGTAAAATTCGTAACTAATGCAAACAAACTCCACATGACAAGATTTTTTATATGTAAATTTATGGTTTCGTACGTACGATCACATGGTGTAGGTCTCATTCATATTACTGTAACTCAAAATCTGCAAACTTATTATTGCATTAATAGTTCATACAGAAAACCCTGGTGGCGATACATAACAATCGGGTTACATCATAGAAAATAACCTAATCTCCTTTAACAACCAGCCCTTCTTGATGATCGACGCGCAGATAGCAGGTGGCCCCAATCGGTAGTTGTTCTTCGTTGAGCGCGGTGCCGTCTCCAAGAGGGAACTCATCAAATTGATTGTACTCTTCTTCATCCACGACATTCTCAACTCCGACAATCTTTCTTTTCCCCTGAAGGACTATGTGAAGTTTCTGATTTGCCGGGTCTTGGACATAAAAGACCTGAACAGCTTGCTTAGCGAGTACAAATGGTTCATCTTTGTATGCGGCACGTTCGAGGTCCACTGTAGTCATGCCGTACTTGTCGACCTTAACACTTGAGCGTGCAATCCAACGGCACCGGAAGAGGGGGATCTTGAAACGTACATAGTCGAGTTCCTAGATCTCCTCAATGTGCCCGTAGTACGCACACACCCCACGTTTGTCCTGGAAGGCATCTATGCGGACACCGCTGTTTTGTACCGTGCTCTTCGTATCCTGTGCTCTGGTATAAAAGGTGTACCCATTTATGTCGTATGCTTCAAATTTTAGGATTGTGTGACTTGGCCATCTAGCCAACCAGCCAATATTCTCCTCTGTTGTACTATTAGCACTTCGAACCTGCAACCAGTTGTTGAAGCTGCGGTTGTGCTGTCTGGTAAGCCAAGCCTCCGTACGGCCTGGATTCTCTCTGCGTAGCTCGTCCTTATGCATGTTGATATACGGGGCTACTTCAGTCATGTGTTGCAAGACTGCGAAATGGGCTTGAGATAACAACGAGTAGTCAAGAATGAGTGTTTTCCTTCCTATGGTCCCTTTGCCGTCCAGTCTGCCCTCGTGGCGAGACGTAGGCATACCTATTGGTTTGAGCTGTTCCATGTAATCGACACAGAACTCGATCACCTCTTCGGTTGTGTAACCTTCGACGATGCTGCCCTCCGGACGAGATCTATTTCGTACGTACTGCTTGAGAATTCCCATATACCGCTCAAACGGGTACATCTGACGTAGAAATACCGGTCCAAAGATCTTTATCTCTCTCACGAGGTGGACGGTAACATGGACCATGATATCAAAAAACGACGGAGGTAAGTACATCTCAAGATGACATAATGTCTTCACCACATCGGCCTGCAACAGATCTAGTACTTCGGGATCGATGACCTTCTGAGAGATTGTGTTGAAGAAGTAACACAGCCTAATGATTGTGTCTCGGAGATAGGTCGGCTGGATATTTCGGATTGCAACAGGAAGCATCTGTGTCATCAACACATGGCAATCATGGGACTTCATACCAACTAATTTTAGATCTTCCATCGAAACAAGTTTTGAGATGTTTGCGGAGTAACCGGACGGAACTTTCACACCTTGCAAGCACCGGCATAGTTCGGTCCTCTCGGCCTTTTTCAGGTTATAGCAGGCCGGAGGAAGCCTTGTTCTGCCTTGTTGGGAGGGCTCAGGTGCCAGCTCGGGCCTGATCTTCATGTCTACTAAGTCGAGACATGCGTTGAGGCCGTCCTTCGTCTTCCCTGGAATATTAAGTAAGAGACCAATCAGGCTGTCACACACGTTCTTCTCTACGTGCATAACGTCGATGTAGTGCCGAACTTCAAGGTGCCGCCAGTAGGATAACTCCCAAAATATTGATTTCTTCTTCCACATGCCGCTGGCCTTCACTTTTTTACCACTCTTTCCAAGGACAACATCGATATCCTTAACCATATTGTACACCTCTTGCCCGCTGTAATGCCTTGGACATAAAGCTCTCTCCCTCGTCCCGTCAAATTGTTCCTTCATATTGCGGTACAGGTGATTCCTCTTAAGGAACCTACGGTGGCGCATGAACACTGTCTTACGGGAGTGGGCCAGACACCTACTCGCGGTACCATCCAAGCACTGAGGGCAAGCCTTGTCTGATTCTTTACTCTGGCCCGAAAGGTTACGTAGGGCAGGCAAATCATTGACCGTGCAGAACAACATGGCGTGTAGGGTGAAGTTCTCTTGTTTGTACGCATCCCATACCTGTACCCCTTCATTCCACAGTGTTTTCAGATCTTCCACCAAAGGTCTTAGGTAGACGTCAATATCATTCCCGGGTTGCTTCGGCCCTTGGATAAGCAGTGACATCATGATGTACTTCTGCTTCATACACAGCCAAGGTGGTAGGTTGTACATACTAAGAGCAACTGGCCAAGTGCTGTGCCGGCTGCTCATGTTGCCGAAAGGATTCATTCCGTCCGTGCTCAACGCGAACCTTATATTCCTCGGCTCCGCACCGAAGTGTTCGAAGATCATGTCGATGTTTCTCCACTGCACGGAATCGGCAGGGTGTCTTAGCTTTCCATCTTTCTTACGGTCCTCCGAGTGCCAGCACAACAATTTGGCCTCTTTTGGGTTCGCGAACAGACGCTTCAGACGCGGAATTACGGGCAGATACCACACCACCTTAGCGGGAACTCCTTTCTTCGGCTCGATGAAAGACTCGCCGTCGTCTGGTTGGCTCTTACGCTTGTAACGAGATGCTTTGCACACTGGACATGAACGCGAGTTCGATAATTCATTCCGGTACAAGATACAGTCGTTCGGACATGCATGTATCCTTTCTACCTCCATCCCTAGTGGACAAACCACCTGCTTTGCTCGGTATGTGTTTTTGGGCAGCTCGTTACCATCCGGAAGCATCTCTGAGAGGAGACCTAGGAGCGCCGTGAAACTCTTGTCTGACCAACCATAGCTTGCTTTCAATTTAAGCAGCTCGAGCACGGACGACAGCTTTGTGTATTTCGGCTTGCAACCTGGAAACAAAGGTTTTTCTGAGTCCTCAATCAAGTACATGAACTTGTTTAGGTCTCTCTCAGTATTAAAGTTCACGTCAGCATCGCGCAGCATCTGATCCAACCTATCATCGTCCTCTGCGCCACCACAATCATCGTCTGCACATACTTCCTCATGGCGGCCACAATCATCGTCTGCACCTACTTCGTCGTCATCTTCTCTCCTTTCGTTGACTTCGGGTTCTTCGACGATGCCAACGTCTTCGTGTAACATGTTCTGCTCTTCACCATGTTTGGTCCAACACGTGTAGTCCGGTTTGAAGCCCCTAATAATCAAGGGCGCTTGGATCTGTAGGGCTGAGTTGTGTCCGAGAAATGATCTCTCATTTCTACAATCGCAACAAGGACAATATGTAAATTCAACACCCTTCTTCAATCTATCCTCCTCGGCGATTCTAAGAAAATTCGTCACACCATCAAGGTACGCTTGGTTCGTACGAGAACCGTACATCCACACCCGATCCATCTGGCTACACGCGCTGCACAACAAGGAAATTAGTGTTAAATTGACCTAATAAAAGAAAGCCACCTAGCTACTCATCAAATCGTACTGCAATTTAAGGGTTTAAGGGTATAAACGTAAATATCAAAATGCGGAACATCGGCATGAGATGAAATGCATGTCATGGAATAGAGGACATAAAATAAAGACTAATGCAAATGTAATCAATTTAATCGAAGTCCAGACGCTGAAAATATCGCGATCCGAATTTCTCCGGCGGTTCCGGAAACCCTAATTTGAGTTTTTAGTCAATTTTATTTTTTCTACAATGCAAACACGAATGAAAATGACATAATTGCATAGATCTTATTTTTCTGAACATTTTGATATATTATTTGCATTTTTCTGACTAATAATGAATTTTCTATGATTTTTATAAGATTTAAATATTTAAATACTCTTTTTGATCTTTTCCTCAGTAAAAATAATAAATAAATAAATTCAAAAATAGTAGGCCCTGACAGGTGGGTCCCACTGGTCATATTTTTATTTTTATTTTTATTTATATTTTTTTTCTGAGGGCCGACGGTCGATCGGCCGGGACCCGGCCGAGCTCGATCAACCGCGGCGGCAAGCGGCGGTGGCGCGGGAAGCGGCGGCGGACGGAAGAGGGAGGACGGAGCGCGGCGGCTTACCGGGAGGCAGCGCGACGAGGCAGGTGGCGGCGAGGGAGGCGGCGAGGCGGGCCGGGAAGCTTCGGGGGCTGGCTTGGGGAGGTCTGCGGCGGGCGGCACGAGCTCCGGTCGGCGGCGGCGCTTGCGGGCGGCTCGAGGTTCCGGAGGACACGAAGCTCGGCTGCGAGTGGGAGTGAGGGAGTGAGCTTTAGTACAGACGGCTCCAAGTAGGGAACCGTCTGTATAAATAACACAGACGGCTCCCAACTGGGACCGTCTGTACTGTATTGGTTAGTGCAGACGGCTCCCAACTGGGACCGTCTGTGGAATTAGTACAGACGGTACCGTTTGGAAGCCGTCTGTACTATATGGATTAGTATAGACGGCTACCAACTGGGACCGTCTGTGGCATTAGTGCAGACGGTCCTTGTTGAGAGCCATCTGCACTGTGGTACCCAGTGTAGACGGCTGCAGTTGGAAGCCGTCTGTATTATTTGTACAGACGGTTCCACGTGCGAACCGTCTGTATTGTGCCGTCCCGCTTGTTCGCCATCCTTGATTATCATTTGTACAGACGGTTGGTGTTGGGAACCGTCTGTGATAAGTATTGTACAGACGTCTCCCGGTTGCCGTCTGTACAAGGGGCGTCCCGTTAAATGCTATCTGTAGTAATGCGGTGACAACAAAGGGACGTGGTCTTATTGCTACCCGATGGCGAGATGACAGATGGCAGCAAGCGTGGGACACCCATGATCGAAGGAGAAGGATGTGGGAGAGACGTGATGCCTTCCTCGCCTTCCGCCGCATTCTCCGCCGTCGGAGATATAGGCCCCTTCTTTTCGGTTTGGGCTTGTGCATAAGCTGGCTTAAGTTTAACTGCCCACAGGAGCTCCAGTGCGAGGAAGCCCTGATAAACTGGTATCCCCTTCTTTTCGGCTTATTTCTATCAGCTTATTCGTTGTGCAATATCTATAATACCCTTAGAAATATTTGTACTCTAAATATTTACATATATGCATATGAATTTGTTTGCATATACAAAACAAAGCATATATACATCACAATATATGAGAAATTTTTTACATATGATAGTTGTAAAATTGCAATTAATTAAACAAGAATGGTTCCACTGAAAAATCAACACAAACTTAGATACAAAACTTTCTTTTCAGCTTATAATTTTCATCAACTCGGATTTGAGCACCAATATACACCAATAATTATCAAATCTTTGTTACATTATAATCTTACAAAATCTTACATACACACATTAAAATTGTCCAGATCAAACATACACACATAAAAATTTGTTTCTTTCATACCCTTGGAACTGTTCCAGGTCATACACATAAAAATTCCTAGAACATCATTCTCTATAGAACATCATTCAAAAAATCACATCATTCTTACAATCACAACGTCATTCTCTGTGCATGCAATTACAGAAAAAATGTTTGCCACAAGCACTTCTGCACTAACACTTCTTCAGTGATGAAGTTGAGACATCTACATGTAAAATTTGTGATTGTTCCAAGCTGCCCCAAGCACTTCTACACTAGGATTACGATTTCTCTACACAATGTCAGTACATTAAATCAAAAAAATGCACAAAAGAAAATACCTTCGGCCAGGGAGGAAGGTTGCAGGGGAGGAAGGCAGCCGGGGCAAGCCTGATGGAAGAGGAGGTTCGGCCCGGTGGAAGAGGGGGCTCGGCCTGGTGGAAGAGGGAGGAGGTCGGGGTAGGGAGGTGGCCGGGGGCATGGCTGGTGGCGGCTCCGGCCGTCAAATCTAGGTGGTGGATGAGGGGCCTTGGGGTGCCGGATCCGGGCCAGTGGCGGCTGCTCGGGACGGTGGACGGCAGCGGTGATCGGACGCGGAGCAGTGGCAGTCCGGCGTCAGGGCCGCAGGTGAGATCTGCGCCAGGGTGGACGGATCTACGCCAGGCTGGACAACGAGGGAGGGAGGCGGACGGGGCAAGGAGCCGGACGAGACAGGGGGGCGGTGTCGATTGGCATCAGGGCCGGCGGACTCGGGTGTGCTCGGGCGGTGGAAGGGGGTGGGGGTGCGGGAGCATCCCGTGCGGGAGAGGAGAGAGCAAGGCTCGGGACGGGAGGCGCTCGGGACCGAAGGGTGGCTTGGGGAGCGGCTGAGGGGTAGGCGGTGGCACAACCTCGTAATTTCTGACCCAACTCGAAGGGCATTTCCAAAAACTCAAAGACCATAAGCTCGGGAAGCTGGTTGCCCGCGGTTTCTTGCTACCAATGCAATTTTTAGAGACCTTAACTTCACCACTAGCCCTTCTTTTCAGCTTGTGGCTTCTTTAGGCCATAAGCCAGCCTATAAGCTCAAAAAAAGGGGGCCATAGTGTTGGCCGTGGCCAAGGGTGCGGCTAGTCGGAGGTGTTAGCTGACGGCGTGGCAACCGTGTCTGCGAAACAACGGCAAACATCTTCTTGCTCGGCAAAGCCTCCATCGACGCGGTCAAGGACCATCAGGTGTGGCCCATGACTGAATCAGCGGCACAGAGACCACGCCGATACCCTGCGTACTATGTTTGCACATAATAATATCAACCAAACAATTTGACAAGAGTCACGGAAAGATAATGAAGGGATCTTCTTTGGGTACTCGAGCAACGATCAGAACAAAAGCATCAGAGCAAGAATTATAATCAGGTGGTGAAGGTAATTTTGTCAAGGATGAGATGCTCTGGTCATCTCTGTACTGTTACAAAAAAAAACTTTTCCTCATTCCAAACAAAATTATTCAGAAAAATTCCCGAGCCTATAAAAGCTGTAATAAAATGGTGCAATCGTGCACATGGCAGACGGAAAATGAGAACCGCAGGATGTCGGCATCAGTTTAAAACTTCTAGGAAACCCAGACAGGGGTTTTGGTACATGTCATTTTCCAAGTGAAGAACAGAAACTTCATGAAAGGGCTTTTTGCACCTCAGCAGTCACTTCCTTTGGTTGTTTCTCAGCATGAAGATTTGCCACTAACCCATTCTTGGAGTAGTAGTCAATCACCTGGAGGATGCAAACATTCAAAAGTTAAAATATAGGGAAAGACTAGGGATCAGACATCCGTGGAAATATTTCTGCTATGTAATGGAAACAAATTTTTTGAACCAGTGCAACATGATGTTTTCATGTAACAAATTCCGCACCATGGAAACATTTTTCCTGTGCGACAGGAACATTTTTTCATGCAATGGAAACTCTTCCTACGGAAAGCAAAAATCAGACTGCAGATGTTAGCATTTTCCTGAAAAGTATGGACTTAACAGCAACTGCTATGCTTGATGCCAGATAACAAATAGTCTTTTGCATTGAGAAAACTCAGGGTTATGAACAGAAGGGAGAAACTAAAGCCATCAGAAGACATGTCGCTTGCTGTGCAACAAAAGATACATAAATGGAAGATCAGAAGAGAGCATGCAAGAAATGTCGTGTTCCACTAGATCATCAAAATAGACCTTATGCAGCACTTTAAGTAGGCACATGTTCATGATAGTTGACCATATAAATAGATAAATTGAGAAAAGGAATCAATCTAGAAAGGTAAAGTCAATCAAATTTACTCAGATAGTAAAACCAGAGTTTAGCTGAAAAGTCTTTATCGTTGCTATAGTGTCTTTCCGAAACACGCTAATGTAACTGAAGAATATTTTTCATCCTTAACAAAGATCTGAAGAATACAGAGTGCTTAAGAAAACATACTGGTTCAGTTTGTATGTGGAAAGCTTCAAGCCTTGACTTCAAGACCACAGCTGTGTCATCTTTCCTTTGAATTAAGGGCTCTCCAGAAACCTTGGTGAAATAAGAAGCATCAGGGTCAATGGCTCACAGAAAAATGCCAACTGAAGAAAATATAGCACAAAGGAACTTAAATCACAGCTGCACAAAATATTTACCGGATGAAACATAAGCATTAGCAATAATGGATATTTACAGAAGCATAATTGTCACTGAAGGAGAGGAAATAGTGTGTTATGCATTCATTGACAGCATATCTTGATAAACAAGGTGCATTTAAGAGAAACTTCATCTACAAAAATGACATATAAAATTGGAAAAACACAATGGCATATTCAACTGTTAAACAAACCAAAATTAACTGCATCTACAAGTGAGCAGACCATAAAAAAACTCAACCTGTCACAATTGTGCCAATACAATTAAAATCTCATCTGCCACAATATAAATCTTTTCCAAAAGTTGACCATGTAAGTATAACAGTTTAGCACAGCTAATTGGGAAGCACACCGAAAGAGTGGTAGGCAGGAGAAGATTTTGAACTGCTGGATGCTTAAACTAGTTGAAACAATCAGAAAGACGTAAACTCAAGTAATGCAAATATGACATATGCAGGCAAGTCCAAGGATTCCATATTTGACTTACATCATCAACTCCAGGAGTCTTAGGAGGAGCAAATGTTGTATGGTAGGATCTACCACTCGATGGGTGGATCCAACGGCCAGTAATTCGTTCTTCCAATATTGCATCATCAATTGCGAAGTTCAGAACCTTGTCAACCTTAGCACCTTGCTTTGCCAGCATTTCATCAAGCTGCACTAGTTGTGTAACCAGAACATGAGGAAAAAAAAACTAAACTTCCAAGGCCTAACTACTCCATTATCCATCAATATACAGTCCTAATAACAAAACGAATGTTTCTTCTTGGTGATGCAGATTGACCAAGGACCGTACCTTTTGTGCTTGAACAACAGTTCTAGGGAAACCATCAAGGATAAAACCTTTCTGGCATGAAGGTTTCTTCATGGCTTCATCAATAATACCAACAACCAAGTCATCAGAAACGAGCTCTCCCTAAATAAAATACAAGTTAACAAATAATGGAATCAACAAACGCCATTTCTTCTGGTTATTAATTTGCCATTTTGCTATGTTCTTGAAACACTACCTTGTCCATGGCTTCTTTAGCTTTGATCCCGAGAGGAGTCTTAGCAGCCACAGCAGCCCTCAGCATATCACCAGTGGCCAAATGACACAAGCAATATTCATCCTTAATAAGGGGTGACTGTGTTCCCTTTCCAGAGCCAGGTGGACCTACAAAATTCATAAAAACAAATAGATGTCAAATGCCCAAGCTTAAAGCATTCTAGAATATAAATGGCACTTTGTGTTAAGGAATTCGAAATGATCAAGATAACTAAAGATGTCTGTTAGCATGCATCACCAGTAAGAATCAGCTTTGCGTAACGTAGTAAAAGACACAAGGACAACTTTTTGGAAGGGAGAAGAATGACTTCATATCCAATCAGTCATTTGCTCAATAGCCTAGAGGCCCTAGACCAAGGATTAGCAATGAAAATCATGAAATGGAAGAGTTCACTTGATATTTGTAGTATTACGCGATTTGGACAATAATGAAGACGCATTGGATCCAACAAAAGTGAAACAAAAAAGGACAGACTATCCATATCTTCCTTTCCAAGTTACATTGTCTAATCAATATCTTTGCTCATACCCACTAAACTCCACCTTTTTCTACTCATCACTCACAAAAGGCTTCAACATCAGACCAAAAGGACTATGCACTTACTGAGTTTTTATCCTCAACAACTTTCCACACATGTCAATTCCACAGATCTTTTAATCACTGGGACAAGAAGAAGGCCTTTTTGACACAAATTGGGTGACCCCACAAGAAAAGGGAGAATTCTTCATTTTTTGTAACCACTAAAATTTATCAGCACCAATCTGAGTGGAAATAAGTGGCCCCCCTTCTCAAGTTCACATATGCTGAGTAGAAATAATCCGACATAGACCATAAAGATAACAAATTTTCCTCTCGAGCGTTTCACATATATGCAGAAAACTTGCACAGCAAAAGAACAATTCCTTGAGTTTTCTTGTTTTGTTTGACCAGCCATAAGTCCATCAAGAAACCCCCAACGGATTCACGGAGCCAACACGAAGAAGCGCAATTCGACCAGAACTTACACTCACAGGGGGGAAACTCTCACGGGACTAGAAAATTCTTTACGATTTTTTTTAAGGACAAGAAAAGGACCGAGATTTGATCCAAAAGGGGAGACTTTTGTGCGGATCTAGAGCGAGAACAGCAACAGGGCGCAACCTTCCCCGCAGGAGCGACCAGGAAGCCCGTGGGTCTGGATCCCACAAGCGCCAAGAAGGTGAAGAAGAGGAAGAAGCGGCGAGGGGTTTTTACCGACGAGGATGATGCGCTTGTCGGGCTTGGAGCTGCACTTCATGCGGCGGAGCACCTCGTTCATCAGCTCCAGCGACGGCACGTCCTCCAGGCTCGCCGCCATCTCCGCCGCCGCCGCAAACGAGAACGGCTCGACTCGACTCGCGTGCCTGCTGTTTCGCGTGCGGCGCTGCTGCTGCACAGAGTCACAGGAGTCTCTCGCTGCGCCTCCTTTCCCCCTCCCTCGGTCGGGTCGGGGTTTTGTTGGGGCTAGCGCTTTGTTCCTCCTCTACGCTTTCTTGTGAAAAAGACGCTTCTGCCCATGTATACAATGGCAGAGGCGGGGTGGGTTTGGAGTTGGACTCCCGGAGTTTGGATTCGGCCGGTTGGTGAAGCTGGACCAAACGTGGCATCCATCGTGATGGATGTGAATTTGGTTTGGTTAGCAATCATCGATCCCAACAACAATTCTTTGTGTGTTCTCTAATTCGTATTGAATCTGTTTTTTCCTTCATCTAACGGTCTGAATACGGTAAAATGGCGTGCTGCGAATCAAAAATCAGAGGTGAAACATGGGTAGTGAACGAAGTAAGTATGTGTAATTGTGTATGAAGACGCGGTGCAACTTCTTTTTAGAATTATCAAGTGAGTATTCATGTTCCAGTCGAATTTAGTAGATATACTGGATTTGATTCGAATTTGCCTATAAGTTTTTGTAGTAACAGGGAGTTCAAGTCGAATTTGGCAGGTATATATATCAGATTTAATTCGTAGTAGTCCAAAAGTTCTAGTGATAGCAGGGAGTTCAAGATAATTCCTCGTAACACACCCAGAGGTGTTCATAATGTCGTATATGATTAACTAATTCCTCTAACAATTCACTTTGATATTGTAGTTAGCTCTTTGCGTTTACTATCAATTATCGAAATAATGTCGTATATGATTAACTAACTCCCCTAATAATTCACTTTGATATTGTAATTTTCTCTTTTTGTTTACTCTCAGTTATAAAAAAACTCGTGTTATTTGAACGGGTGATAAGAAATGCACCATCAAATATGAACAAATTAAATTCATAAGGGGTAGTTCGAGCTCATACGGTAGACGGAGATAATAAACCAACCATATACAGAATTTTTGTTTTTGTTTTGTGCGGTCGTTTGTTTATCTTGCTTGGCAAAATATATTGTGGAGAGGAGGAGGTCCATCAATAATATTAGCTTGGTTTGTGTTCCACCATCTTTTGTCATTTTAACTACAACAGTAATGGCACTTGTTATTGCCTTAACCGCGCGACTATACATCGGTGTTTTACTATGGATTTATTGAGTTCAACTCCCACCACTCCAGTCTCAATAAATGCTATACTTTGCTTCTAAATATAATCTAATATAGACCGACTCAAACCTTGAAAAAATCATTTTCCAATGTGATATCAGATCTACGTACTGTAATGTCAAGTTAGAACATGTCTGTTCTTCCTCCTGACCTCTACATTCCGATGAAACCCAAGCTCAACAAACAACAGCGCCCACCAACCCCAAGGTTGGTGGCCACCTAACCGCCCTACATTTTCCATGTGCCAGGCAAAACCAGCTTCTTTTATTGTGTCAACACCAAACAATGTGTACTACAGGCTCTTCGGTCTCCACGAGAAAATTTTGTATGGTGGCTCAGTTCCAATCTGTTGTGACATGTAGCAATATAGTAGTTTGATATATAAACTCTCCCGAAGGTGTGCCAATTATCTTTCTTTCCTTCGTATTGATTTTGGTCCCTAGTTTCAGGGACGGGCTAGGGCTGGGGCTAGCCCTTCCAGCCCAAGTGCACAAGAGAGCAATTTTACACTATTCAATCTAAAATATTACCTAGCACTCTTTGAGCCCAGCACAGCCCCTTCCTTTTATCTATTCCTAGGTCGGCTTCTCTACCAATATCGAGCGTTCACAAGTGACGCAGCGAACTAGCGATCAAACCAGCTTTTCAGGATCTAGCCCTCAGTCAGGGCCTAAAATGTTAAGGCTCCGTTTGTTTGAGGGAAGAAAGAATGCACACCATGTCCACATACAGGCGCACGCATGTGATTGCACGTAGCGGTAGAGCTAGTAACTTTCACAAGCCTAGGCAAGATGCAGCCTGTCAAGGAAGGTGATTTTTTTTCATAGCTACCACAACATATTAGTAAGGTATTCGTGCGTTGCAATGGGATAAAAGATAGTAAATTATTGATAAAATGGTCATTTTACTTTGTGAACATATGTATTAAAAGTGACACACATATGCTTTTCACAATAATCACCGGCATATTTTTCTCCCTTTCTTTCCTCTATGGTGATTACCTATTCCTTCCTTCCTCTCTCTTTGTCCCCCTCAGTTTCTCTAGAATTAATAAAAAACAAAGTCTAAGTTATTAAAAATCAAGGTTGACGGAAAATCCAGGACGAATGGATAAATGAGCAAGATAGGCTATAAGTTTGTTCAAATCGGAGTCTAAACAAATTTTGGAGAGTCCAATCAATATAGGACCGTCGAATTTCACTTATCTTCTAATCCAACTCAATTTCAAAAAATAAAACAACAAAACCCACCCCAATCTGTGCTCTCTCTCCTCTCATCTCACCTCCTCCAAGCCGCCGCTACCCCATTTCGCGCCACCACTAGTAGAGCTATAGCTATGCATACACCTCTCACAGGAGAGAGAGCATGGGTTGGGTGGGTTTTTTAAAAAAATTGAGTTTGGTTCAGAATTAATTAAAGAAGAGAGATTTGTGTGAGGTAGTTGAGAAAAATGGGGGACGTACCATCACCACCAACTGCTTGACTAGAGGAAGGCGGCTCAGCCGGGGCAGTGGTGACCGATAGCGGCGCACGGCAGTGGCGACACGGCAAGGGGCAAGGGCAGCTTCTTCCTCCCTTCTTCTTCTTCATCCTCTTCTTATTTCTCCTTCCCCTCCTTCCCTTCCCTTCTCTTCTCTTTTCCCCAAGCAAGCTCCTTTTCCTCCCCTTGGCCGGTGGCTAAGGCAGCCCGGCTAGGAGGGGAGGCGGGTGAGATCAGAGGAGAGAGAGCATGGGTTGGGGTGAGTTTTAGTTTTTTTTTCAAAATTGAGATTAGAGAAGAGAGATTTGTGTGGGTTAGTTGAGAAAAAGAGGATGCTTGGAGTTAGTTAGAGGAGATTAGAGAAGAGAGATTTGTGCGAGTTAGTTGAGACAAATGAGGGATGTTAAGAGTTAGTTAGAGAAGAGAGATTTGTGCGAGTTAGTTAAGAAAAGCGGGAGATGTTAAGAGTTAGTTAGAAAAGAGAGATTTATGTGAGTTAGTTGAGAAAAACAGGAACATTAGGAGTCAGTTAGAGAAGATATTAGAGAAGAGAGATTTGTGCGAGTTAGTTGAGAAAAACAAGAGACATAGCAACTAACGTGGTGGTTGTTAGACATAAGATCGACCTAGTCCTTGGAGGTGCACGCATATTACAAAAATATCACCGCCTCAATCTTGATCATTGACAAGCGATCGGATGATCTGCAAGAAAGCGATGTACTATCACCGGCATCACCAACTGACATTTAATAGACAGTATAGATACAGATGTTACCTAAAAGTATAAAGTATCAATTGGAACCAAGATCTCCAATTTCACAGCATGCACTGTGGTCGAGATAGGTTATTATTTTTGTCGACAACAATGAGAAAAACAAGAGCCCTGTTGATATATGTGCAAGCGCGTTTTAGGCCTGCTGATATATGTGGAGGTGTTAACTAATCTATTTTTAGTTGGATAATAACATGGAGAGAATATAGAGTGGCTGAAGGGGTGGAGAGAGTATTGTTGGATATAACAACGTGAGGAGAAGATCTGAAACAGATTTGAAATTGATATGTTTATTTGTTAGTTAATCACACGGATAGCAAGGCTTGGTTGGTTAATCACATGCGGCGGTGCCATTTTCACGGAGAGAATGTAGCGAGGCAGGCTTGGTTGGTTAATCACATCCGGCGATGGCATTTTTTGTAAATGACATGAATTTAGAGGACAACTTAAATGACATACCATCATCACTAACTCAAATATAATAGGTAGTAATAGATTATAATGTCTCCAACGGCACTGGCCGGGGAGCCCAGACAAGTGTCTAGGTTGGAGGGACGGTAGATCGGTCCCTGATTGCATGCATGCGCTAGTTCCTGATTACATGTGACGGCGGGATACCCAAGGGATAGGCCCAAGACAAGGAGTCGGCCCAACAAACTCAGGATGGCCCAAATCCACGGCAGAAGGCCCACTCGGCCGAATATAGCCCACGGGATCCATTCGGAAGTAACGGCCGGGTGCCATCAAGTCCAGGCGTTACTATGGCATTAAGTCGGACGTTACCAAGAGGCAATAAGTGCAATTAAGGCGCCAATCAAGTGTGGCGTTACCACGACTCGGCCGACTCGACAGCTGTAAAACCTAGGCCTTGCCGGGTCTATATAAGGCAAGGCCAGGGCACCTGTGCAAGGGGCTGAAACATCGACATTTTTTGTTTAGAGCATAGGAGAAAGAACTCCACCCCTATTGTACTCAAAAAATTTCTCACGCGAGGGTTGATAAACAATCCAGCAGGAGTAGGGTATTACCTCTTCCATAGAGGGCCTAAACCTGGGTAAATCTCTCGCGTGCACCCATTCGGATCTTCCTCTTGCGCCCCCCAAATCCTACATAGAAATGAGTATTGCCGCGAAATCCCCGCGACAGTTGGCGTGCCAGGTAGGGGAGTCACATGCTGGAACTGCGATCCAGGCGGGATCTTCTCCAGTCACCGGCGGCAGGCTCGTGCTCGGCCACGCGGTATAGCACCTTGCCTCTGCCGCATTTCCAAGAGGCGCGACGCTCTCCTTCGGGAGCCTACGTTTCTTGGCCGATGATTTCGGCCAGCTTCGCCTTCAGGACCCGGTTCCTTGCCCGGCAGTGGAGCCGGCACCCAAGCACTCCTTGGGGTCCTCACATGACGGTGAGGAGTCTTCCCAGTTCGTCAGCATGATCGGCTCCGACTCACTCCTGCCCGTCCTAGATTCTGCATCCGACAGGTACGAGAGTTCACACAGCCATGCCTCTATGACCGAAGTGTACATGGTCACGCCCAGTACCGCTGACGCTGTAGGCACGTCAGGTGTGACGGCCAGAGCAATGGATGAGCTTTTGCGCAAGCCAAATACTGGCCAGTCGGAGGTAGAAAGGGCCATCGAAGCTTCTCGTCAGGCCATCCTGGCGGAGCGGGATCGCATCGACCAAGAGAGAGCAGCTCTTGAGGTGCGTGAACATGAATATGGCGGGGCCCCAGCTCGTGGGTCCCGCCAGCACCCACGCCGCGCCGCGTCATCGGCCGCTCGGAGGGGCCGTGACGTCCGCAACTCCCTCTTGGCTCGAGAGCGGGATGGCGTCCCGGTCTATCAAACTCCGACGCAGAAGCTCATTGCAGCTGCCACGCTGGCCGATTCGCTTTGGCCACCGGTAGATGGCCCTGCGGCGGAGACCTACCGCCGAGTTGTCACCCGGATGAAGACGGCGGTGGAACAACAAAATGAGGCTACTTCGGCGCGTGAACGGCTGGATTCTAGGTCCGCGCGGAGTCATCCCTCCACGGCTTCGAGTCGCCCAGTCACCATAGGCTCGTCACAGCCGAGTCGCTCCACGAACCGGCGCCCTGATGCCCGCCAAGAGACCAATCGACTTCAAGCGGAGCGGCGCCGAGCCGACTCTCCCCGAGCCCGGGAAAACAATGCCCGCGACGCGCGGGATGACATCGAGGGACTTCGAGCGGCCAAGATGCGGGCTGAGCGTTGCGGTGGTGAGGTAAACCAACCGGGAGGATCGGCCTCCACTGGTCCGCTATGCTTTAGCAGGCGGATTCGCACTGAGCCATTTTCGGATCGTTTCCGGATCGCCAACGGAGTCGACAAGTACGACGGCTCCATCAAGCCGGAGACTTGACTCGCCGACTACTTCGTGGCCTGCAACATCAGTGGCGGCAATGAGCGCATCGCCCTCCGCAGCCTTCCCTTGATGCTCGAAGGCTCGGCGCGGGCATAGCTTAACAGCCTGCCCGAAGACAACATCTATGATCGGAAGGACCTCCAAGAGGCCTTCATTAAGAATTTTGAGGGCACATACAAGCGGCCCGGGAATACGCAGGACCTCTGGCTCTGCGTTCAGGAGAAGGGGGAGTCGGTCCGAGACTACATTCAGCGCTGGACTCAGCTCCGCAATTCCATCGAGGACGTCACTGAGACACAGGACATTCAGACTTTCTCTCAGGGAGTCAAATATGAGCTCCTGAAGCATAAGTTGGCCAGGTCTAATATTCAGACCATGGGCCGACTCATGAAAGTCACCAGCAAGTATACAACTGGCGAGGAGGCCATGCGTTATGAGGACAAGGGCAAGTCGAAAGCCGAGTCCTCAGATCGCAAGGTACGTGCCGACTCGAGTCGGAAGCGCGGTGACAACCGCCCTCAGAAGCGCAAAACTGGCGGTGGAGATGGAGTTAGCAGGGCCGACTGGTCGCGGCTGCTAAACACGACACCCAGCGTGGTGATGGCGACCAGAAGAAGGAGCACCCTTGGCAGCAACGCAAGGCGCCAAGGCTCACCTTCGAGGAAATCCTTGACAAACCCTGCTCTTTCCATAGCACCCCCGACTACTAGGCGGGTCACTGGACCAGGGAGTGCAGCTTCTTAAAGCGCCTCCAGGAAGAGAAGAAACCCGCTCCTGACGCCGGCGGTGAAGGTGGCCCTCCTGCAGGTGGCGGCGCGCCGCAATACCCTCCGCAGAAGGGCGTCCTCATGATCTTCCAGGGATCCGACTCCAAAAGGAATCGAAAGCTGCGGCATCGCGAAGTGAACGCGACCGTGCCTGCAGTTCCCCAGTGGCTGGACTGGTCCGAGGTACTAGTCGGCTTCGACCGCTCGACCACCCTGATCGCATCCTGCATTCGGGCAAGCATTCTCTGGTGGTGGATCCGCAGGTCGGTGGTTTTAAGCTCCACAAGGTCCTCATGGATGGCGGCAGCAGCATCAACATCATCTTCATGGATACCTTGAAGAAGATGCAGATCCCGGAGTCCCAGCTCCGTCCCAGCAGTACCACCTTTCACGGGATAGTGCCAGGGAAGTGTGCCAAACCGTTGGGCCAGGTCTCCTTGGAGGTTATGTTCGGCGAGCTGAACAACTTCTAGGTCGAAACCTTGACCTTCGAAGCTGTCTACTTCAAGAGCGCCGACCACGCCATCTTCGGCCGCCCGGCTTACGCCAAATTCATGGCTAGGCCGTGCTACGTCTATCTCAAGCTGAAGATGCCGGGTCCCAAGGGGGTCATCACCATCACTAGCGACTTCGAGCGCTCCAACGAGTGCGACATCGCCAGTGCAGACATAGCCGAGTCCCTGATCGCGGCTGAGGAGCTGGAAGGCATCAAGAGGTCCGTTAACCTCGAGCAGGCTCCACCAAGCAAAAAGGCGGCAACCGAGTCTGCTTTCCAGTCGGCCAAGGACACTAAAAGTGTCTAGGTCTACCCTGATGACCCGTCCAAGACGGTCCAAATCGGGTCCGACCTCGAGGCCAAATAGGAAGGCGCGTTCGTCGACTTCCTTCACGAGAATTGGAACATCTTCGCATAGAAGCCAGCTGACATGCCAGGTGTTCCAAGGAAGTTCGCCGAGCACTCCCTCAACATCGCCAAAGACGCGAAGCCAGTCAAACAATCTCTCCGTCGCTTTGCCGAAGACAGGTGCAAAGCCATCGGAGAAGAGATCGCTCGACTGCTTGCGGCCGGGTTCATCAAGGAGGTTCTTCACCCGGACTAGTTAGCAAACCTAGTCCTGGTTCTTAAGAACAAGACTTGGCGAATGTGTGTAGATTACACCTCGCTAAACAAGGCTTGCCCCAAGGACCCGTTCGCACTACCTCGTATTGATCAGGTAGTTGACTCTACAGCCGAGTGTGAGCGTTTGTGTTTTCTGGATGCCTATTCAGGCTACCACCAGATAAAAATGAAAGAGTCAGATCAAATAAAAACTTCTTTCATTACCCTGTTTGGGGCTTATTGTTATATCACTATGCCTTTTGGTTTGAAAAATGCTGGCGCTACATATCAGCAATGTATGCAGAAGTGTTTGCATGACCAGATAGGTAGGAATGTCCAAACTTACGTTGACGACATCGTAGTGAAGACAAAAAAGAGCGTGGATCTCTTGACCGACTTGGCCGAAACCTTCGCCAATCTCAGGAGATTCGACATGAAGCTCAACCCGGAGAAGTGCGTCTTCGGAGTTCCTTCAGGCAAGCTGCTCGGTTTCATAGTTTCCGAACAAGGAATCGAGGCGAACCTGGACAAGCTCGACTTCATCCTCAAGATGGGCAAACCGAAGGACCTGAAGGCCGTCCAACGTCTAACCGGATGTGTGGCCGCATTAAGTCAGTTTATTTCCCGACTCGGTGAGAAGGCTTTGCCTTTTTACCAACTCCTCAAGAAATCCGACTCCTTCGAGTGGACCAACGAAGCCTAGAAAGCCTTCGACGACCTCAAGCGCCTGTTGTTTACGCCTCCGGTTCTCGCTGCACCGATGAAAGGAGAGCCCCTGCTACTCTACATTGCGGCTACCAATCAGGTGGTCAGTGTTGTCCTGGTGGTGGAACGAACGGAAGAGAGCTAGGCGCAGAAAGTACAGCGACCTGTCTACTATGTCAGCGAAGTCCTCTCCGAGTCGAAGCAGCGCTAGCCGCACTACCAGAAGCTCGTCTATGGCATCTTCATGGCAGCGCGGAAGCTGATACACTACTTCCAAGCCCACTCGGTTACCGTAGTCTTCCACGCCCCATTGTCAGATATCATCAACAACAGGGACGCCACGGGCCGAGTCGCTAAGTGGGCGATCGAGCTCATGCCTCACGACATCAACTACGAGCCCCGCAAGGCTATCAAGTCTCAGGCTCTCGTTGACTTCATCATCGAATGGACTGAGACCTAGTCTCTCTAATCCCAAGTGCACTCGGAGCAAGGGGTCATGTACTTCGACGGCTCAAAGATGCTCGCGGGCACGGGGGCTGGAGTCGTCCTCATCTCCCCCAAAGGCGACAAGCTCCATTACGTGCAGCAGGTGATGAAGACGTGGGACGCCAAGGACCCCGTCATGGCCGCATATTGCACCGCCGTGCTTCGACTTGAAGGCCATTTCGAAGGCCTTGAGCTTCACCACGTTCGCGGGGCCGACAATGAAGCAGCCGACTCCCTCGCCAGGATTGGTTCCGCTCGCGAAAAGGTACCACCTGGAGTCTTTCTTCAGCAACTACTTCAACCTTCCGTCAAGATGGAATCGGCAACCACGTCATCTGAGGTCACACCTCAAGACCCTGGACTGGCCCACCCGGCCCAGGAAGGCGTCCTGGCGGTCGTCCCGCTTTGGACCCAGCCGTTCCTCGCTTACCTTTTGCGCAAGGAGCTCCCCGAGGATCCGACTGAGGCGCAACGTATTGTGCGCCGCGCTCGTGCCTACACCATCATCAATGGTGAGCTCTACAAGCGCAGCACCACTGGAGTTTTTCAGCAATGCCTCTCTCGCCGGAAGAAGGCAGAGCAGTACTCGAGGAAATCCACTTGGGAACATGTGGCCACCACGCTTCATCACGGGCACTCGTCGCTAAGGCTTTCCGTCAAGGTTTCTTCTAGCTCACGGCTCATGCTGATGTAGAGGAACTCGTTCGTACCTGCGAAGGCTGTCAGAGGTATGCTCGCCAATCACACATGCCAGCTACCGCCCTCAAGACTATCCCCATCACATGGCCCTTTGCCATGTGGGGGCTCGACATGGTGGGCCCACTCAAGACAGCGCGAGGGGGATTCACTCACCTCCTCGTAGCAGTGGACAAATTCACCAAGTGGATTGAGGCCAAGCCCATCATGAAACTCGATGGTTCGACTGCCGTCAACTTCATGAAGGGGGTTATCTTCCGATTCGGCATCCCTCACAGCATCATCACTGACAATGGCAAGAACTTCACCGCTGAAGTCTTCCGCCAGTTCTACCGAGACCATGGCATCCGACTCGACTACGCCTCGGTGGCCGATCCGCAGTCCAATGGGCAAGTTGAGCGCTCCAATGCACTCATCCTCCAAGGTATCAAGCCCCGGCTACTGATTCCTCTACAAAGGACTGCCGGCTGCTGGATCAACGAGCTCCCTTCTGTCCTTTGGAGTTTAAGGACTACTCCAAACCGGTCGACTGGCTACACGCCTTTCCTTATGGTCTACAGAACTGAAGCTGTCTTGCCGAGTGACATCCTCCACGACTCCCCGTGAGTCGCAGCATATGTGGAAGCGGATGTCGAGTCGGCAAGGCAGGACGACCTTGATCTCCTAGAGGAAGCGCGTTAACTCACTCTCTCACGCTCGGCCATATACCAGCAAAACTTGCACACCTATCATAGCTGCCAAGTCCGGGGGCCGAGTCTTCAATAAAGGGGATTTGGTCCTCCAACTCATTCAAGATGAGGCAGGCATGTACAAGCTTTCCCCGCCTTGGGAGGGGCCATTCATCATCCACCAAGTGTTGCACAACGGCGCCTACCGACTAGAGGACCCGGCATCAGGAGCAGTCACCGAAAGGACCTGGGATATTGCTCAGCTGCGTCCTTTCTTCACTTGAACTTTGTACTTTCAACAGTTTATCGCTTGAGCATAAATAAAACCTGTTTCTCTTGAGCGGTACTTGGGAAGCACATTTTTCCACAATTTTAAGTTGGAAACATTTTGTTTATGATTTTGCCTTTCAACTAACTGTGTTCCCTTGGGCAACCCCCGGGGGCTACATTCAACAACCGAGTGGCTTGACTCTCCCAAGCAACCCCCCGGGGGCTACCTCAACCCACTGGTTGTTGTTAATCGGTGCAAGTTATTTTGAATCTTCTAACTTTGTTTCCCCGCGAACGTCTAAGTAAACGTGTATGGTACCTAAGGCCCAATCTTCGTCTCTAACTACAGTCGCAACCCGACTGTCCGGTTGGCAAGAGCAAAAGCTAAAGGTCGGCCTGCACGCGAAAGGACTCGACGTAGAAACAAACTCAGATGAGCAAAACAACTTGTACAAAATAACTTAACACTTCATTGCAAAATAACATAGTTTTTATAGAATTCCCACTCGGCATATCGAGCTCTAATACAAAATAATTTTATTCTTCCGGAGTCGCCTCCACGCACTCCTCCAGGTCGGTAAATTCGGCTATCCGGCTGGCTGCGCGACGAACTCGGGGGAGCAGCTTCAACGGATCAACCGGCTCGCCCTCTGCATCGAGTGGAGCTCCGGCGGAAATCTCGTCGACGTCCACGTAAGGATGGTGTGCCAACACCATCGCCAGTGCCATGCCGGCTCCCGAGTGGGCCGCCGATTCCTTCCACTTCTCCACCTCCGCCGAGCCTTGCAAAAGCTTGTCGGCAAGGGCGAAGATGCTGGAGCCTGTTTCTTCGTTGGGCCATAGCATGGTGTAGAGGCTCTGCGCAGCTGACTTCATACTTTGTACGAGGCTCTTCACTTGGAGGCATCGGTTCTCCACGGTGACGACGCAGCTGGACATTAGCTCAGGCGTCCAAAATGCCTCGAGAGCCGCCTTAGCCGGGTCCGCCAGCGTCCGGAGTCAGAGCGCCGCTTTCCTCGCCTGCTCCTCCAGTTCTAGGCAAGTGTCTGGGTACGAATAATTAAAAGGAAACTGACAAGGAAATGTGCGGAGGAAGATGGCAAGGGACTCAGAGGCTTACCGAGCAGAGTCTTGTTGGCTTTCTTGAGGTGCCCCATGAGCTCCGCCTCGCGCTTCTTCCACTCGACGATGGCCACCGCATGCCGGTTCTGCGAGTCGGTCATCTGCGAGTAGAGGCCATCGACCTGCCCCTGGAGCTCGCGGTTCATGGCCTTCAGCTTTTCGTACTGCTCCACCATCTGCTGGTGCTCTGATCGTAGCAAGGCGGCGGTCTTCATATCCTCGCGAGCCTTCTTCAGCTCATCGTGATACTCGGCCACCTTGGCGTCGAGCATCTCTTTCGCCCTCTCCATCGAGATGGAGGCCTTCAATTTATCTCGAAGGCGAGCGTTTTCGGCCTCGGCATCTGCCGACTCAAAAGGATTAAAATCAACAAAATCTCAAAGGCAAACGGCTACTATGATTCGGATACTTACTCCCTGCGGCAGCGAGCTTCTCTTCGAGTTGCCAAGTCCTGGTTCTTTCATCAGCCAACGCCTTTTCAAGGGAGGCGTTCCTCTCCATGAGGGCATGGCTGCTTCCGCCAAGCTGGACCATCGCCTGAGCAAGAGGAAAATCCGAGTCAGTGAGACCTGAGTTAATAAGTCTCAAGCCGACTCAAACAGTCAACTCGAGACTCGGGGGCTACACCCACTGGGTGCACTTATCGTGCCCCCAGTGTTAAAAATCAAGCGAAGTTCGGAGGCAAAGACTTACCCCAACAGAAGATTCCAAAACCTCGACCAAGTCCGCCAAGGTTTTGGCCGCGTCGGCAAACCCCCTAAGTTTGGAGCTGAGGGCAGCGACGCGGTCAGTGGCCCCTTGTGCCGCCGCCAGGTCTTCCGTCCTGCAGCTCGGCAGTGTAAGCAGCGGCATGGGAACAAGGCCGCTGGATGGACCGGGTGCCGTTTCTTTGGTCGCGGGTGAGGGAGTCGGCACAAGGCTACGCTCCACTATCGGGGAAGACTCGGTGGTGAGCTGGCCCTTGGCCCTGTCTGCCGGCTCCGAGGAGTCGGCGCTGGTCGCGGCCGCCGGCTCCGTTGTCGCTTCGCAAGCGGGAGTCAACGGGGGCTGCGGGTCGTCAGCCGGAGCCGCGGCTGGCCCGGCACCCACGCTCGGCTCCGGCGCCTCCGCCACGGGCGCAGCAGGCGTTGGCGCGCTGGGCGCAGCCGCAGCCGGAGGCACGGCTGACCCGGCTCCCGCGCCCGACTCCAGTGCCACCGCCACGGGCGTGGTGGGCGTCTATGCGCTGGGCGCAGTCGCAGTTGGAGTTGGGGAAGCCGACTCCGACGGCGGGATTGGAGTCGGTCCCGTGGACGTGCCGGGCTGGAAGCCTCTTTTGTCAGAGAGCTTCTTCTTTGGCAAAATAAAAGGAGGTGTACCTGGTGGTCGTGGGGACCACTTTCTTCTTCGGCTTCCCCGGGGCGGACAGACCCCAATGGAGCTAGCAGACGCCGACTGGGGCGCAGTTGGTTTGGCGGTGGAAACGACAGCTTGAACCGCGGGGCTGGCGGGTTCAACCCGCGCCCGCTTAGTGGCCAACTCCGCCTGAGTCGACTCCGCCTTAGTCTGCGAGGCCCCAGAGCTGGAGGTGTCATCTGTTCGCCTCCGTTTGAAAGTCAGAAGGGCCTCCTCAGATTCGTGTCCCGAGTCGGCCGGACCTCGCCCCCGCTCCGGGTCCTCGCCCTTGGGGGCTTCTTCGTCGACCTCCACGTCGTCCAAAGCTCCATGAAGTGCCGGTCTAAAAGCTCCCTCGCTGACACCCTGGTCGAGTCGGACGCACCCGAGTACTCCCACATCGGGTGCGCCCTAGCCTGCAGCGGCTGGATCCGCCGACTCAACCATGTAACGATGAGGTCAACTCCAGTAAGCCCCTTGTCCTGGAGCCACTGGATCCTCCTCGTGAGGCGCTCGACCTCGGGCATCTTCGTGCTGGAAGGCTTGGCGCCCCAGCGCTTTTGCCACACCGGGGGACCCGCGACATACTTCGGCAGCCCCTCCTGTGCAGTCGGTGTGCGCTCGTCGGGGCAGTAAAACCACCCGTCTTGCCACTTCCGCATGGTGTCGGGAAGCTGCAGCTTGAAGTACTTCGTACCGGACTTGACTTGGATGCCGGCTCCCCCGCAGATGGAAAAGCGCCCGCTGGCCTTGATCGGCTGCGCCTTTACCACGAAGATCTTCTTCCACAGCCCCCAATGGGGCCGAGTCCCCAAAAAGCATTCACACAGCGTGATGAAACACGCAATATGCAGAATGCCATTGGGGTTGAGGTGATGGAGCTGGAGGCCGTAGAAGTAGAGTAGCCCTCGCACAAAGTCATGGGGTAGTAGCGACAAGCCCCGCTCGACGAACGGGAGGAGTAGCACCCGTTCGTGCTCGTGCGGGGTGGGCTCCGACTCGTGGTACGGTGCCCTCCAGTTGCTGATTGCTCGTGGAGGGAGTATGCCCTCGGTAGTGAGGCCGGCAAGGATTTGGTCGGTCACCACCGACGGGACCCAATCGCCTTTCTTCCAATCGTCGGGGAGTGCGGCGGTGGAGGAGGATCTAGAGTCGCTCTTCTTGCCTTTGGAGACGTGCGACATGATCGAGAAGCGGTGGCGGATCGAGTGCTGTTTCTCGAAAAGAGGAGAAAGGAAGCAGCGCATGGCGACGAAACTCTGGAAGCTTGGGTCGATGTGCGCGAGGAAGACGAAGAGCAGATGGGAACTGCTCTCCCCAGCGTCCGCTTTTATAGAGGAGGAAGGCGAACCACCGTGGGAAGGGTGTTATACGTGGCAGCGAACCGTCACGGCAACTGCCATCCCACGCGCGCGCCTCCGCGGGATTCGAGGTGCATTTTTCGTTGCGGCTCGTCGTCCCAAGCATTCCGGCCAGCGTGCGCTACGTCAGCGGCCATCCCGCGCGCCCCATGCACGTGACTCGAGGTGCAATCATAACGAGCCGTCGCTTCAAATGTCCCGTGCAGTCGCCGCTGCAGTAGCGGATGTCTCGCGCGCGCCCCGCGCAAGGCCCGAGGCAAAATCATCGCACTGCAGCACCCCAAGGGTTCTGTCCAACCAACTACGTGCAATAAATGATGGTGTGACGTTGCGCGCAGTCGTGACGTCTTCGTTTTTCCGCGAGCCAGCTTTGACCAGGTCCGACGCGACCAGGTCGTTGAATCAAGTTTGGAGTCGGCTCAGCCCGCTGAGTCACAGCACAAAGGATGTACCGGCTCCACCAAGCAATCCCGAGGAACACCGACTGCACCACTCGGGAGCGGATCAGCTCTGCAAACGGGTGTTGATGACTGGCCCAACCGGGTACGCAGGTCATTCGGCAATACCCAAGCTAAGGACGGACTCGGCATCCACAGCGGCACAAGACAGTCTCTGATTCAGAGCCAAATGCCAGTCCGTAGACTCGGTTCTGGAGTTGAAGATCGAAAGCGTTTCCACTCGGACACCAGCTGGCAACGATCAACACGGATAAGCCCAGACGCTTTTCGAGTTCACTCAGAATTTATGATATGCCTACCAGCAGGCCACTAGCCGACTTCCCCAGCAGGAAAACACGGGTATCACTGAGACTAATGCCACTATTAGCTCAAACCTAACCTTTTCAGGTACTTCGGGAGTCCATCAAGGTCTTTCCACGGTCGACTCAGAGGCGCACGCAGCTCGCCCTTAAGTCAGCGCATGCATCAAGACCCTGAAGCACTCGGGGGCTACTGACGGCGGGATCCCCAAGGGATAGGCCCAAGACAAGGAGTCGGCCCAACAAACTCAGGATGGCCCAAATCCATGGCAGGAGGCCCACCCAGCCGAATATAGCCCACAGGATCCACTCGGAAGTAACGCCCGGGTGCCATCAAGTCCAGGCGTTACTATGGCATTAAGTCGGACATTACCAAGAGGCAATAAGTGCAGTTAAGGCGCCAATCAAGTGTGGCGTTACCACGACTCGGCCGACTCGGCAGCTGTAAAACCTAGGCCTTGTCGGGTCTACATAAGGCAAGGCCAGGGCACCTGTGCGAGGGGCTGAAACATCGACATTTTTTGTTTAGAGCATAGGAGAAAGAACTCCACCCCCATTGTACTCAAAAAATTTCTCACGCAAGGGTTGATAAACAATCTAGCAGGAGTAGGGTATTACCTCTTCCATAGAGGGCCTGAACCTGGGTAAATCTCTCGCGTGCACCCGTTTGGATCTTCCTCTTGCACCCCCCAAATCCTACATAGAAATGAGTATTGCCGCGAAATCCCTGCGACAACATGCATGTGTTAGATTAATTCACTAGATCCTAATTCACTACGTGGTGCTGGATCTATGTATATTATGGCTATTATATTAGTGCTGAGATTAATTAGACTTAGGCTATTTACTTAAGAAAAGAAATCATTGTGCCGGTGTAGGGATTGCCAGGTGGAACTTGCCAATCTAGGTGAGCAGAAGACACCTTATAAGGGGAGATCAATCTTAAATATTTTACTATTTTACTATCCCTTTCATGTGGATTTAACTAGAAAAATGAAAGGAAAAATCTACACGCGGTCATACTTATCCATATCATCTGTAGTCTTCATCGAGAGCCGTTGATAGAATCAAATCCGACGGCCCAAACCCAATCCGTTTAATTATGAAAAATTGCCACCGTCCGAAATATATTCCTTCTTTTTCGCCCTTTACTGTCTAGTTGTTTCCTTGTTTCCATCGCGTGCGTGCCGTTTCATCTTCTCGAACCGACCGATGGTTCATCTTCCACTGTGTGGCGGAACCCCGCGTGGCGCCGGTCCCTCTTTCTTTCTCCGGCACGGCGATGCCGGTCCTTCTTTCTCCCGTGCGGTGCACTCTCCTTCGTCTTCTTCAACGCGGTGGCATTCTCCGGCGTGGGGGCATTCTTCTTCTCCGGTGCGGCGGACTCTCCTTCGTCTTCTCCAGCGTGGTGCTGCAGCTAATCTGGCGGTCCCCTTCCAAACCAAGGTACATTCCCTCCCTCTCGTTCTCCATAATTTTCTTCTAGGGTTTTGTGTTCTTCCATTCCGATTTGTAGCTCAATCGTGGTTTATATGCTAGGTTATTTCCTAGGATTTTGGAATGCATCCCATTGAAACTTCCACCGGATTGTAGTTAAATCTTGGTTACTCTATCGATTACTACATTGATTAATCGTGTTCTCCGACTATGCTAGGGTTGTGAATTCTGATTTGATTATGGAATGCCCTTCCACCAGTTCATGAATAAAATTCTCGGCTTGTGTAAACTACCCGAGTTCACATAGGCTAATGTTGTACCGAATTATTCCCGTCTCAATTTCACGAATTGATCATGCATTGTTTCCTACTTAGAAGCTAAATTTTCAGGGTCAAGATGGGTACAGGTGTGTGCACTTATAGAATTTTCGGATGCGCCTCGTCGTTAGTTTCGATTTGAGTGGTCGTGGACCCAAAACGGATTTCGTATGAGAAAGTTATGGCTGTTTTACTAAAACCTCTCAAACTAGGGTTAGATCTGGACTCAAACTAGCACTCGGAGCTACACCACAAACGGCTCCAATTTGGAACCATCTGTACAAATAGCACAGACGGGTCCAAATTGGAGCTGTCTGTACAAATCGAACAGTACAGACGGTTCTAAACTTGGAACCGTCTGTGCTATTTGTACAAACGGTTCCAAATTTAGAACCGTCTGTACTAGAGGCGTCCCGCTTAGTCGTAGGGATTAGTTAAGAGGAAAGCCATCTCGTCTGTATCGCGTACTCAGTCTAGTTCAATTGGCAACTCCCCTGACTTGGACAACACAAGGTTGCGGGATCGAATCTCGCTGGAAGCATATTGTGCGATTTAATTCCAGTGGTTGGATGGGACGACACGGAGGGCGGGATGAGACGCGGACGGCCGGATGAGACGCGGTTGAAGACTAGGCACATGGCGCGATGGGTCATTTTTTTTATAACACGACATCACAGAGAACCGTCTGTGCTAATCCATTAGTATACTCGATTTGTACAGACGGTTCTAATTGGGAACCGTCTGGACTAATCGATTTGTACAGACAGTTCAAAAACCGTATGTACAAAACTGATTTGTACAGACTATTTGACGGTTCAGAAAACCGTCCCACACGGGGGTTCCGAACCGTCTGTACAAATGATTTCTGTAGTAGTGGTAATTGATGTGTATATATAGACATTGCATCTGCAAACATTTTTCGAAACCATAGGACTCTGACATAATTTGCGCCATCCTACATGTGAGGCAATTTATAGAAATGGACATACAACCTTGGTGTTGTGTATTTCCTTTGCAGAAATAGGAGTTTTCTATCACAACTTGACACTAGAGTTGCCAATTTCTTGATTTCAGAACGTACGGCAAAAATTTTGGATCATATCTTGTCATGTTACCTAACAAAGCAACTCAGTCCATAAATGTGGAAAATATGCTCTCTTTTTTTTGTTTTGGGGACGATTCCCTATTTCGATGTGCTTTTCATATAATACCAACTTGCTTCTGTTTGTGGTGAAACTTACTTTCTAGTTGAAAGCTTATGTTTTAACTTGCTTTTCATGTAACGAAAACTTATTTTTGTTTATGATGAAATTAACTTGCTTTCTAGCTGGGTGCTTATGTTGAAATTGCATTTTATGTAACACCAACTTGCTTCCTTGATGGTGAAACTTGCTTTGAAGGGTTCCATTTTTCCAGAGCCTTCTTAGGTAAATAGCTGGGGAGTCTTACCTTTCACCATTTTTAGTATGAGTTGCCTTTGTCAATTGCCCATTAGATAGACGCCGGAAAAAGCTTACTTGCTAACGTTTTTTTGATGGGCTCCCTTTTCTAACTGAAATTCCTTAGCTTTTCATTTAATAACAACTTGCTTCCATATAGAGTGAAAGTCATTTTCCAACAAGGCAGTTGCATAGAAAAAAAGGCAACATTAATAGTCCGAAGAAACAATGTGGTACCTTTTCATCACACTAAGTTGCTTTCCAAGAAATATTAACCAAAATATACATAAGATGGGTCTAGTTTTGACGATCTCATCATGACAAACACAATGGTAAAAATGAATCTTGATTCGGATGCTTGATTTGAAAGTAGTTGTTTTTTGAAATTTTGAAATACATTTGAACGTGGGTGACGCCACTTTGTTTGCATGCGGTCCAAGTCACAAGTGTTTGGAGTTGGTTCTTTGTGTTTCCTGAAGTGGCATGTGCGGAGTGAATGAGCTGGTGGTTTATTTTTATTAGGGTGTGCGCTCATAACATCCAAGAAGTACAAGAGTGATGAGTAGTTGCGATGGGATTGATGCATGCATGACAATTGCCGGTATGTATAAGGGCGGCCGGGTCCATCCGCCGGTTGAGATACAAGAAACACTAGCCAAATATTGTATTTTGCTACGGATAAACAAATTAAATCACTGAGCATATCGAATTATTGAAGTTGCGCTCCATGCCACTTTCTTGGTTTCGTCTCAACTCTTGGTTGAGCTTCAGCTCAGGTAGAAATAGGAGTTGTTTGTGGGGAGTAGCACTTTAGGTGAATTTGAATTTTTAAATTTTGAGTCGGTGAATGAGGAGGACATTTATTGAGGGTTCAACACGGGCTTTTGAGATGGTCCCATAGTAAGGAGGGAGGAAAGAAAGTGTATGGACCGCCGCCACCGATTGACACTTTTATGAGAGTAAAGATGTACAAAACTATAGAAGAAACATGTACAAAACTGCCACTGTTGTTATATATAGAGTGGAGCATATCAGTTCAGATTCAAAAATTTTGGAGGACATGCAGCGATGCAAACAAGCGTCTCCAGGAACCCAACAGTGGAGCGATGGAGCTTCATCCGGTGAGTTTTTCCCATCCATTCCTCCATTCACGGCCTTCTATCTCCTATCCTCATCTCCTTTTTCATAATTTTGGTACAATTTTCATTGCTAGGGTATCTGCTTGTGTATAATTTTGGCTCGGACAACACGGACAATGTGACCATCATGGTGAGGATGTTTGCATGGCAGTGTGAAAATGACCATGCGACATGATGACTTTTGGCGATGTGCCCGTGGAAGGCCTTCCCCGGTGTCCTTGGCATCCATGTCGCCACGAAGGCCTCCTCAATCATCGACATGATGGCCACTTCTGCAACATAGGGATTAGATCGACAACATGGAGACCCTCGTCACCAACATACCCAGGTTGCAATTGGTGGTCTGGAGGAAGCGAGACCAAGGGCAAATGTGGAAGCTGGCTGCGGAGACACTACAATGTTGCGATTCCATGCGTGGGTGTGATTTCATGTTGCTATCTTATATTCTTTTTGTTGTGAGTGGGGTTGAGGATGATATTGTAAAACATGTTGATTTGATCATATGTTTTTGTTGCAATAGTATTTCATTTTTGTTGTGGTATGACATGTAAATTTTTATATACATTGAAAGAATTTATTTCAATGATTCACGGTTTTGTTGCGTTGTCGTACGATTTCTTGTTGCAATCTTAATCGCATGGAAGTATTGTTCTATCATACAAAAGAAGATATTTCATTGCACGAAAATATGTTTCATCACACCAAAAGAATGATTCCGTCACATGGTAAAAATGTTTCCGTCATGCAAAATAAAGATGTTTCCAATGTACCTATGAGGTTGTAATCATGTTAAATATTTATTTAGGTAGTATAACGATTTTGTTGCAATACCTTTTTGATCTTGTTGCATGCCTTGACCTAATTTGTATCCATAGAATCATCTCGACCAAATTTGTTTCCATTGTACAATGAGTTTATTACAACACTTATCAATGCAATAACTAAATCATAAATTTGCTTTCTGAAAATTTAGAATTTATTTTCTTAAAAATCAGATCTACGTTATGTATTACATACGTGCTGTATTTTCATCTATTCATCAAATTTGTTGCGTAGGTTTTAACAAAATTTTTTTTTACGTCAACTATATTTCGAGGGACGATCCCTACTCGTTGCCTTTATTGTGTTTTTTGCCAGGTTGATCGCGCGGCGTCGGTGCTTCCCAGGTATATTCTGGATTAACTGTCTAACTAAACACGTAAACTAGTTGAAAAATGTAATTAAGCTTTTGTTGCTGGAATTCCTTAACTTTCTATGTGATCTTGTTACCCTAACGTATCCCAGATGGGATGATACTGTTAGGTTGTTAGGTTGTTAGGCAGATAGTATATACACAAGCGCGCGTCTCCATCCTTTTGTGCTAACCGATCTAATTCCATACTTTTCGTCGCAGATGGCGCCGGCAGCCATGGACACGACGGCAGCGGCGGTGGAGAAGGAGAAGGAGATCGACGACTGGCTGCCGATCACGTCGTCGAGGACAGCCAAGTGGTGGTACTCCGCCTTCCACAATGTCACCGCCATGGTCGGTGCCGGCGTGCTCAGCCTGCCCTACGCCATGTCCGAGCTCGGATGGCACGTACGAATAATTATCGTCCTTAACCATGCTATTAATTAGAGTGCACGATCATGTTTTTTTTCTAATTTTAGGGGACCTGGCGTGGCGGCGATGATTTTTTCGTGGGTGATCACGCTGTACACGCTGTGGCAGATGGTGGAGATGCACGAATGCGTCCCCGGCAAGCGCTTCGACCGCTACCACGAGCTCGGCCAGCACGCCTTCGGCGACAAGCTCGGCCTCTGGATCGTGGTGCCGCAGCAGCTCATCGTCCAGGTCGGCGTCTGCATCGTCTACATGGTCACCGGCGGCAAGTCGCTCAAGAAGTTCCACGACGTGCTCCGCCCGCCGGACACCCATCCCATCAGGACCAGCTACTTCACCATGATCTTCGGCTCCGCCCACTTCGTCCTCTCCCAGCTCCCAAACTTCAACTCCATGACCCTCGTCTCCCTCGCCGCCGCCGTCATGTCCCTCAGCTACTCCACCATCGCGTGGGTGGCGTCGCTGGAGAAGGCCGGGCGGCACGGCGCCGCGGCGGGGGTCGTCGTGGACTACGGCATGACGGCGACAACGCCGGCGGGGAGGAAGTTCAACTTCCTGAGCGCGCTGGGGGGGGATGTGGCGTTCGCGTACGCCGGGCACAACGTACGTGGTGCTGGAGATCCAGGCCACCATCCCGTCGACGCCGGAGAAGCCGTCCAGGAAGCCCATGTGGTGCGGCGTCGTCCTCGCCTACCTCGTCGTCGCCGTCTGCTACCTCCCCGTCGCCTTCGTCGGGTACTACGTCTTCGGCAACGCCGTCGACGACAACATCCTCATCACCCTCGAGAAGCCGCGCTGGCTCATCGCCGCCGCTAACATGTTCGTCGTCGTTCACGTCATCGGCAGCTACCAGATCTACGCGATGCCGGTGTTCGACATGCTCAAGACGTTCCTGGTGAGGCAGCTTCGTTGGTTCGTTGTAATCTAATTATTGCTATAGCGATCTGGTGTCCCTTCTCCCACATGCACAAAAGGAGGTTCTATATGTGTTTTTCTTCTCTAGTTTGCTTGACTGGCTGTAATCAGTGTAGATGGTTTGAGGATGGACATGGCAATGGTGATGGCTTCATCAAGGATTCAAGGAGATTTTGATGGAATTGGAGCCTATTGCCTTGTACATTTGTTTCCTCTGAAAATATGCGTTCACCGTTGTCATCTGAAATGCATATGCTTAAAAACAAGATTTTGACTGCCATAGGATAAGCTGTTGCCAGATTCATATAGAACATCGTTGGATGTTCCATATCGGTTGTTTGTTTGTGGCGAAACTTTAAGCGAGGCCTATCCAATTTCCTCTATGTTGTTCATGTTATCTTGATGTTTCGGCAAAGGCATGGTTAAGCTCAGTGCTTTTTCTCATTGTATGACAGTCTTAGCTCTATGCCTCTTCTATAATCTGAGCTTATGGTTGCTCTCCATTTTTTTTCACTCTCTCCTATATGTATGCTCTGCTTATGCTCATTTTCGTCGCTGCAGAATAATGATGTTGAAGAGACAGATTGACTCCATAAAACTGCAATGCAATTGGACTGTTCCATCGAAGCTTACACAAGAATAAGGCACTGGAGTCTCAGGCTTCTTTGGCAGATTAGGACTGTAGTTAAAATAATTATGTTTGCAATTGTTAATGAGCTACACACGCAATATTTGAAGTGGTCACTAGTCACTCCTGAGTAGCAATGCAAACTGCAGCTTTTTGGTCTATTTTTTTAGAAGTATTTCAATGTTCTTATGCTGGATTTGTAAGATTGCTTGGTAGCTGTACATATGCATTGTACTAGTGGTCATATCCAGTTCATTTTTCTTAGCAAGTTGCAATGTTGTGTGTGCTCGCCGTAGATGTAGAAAATTTTAACTAAACCTTGCTAATCCATCTGATTCCTAAGTATAATTAATATATGTGGAGAATCTCTGGTCATGAATGCTTGATCTGTCAATCTACTGAAGAAAATTTTGATAGATGTCAAACTTAAATAATCAGTTCTGCACATGCATATGTAATTTGTTAAACAAATACTCTGTATCCCCTTCTCTAATCTCCGTCCTGTCGGCCACCGGTGACCAGTCGATCACTCCAACTCACAAATTAGGCAGTGACCATGGCGAGCATTCCAACCCACGGTCCCCAGTGGCGACCTCCGCATCCGCTCAGGCATGACGACAGGAGGAGGCAGACGGTGACCGCGAGTCGAAGTGCCAAAGTTGGCAGCACTGGTGACGGCGAGCAGTGGAGGAGCGAGCGTGGGGTGGATGAGTAGCGAAGGAGCAATAGCGACCGGCGAGCAGCGGAGGAACGAAATTGGGGCGCGTTGGTGAGCAGCAGACCAGGGGTGGCGGTCGACAAGGAGTAATGAAATAGTCGTAGACCGGCGAACAGCGAAGAATCGATAGCACCATCAGCCACAACAATAGTCTCCATGGAGCTCTGTGGGTACTCGGGTATCCATCGGGTTCGAGCATGGGTATGAACTATGCCCCATGGGGATTTTCGCGGGCAGGCGACTGGCGAGCGGACGAGTTCGGGCGTGGGTTCGGGAGAGTTCTATCCGCTCGAACCCAACCCATTGTCAACTTAGAGCGAGAAAGGAGGTGAGAGAGAGGTGTGCTCGGGGTGTATTGACCAAAAAAACTGAAATCAATACAAACCGGTTGAGCCGAGACGCTGGTAAAGAGACTGGGCATTGGAGGGCCTTCAACTGAGTATTTCAGGGTCCCTAATAGGCTCTACAGGGTCTAGGTGAGACCCATACACGTCTCAGCCGAACAAGGTATGAGAGGAGAGAGGACAGTCCCAAATCGCTTTGGAGGTTGAGAATCCCACGGATTATATAACACTTGGGGTATTTATGTTACACTAATGTACATGAATTTGTTCCATGCGCATTCTCTTGTTCACTAATGTTTAATTTTTGTTTTCTCCAATAGTGGCGCTTTCTTCTATGGACATTCTCAATTTATTCTCCTATTCTTTTTGTTGTACTAATAATTGTTCCATCAGAAGTTTCTTTGCTCTGCTAATAGTTTATTTTTGTTCCAACAATAGATATGATTTTTTAATAGTGATTTTATTTTCTTCGACCGAAAATATGAAATTAACATAACTAAATTCGTCGGTTTGTTATTTTAGAACAATTTCTTTGAATTAGTGAACATTTTTTTAATCTAATACAATATTTTTCATGGACCATTGTAACATTTTCTCAAAGTTGTTGAACATTATACTCTAAATAATGAAACATTTTTCATGCGTACGGTGAACATTTTTTCTTAAAATAGATGAACCTTATGGATGGTGTAACGTTTTTCAAAGACCTTGTTTTAAAATTGTTGAACATTTTACTCTAAATGTCGTTATTTGAAGACCTTGTAACAGTTAAAATGATTACGAATTGGACGTTTGGTTCAAGAGTAATTGATTTTTGAATTCGGGATTGAAACCAAATGTGTACGTGTATAATAGGCTGACATTTTTGTGGTCGCTGCCTCGCTGTTCGTGTTGTGTGCCGCAGGTGGTTTTTCAGCGATAGGCTCGAACATAAGCGGAGCCTTAGCTGGACCGCCACGCAGCGCGTCCTTCCTCGGCGACGCGGATGCCAAGGGTCGCGCAACCGACGTACGTTGACGTCTTTCGTTGCCTGCCAAGGCTCGTCGGATAGGCCACGCGAGCCAAGCACTGGGTGTTTGGTGACCTGCACCAATTTAGTTTAACTTTGGCTCAAGATGTTGTTTAGTTATGTATATTAAGTGGTGATTGGGCCAATTAGATATAGGCACAACTTGTTTACCTGTCTACATCTAACATGTTATGGTGTACCATTTACGGTGAAGTTACTCACCACTTTTATCATTCAAATCATATTTTTTTTCATTTTTTATTACAACACAAGTACATTACATGTAGCTACATTGGACATAAAACAACACTAAAATTACTACAAGATATATTATGATTACACAATCCTTAATCCCTTCTAGTGAACTAATGTCATCACCCTTGATCACCTTCTGATCAGCTCTGATGACAGCAATAGGTGAAGTAAACCTGAAGTACTCCTCTTAGCCTTATGTCTAGTTGGAAAGCCTTTATAGCAAGAATTTCTGAAACTACTGACTTGTTCATGGCATAATTTCATGAACCATACACTTCTAGTTTCCTCTCTCTATAGACCACATACCAGGCTATCTAAATTCAAAAGAAAGCAACAAGTTGAAATGTATGAAAGATTAGGTTCCAAACTTTTTGAAAAACTACACTTGCACCATCTTCGTTAATACAATACAAAAGATAATACAAGACGCAACTGTTCTTATCAATTTGTCAAAAAAAACCAGCGCACTACAAGAGACATATGTTCTTATGAAAGTATTAGAAAACCCAGCAAAGACAGTACAACAGACAACTGTTCTTATCAGATTGTCCAAAAGAACCAGCAAACACGATACAATTGACAAGCCGGTGATGAGGATTCAACCACACCTAGAGTGTAGTTGATATACAAGGACCAACAACAAGAGCATGTGCATGTCAACTTAATTATCATATACTTTCATTTCCCAATATATCAGATGATTTTAAGAACTATCTGATTTTTCCTAAATCAGATTGTGTTATTTTGTTAAGAAACCAAGGTCCAAACTTGATGATGGGAGATGGATATGATGATGATGGTAGCAAGGATGGAAGCTGTCAAGTTACTCTCAGAATGGATACTACAAGACCTTGAAGCCCCCATGATGAGTGAAGGGGATGGTTGCGTTGCTCAATTTAATACAAGATGATGGCAGCCATAACTTAGTAGTATTTTGAGGTGTTAAAAACACCAAAGGTGTTGTTTCACCTCTATTTTCGCTAGGCCCATGTAATTTCGAAAGCAGAGTCAGACTTCAAGTATTTTAGAGTTAGAGTTCAGAGAGGAGTCCGTTCCAGAGTTGGATTCAATCACCCCCTATGGCTGGTCGAAATCCCTTTCTCCTCTCTTAAATAGGTCCCGAAATCCCCTCTACAATTCAAGTTTTGATTAGATTGGTTTTCCTTAGTGAAACTTCCCTGATTAGCCGAAACAACAATCTTCACCTCATCAGAACCTACCATTTTCATTGACTAATCAGTATATCTTACTTCCAATCTAGCAAGTTTCGTTGCTTCAATATTTTTCTTGCTTGATTCTTGATTACATGCTGGAGAAGACCTTCATGGTCAGGTCGATTTTGATTTTGATTAAGCCAATAAAAAACATGGAGTTAGTTAGCAATTGCGAGTTGCAATGGTCATTGCACGGTTGTATCTTGGATTGTAATAGTTAATTCTATACCAATCAAGTTTACCACCTCACCAAAAGATCAGGACACCATTGTTAAATCAGTTGGTATCATAGCTCAAGGTTGCTCAGTGAGATCTTCTAGTTTTTGCATTAGTAAATTTATATTTTACCTACTATTCACAAACAACCATGAAAAACAAAAAAAATATAGGGTTAGATCCATTGGCAAAGCCACGTTTGGGCTGTGGGGTCAGCTGATCCCACAGCTTTTTAGTAAAATATAAAACCTTAGCTATGCGTACACATTTTGCACCCACATATTATAGCTATTGACCCCACAGCCCCACTATCATTCACTCAAGCAGTCAAAATTTTGGGACTTGTAGCAATTTCAGCTATCTCCAAAGTCCAAACCCCCGAATCGGTGAATCCCCAGCGGCAACTGGCGGCAGCCCAGCGGCAACGGCGGCCACGGCCTCACCCCGGCGCGCGCCCGGCTCGTCTCTCCTCAGCGAGGGTCGGCAACGCCCACCGGTCCTGTCCCCTCCACCAGTCCACCTCCGCGGCGGCCCAACGGCGAAGGTGGCCGCGGCCTCACCCCCGCGGCCGGCGCGCGCCCGTTGCCCGGCTCGTCTCTCCTCGGCGAGGGGTCGCCACCGCCCTCCGTTCCTGTCTTGGTGTCCCCTCCACCTCCGCGGCGGCCCAGCGGCGACGGCGGCCACGGCCTCACGCCGGCGCGCGCCCGCCTCATCCGGTCATCCCCATCGGAGAGATTGAGAAATGAGAAGAGTGAGTGAGAGACTGAGACAGAGAGCGAGAGAGTGAATTGTTTTTGCACATAATCTTACTAGTAGCACTTGTTTTTGCAGAATTGAATCTGTAAAATGGATAGATATGCCAAGTTATGGGCATCCAAAACAAGTACCTCAAGTTCTTCACAAACATCAGCTAGCAACGAAGCAGAACAAATTCATCCTACTGTTCTTGTACAAGGGGTTGTGGAAGAAGTAGTTGATGTATGCAACCTGCCAGTAGATCCCGCACAAAGAAGGCCAATTTCGCAATTTAAGACCGCCAAAGTCCGTGATGACGTGAGAAGAGCTTACCTCCAAAAAGGTCCATTTCAACCCAAAAATCATAGTTTCCTCCAAACATATATGAGTGGAGTTGCGCGTCATTTTAATTCGGCGTGGTTTAACAAATATGGTAGCTAGCTGGAGTATAGTATAGATGAAGATGTAGCCTATTGTCTTTGTTGCTATTTGTTCCAAAATGAAACACTAGGGCATGGTGGTGGTGATGCATTTTCAACCAAGGGGTGGAGACTTTGGAATAAACCTAGTAGGTTGGATGTTCATGTTGGCGGTCCTTCTAGTGCCCATAATCAAAATATGAAGAGATGTGATGATCTAATGAACCAAAATCAGTCCATAGCAGCAGCAGTCCTTAAGCAAACAAATAAATCTAAGAGGGACTACCGAGCTCGTTTGATTGCATTAATTGATATTGCAAGATTGCTTCTTATTTTGGCATTGCCGTTTCGAGGTCATGATGAAAGTGAGTCTTCTAAGAGGAAAGGGAATTTCCTTACCTTTTATGAATGGTATGCTGCACGTTGTCCAGAAGTGGGTGCTATTGCTCTAGGAAATGCTCCAAGGAATTTAAAATTAGTTTCTTCTACTATTCAAAAAGAAATTGTGCGTGCTTGTGCTGAAGAAACACTTAAAGCTATCATAGAAGATGTTGGAGATGAGTATTTTGCTATACTAGTTGATGAATCTCATGATGTATCTCACAAGGAACAAATGGCTCTTGTTATAAGATATGTTGATAGGAGGGGTTTTATAATAGAGCGGCTTATTGGACTTACTAATGTTAGTCAAACAACTTCTCTTGCACTTAAACAAGCTATTTATCTTTTGCTTGAAAAGCATGGACTTAGTCCTTCTCATATCCGTGGACAAGGTTATGATGGAGCAAGTAACATGCAAGGTCATTTAAATGGTTTGGAAACTTTAGTAATGGAGGATTCTAAGTCTGCTCATAGCATTCACTGTTTTGCACATCAACTACAATTGACACTAGTTGCAGTTGCAAAAAACCATGAAGATGTTGTATGGCTTTTTGAGTGGATGAATTATATCCTATCCACAATAGGGGGTTCTTTCAAGAATAGAGATATGCTTCATGAGAAACAAGCAAAGAAAGTTGAAGAGGCATTGCAAATGGGTGAACTTGAAACCGGGAGAGGATTGAATCAAGAACTTGAGCTTAAAAGACCCGCTGATACTCGATGGGGTTCTCATTTCAATTCTCTCTTGAATATGATTGTCATGTTTTCCTCGGTTATTGAAGTTATCGATGATATTGCACAAAATGGAGGCAAAGCTATTGATAGGCTTAAAGCAAAAGGAGTCTTGGATGCTATACAAACATTTGATTTTGTATTTATGATGCACATCATGAAGATTATACTTGGGATTACAAATGATTTGAACACCTCTTTACAAAGGAAGGACCAAGACATTGTGAATGTTGTATCATATCTTGGTACAACTAAGAAAAGACTACAAGACATGAGAAATCAAGGTTGGGAAGATATGTTTGCCAAAGTTATTGAGTTTTGCATCAAACATGATATTGAACTTCCAGATATGGATGCCATGCATGTTCTCAAGGATCAAAATCAAAGCAAAGAGTTCAGATTGATGGCATATCAAATGAGGATTACTACCAAAGTGTCATGCATGCCGTCATTGATCTATTGCTTGTGGAGCTTAATGAACGTTTCAGTGAAAGCGGCACTACCTTGCTTCTTGGAATGGGTTGTTTGGATCCTTCATATTCTTTTTCTAACTTTGACAAGGACAAAGTATTAGCCATGGCTCATTTATATCCTGATGATTTTACTAGTGAAAGCAAGCTCGAAGAACTTAGTTGTCAACTTGATAACTTTGTTGAAAATATCCGTGATGACTCCAGATTCTCAGATCTGAAAGGTATTGGTGATCTTTGCCAAAAATTAGTTGAAAAAAAGAAGCATATAATCTTTCCTCTGGTGTTTCTTTTGCTGAAGCTAATATTGGTTTTACCGGTCGCCACGGCAACTGTTGAGAGAGCATTTTCTGCAATGAAATATATCAAGTCTGATTTGCGGAATAGGATAGGCGATGATTTTTTGTACCATTGTCTAATTACTTATGTTGAAACTGATGTATTTCAACTTATTAGTACTGATGCCATCATGCATACCTATCAAGGTTTTCATGATCGTAGGGAGCTTTTGCCGTAGGTTTTTTCGTTTTGAACAATGGTTATTACCATGGTTATTGTAATGACAATTTATTTTAATGCTTATTGAATGAGTTGATGTAAAGGTTTTGATCTTGACCCCACAGAGTTTTCTTCCTGGCGCCGCCACTAGTTAGATCATCCTGTCCAGACCTATCTGAGCCTTCATAATTTTATTTTCACTGCATTGCATCGTTGAGTTTTTATTTGCATCCTCGTGTCGGGTTGCTGATCTTTAGTGTCTAGTTGGTGTCTAGTTCGTCGTGTCTTGTTGTATCTTGTTCTCTATCGCAGCTTGCCACCACCTTCACCACACCTTTGCTACCGCACCATCCATCAACTTGCCACATCTCATAGCCACACCGCCTTGTATCTTGCTGTTCTACGTGATCGTGCATCTTTGCAGCGCGTATATTGCTTGCCACACCCATGTATCTTTATCGCACTACCTCAAATAGATTGGTTCTATTAAGTTAGCCAGTCATCGAAATTTAACAAGTTTCAAATAGAAGAAATAAGGAAAGAACTGACACCATCTTTGGTTCAAATAGGAAAGGTTAAGTCGGTTTTACTTACAATACAAGTCAGTTTCAGTTTCCTAATTTGTTCTGATACGAGGGAAAGAAGGCCACCCCCCAAGGTTTTGAACAGGAAAGGATAAGGAGTTTTTTTGGATTCAAACTCCAGCACTAGCAGGTTACGGATTCCACTTTTTATATCGATTCGCAAGGCAAAGAGGTCCATTACGGATGTAAATGAGAAGTCTAGAACTAGTCCAAATTTTTTTCGGTCCCAGTACTATTTTTGGGTTGTTTCCCATTGTTTGATACACTCGCCATTATTCGTGATTTGTTTTGACCTGTTTTCCCACCTGCATGCAATTTCTAAAATTGTCGAATAACCTTTTTGGCCCAATACTAGTTCTGTGATGTGGGTAGTTGATTGAGATAGTCACCCATATTCCATATTTTTGGGCGTCCCTACGCATTTCATCTGCGATTATTTTGATCTAATTGTATTAGGAGATTTCTATTTATTGCTTGCACTTCACTTATATCTTTGCATTTGTATTCTACTTTGCAATACTTTTTGTAGCATCATCGAGCTTCACTTATATCCATTGCATTCGCTACTACATTGTTCCATTTCTGCTTACGTCCTAAGCTTTGTTTACATCCTACAGGCATCGATTAGCTAGCTCTTTCTAGCCTAGGGTTAGCAACTAATGACTAGTACGTTGAGCAATTATTCAACTTGAATTCTTTTATTTGATTATTGCTAGTCATTGCTAACATATGTGAGCCTGTCCTACCTCTACATACTATACCATGTAGGTAAGCATCACTTGCAATCTCTCTAGTCAATCTTCGCCATTTGCTTGACACCGACACTAGTTAGATGATCGCCACTTGCTGCTTGGTAAGCATTGAGTGACCAAGTGACATGAGACCCACATATTCGTAGTACTAGGGATTTGTTACTTTCACCTTTCAATTTTATATTTCTATGACAGGTTTCCAAGGTAAAAAAAAAGACGAGGGGATCCTCATCCCATGGACAAGACAACTACACCAACACTTTGCAAAGCTCAGCGTGAGACCTTAACAAGACTCGATGGAATTGAAGCTAGCCAAGTGAAGATTCGTACCTCTCAAGAGGAGATGAAGATGACACTTGTTGCCATCTTGGCACACTTGGATGGGCAAGGCCAAGCCTCTCCACCACCACCTAGGGGAGCTCTCGTGGCTGCCCCTGCTATTACTGGTGGTTCCGATCCACGCCGCACGTCTTCCATGGCCAAAATGTCTCTTCATCGGCTATGGAAGAAGAAGAAGATGAGCACAACATTGGTGATACCGAGGATGGAACGCCCAAACCACAACAATGATCATGGCCACCATCAACATCACTTCAATAGGCAAGGTATGGGACGTGCACCGCCACTACAAGAGATATGTGACCGTGATGAAGCTTTTGCTAAGATTAAATTCACTATGCCTCCATTTGGTGGTAAATATGATCCTAATGCATATCTCCCTTGGGAACTATAAGTAGAACACAAATTTAATTGTGATGAATTACCTGAAAAAAAGAAGATTAGGGCCACCACTAGTGAGTATATTTATTTTTCCTGCATTTCTTGGAGTGAATATTGTCGTGCGAACACCCAAAACACACCCACTGTTTGAGGGATGAGTAAAATGAGTTATACGTAAACATTTTGTTCCATCTTATTATGCTCGTGATATACTTAATAAATTGCAACCTTTGAGGCAAGGTAGTAACACCGTTGAGGAACACTACCAAGAATTGCAAATAGGTTTTCCACATTGTGGTTTAGAAGAAACTGAGGATGCTAAAATGAATTGTGATATAAAAGATATTTTGGACTACGAAGAGTACAATTATATCACCCGTTTTATGCTTGTAAAGTTGAAAGGAAAGTGCTGGAAAGCCAAAACAAGCAACGGAGTGGTTTTGGAGTTTCTTTTGCAAGTCATACAAGTCAATTTTAGAACCGTACTCGCTGCCACCTCCAATCATATCGTTGCCATGAGCACGACGAACAAAATCCAGCATACAACACCATCTACCACACCTTCACAAGAGTCTGAGGGAAACAAAACAACCAATTCAACACCTACATCAAGTGCATTTTCAGTTGCATCGACAAGACGAACACGTGAGATACAATGCCATCGCTGGAAGGGATTTGGTGACAATTCCATTGCTACAAGCGCGCTCTCTTGATCAAGGATAATAGTGAGTATACTTCCGCTAGAGATATAGAGGAAGAATATGCCTTGCTTGCTACTGAGCCCACACGAAATGATGACGGTTCTGAGCATGAGGAGGAGCAATACTGTGCTGAACTCTTTAATTACTTGAGCATCATTGCACAATTTGTACTTAGTGCACAAATGGAGCGAGCCGAGCAAAATCAGCATCACAACTTATTCCAAACAATATTTATCATCAGGGACCATTCCTGTCATGTGATCATCGACGAAGGAAGTTGCAACAACTTAGTAAGCATGGACATGGTCGAGAAGTTTTGCTTGACCACGCAATAGCACCCCTGTCCTTACTACAGCCAATATGGTTCAATAATTGTGGGAGCTTAAGGTAACACGTGTTGCCAGAGTCCACTTTTCTCTTTGTTCTTGTCATGACTATGTTGATTGTGTTACTGTACCTGTGCAAGCATGTTCTTTTTTGTTAGGCAGACCGTGACAATATGATATAGACACTTTAAATCATGGTAGGACCAACCAATATACTCTGATTTCTAAAGGAAAGAAGATTACCTTGCTGTCCATGTCACCTCACTACTACAAATAAGGTCATCCCTGATCGGTTAACCATGACGAACGGCTAGCTACCCATCAGATATTGTATATATCTCTGACGGTCGGTAGTTAACTTATCAGTTTTGACATTACCACGGGCTCAAGATTGTGTCCCAATAAGATACCTCTGACCGGCTGAGAAACAATCTGTTAGTGATAACTTCTTCATGCGGCTGAAGTTTTTCTCACAACATGATATCACTGACGGACAAAAAAATGAATTGTCTGTGATGATTATCACAGACAGCTCAGTTTCTTTCTTGTCAGTGGTATGTATTCACATGACTGACGGAACACCTATTCACCCATCAGTGATGTAACTGCCTCCCCATAATATATATAAAATCCCCCGTGTGCGGAGTCTAGGGTTTTACACAACACTTCTAACCCACACCATGCGCTGCCACTGACATCCTCCACACTCCCGTCGATCGCGAGCACCATCCCCGACGTCCCCATCGCCCCCGTGCACCATGAGCACCGTCCCTGACCTCCTCCCCTGCACCCTCACCCCTGTCGACTGAGAGCACCGTCGTCCACGGGAGCGCAGCCCCCGACATCCCCAAGCGCCGCTGTCCACGGGAGCACAGCCCCCGACTTCCCCAAATGTCCATGAGAGCGCCGCCCCCGACGTCTTCGTCCACACTAGTACCCCTTCATTGTCGTCTACAAATTTTAGGGTTTTGTCCTCCTTCACATCCCCGTTGACCGAGAGTGCCACCGTCCACGCGAGCGCAGCCCCCGTCCCGAAGCGTCGCCCTCCCCAAGTGCTGGCGTCACCAAGCGTTGCCATCTCCAAGTGCCTGACGTCCCCAAGCGTCGATGTCCCCAAGCTCTATCCTGACGTCGCTCCACCCCGGCCGCAGCTCCATCCCAACGCTACTCCTCCCCGGCCGTAGCTCCACCCCGTCCGCAAGAAAAGGTTAGGTCTTTCCACCTTCATGGTTTTCAACTTATCCTCAGTAATGAATATGGTCAATGGCTTTGAAACCTGCAAGAAGTTTGTGGTTAGACAGATAGGTATAATTAGTTTAATCTGTTAAGGACAGATGCTACACTCTAGGCCACAGTTAGTTTAATATATTAAGGACAGATTCTACATTCTAGGGATTAAATTTTGATGTTAGCTTCTTCTCGCTGATTCTATATCGTCACCAATTGGTTATGACTACAGAAGGGTTCCATACAACATTAGGAGGAACATGTTCTCCTCGACAGTGTAATGTATCCATGCTGATGTTGTGTGGGACCATTATGTTGTTTTGCAATTGGTCACACATATAGTGTTGGGCAGGAGTGAGCGGTTTAATTTATGTACGTAATGTGCAGTTCTTGTAGAAAATAATATGGATTTGGCATAAATCCATAGCTTATTCTAAAATAACTTGCTTGAATAGAGGTGCTAGGGTTGATGTTAGCTTCTTCTCAATGATACTATATCATCACCAATAGCTTATCGACAATGGAAGGGTTCCACACAACATTAGGAGGAACACGCTCTCCTTGACAGTGCAATGCCTTCACAGCTGGCTTTGGGCTTATGGTGAAGAAATCACACTTGATAGGGAGAACATGTCCCTGTTGATGTTGTGTGAGACCGTTCTATTGTTAACACGCAATTGGTCACGCATATAGTGTCGGTCAGGAGAGAGCGGGTTAATTTATGCATGTAATGTGCAGTTCTTGTAGAAAATGATATGGATTTGGCAAAAATCCGTAACTTATTCTAAAAGAACTTGCTTGAATAGAGGTGGTAGGGTTGATGTTAGCTTCTTCTCACTGATTCTATATCGTCACCAATTATTTATCGACAACGAAAAGGTTCCACACAACATTAGGAAGAACACGCTCTCCTCAATAGTGCAATGCCTTCACGGTGTGCTTTGGGCTTACGGTGAAGAAATCACACTTGTTGGGGAGAGCATATCCCAGCTGATGTTATGTGGGACCGTTCTGTTCTAAACACGCAATTGATCACGCATATAGTGTCGGCCAGGACAGAGCAGGTTAATTTATGCCAATGATGAAAATGACCACATAATATGCACGTAATGTGCAGTGAAACAATTCTTGTAGAAAATGATATGGATTTGGCATAAATCCATTAACTTAATCTACAAGAACTTGTTTGACTGTACATGTGTTACTTATCTTTGTGGCAATATTCTAAGGCTATATATCTTCTCTTAGACTCAACCAGGCTTGTATAGTTTTTTTTTCAACTCAGTGAGATTTTTGTTTGTTGTGTCTCATTTGTATGTTTTATTAAAAGTGTGTATATGTAATGTATGTGTTAGAGCTATGTGATATGAATGCTGTGAGAAATTTGTGTAATGTTTTCTTTATTTGAAATGTGGTCTTTTTTTAAATCCCTACAAAGTCATCACTGATAGGTAGAAACCTCAATCAGTCAGTGGCATTAACTGGCGGGGACAACCCATCAGTGGTGACCTAGTTACCTCTTTGATGGACCGTAAGCCCGTCAGTGATGGGGGTTTTTGGCTCGTCAGTGATAATGTTTTCTGTAGTAATGCCTAAAGCTATTTTAAAAGATTAAGAGAAAGCTAAACATGATAAGGAGTGTAGTAAAAGTGAAAATCAAATTGGTGCTATGTCCTTTGTAGAACAACAAAAGAAGGAACCTAGTGCTAAAAAGAATGAAATTAAGTCAAAGGGTTATATTATGCTTGCAACCAAATCTGAACTCAAATGCTTTGCAGCCCCATGAATCTGTTTGCTATGCTTTGATATGCAAGTATGCAATATTTTCATTTGAGTATATGCCTCCATTCCTTGCCTCCTCCCGTTGCTAACCTTTTATAGGAGTATAATGATGTGTTCCTGAATGAGGTGTTCGTGGAATAGAGAACCAAATAGGCTTGATTCCTGGCGCTTCTCTACCCAACCGTGCGCCCTATAGAACCAATCCAGAGGAGACAAAATAAATTCAGCACCAAGTGCAAGAATTGCTTGACAAAGGATATGTGCGCGGATCATTGTCCTTGTGTCGTACCTGTGATATTAGTTCTTAAGAAAGATGGTTCTTGGCGTATGTGTCTTAATTTTAGAGTTATTAATAATATCACAATTCGTTATCATCATTCTATTCCTAAGTTAGATGATATGCTTAATGAATTAAGTGGTTCTATTGTTTTCTCTCAAGTTTATTTGCATAGTGGTTACCATCAAATTCACATGAAGTTAGATGATGAATTGAAATAACATTTAAAACTAAGTTTGGAATTTCTAAGTGGTTAGTGATGTCTTTTGGTTTAACTAATAGCACTTTCATGCGATTAATGAATGAGGTTTTGCATGCTTTTATTAGCAAGTTTTAGTAGTATACTTTGATGATATATTGATTTACAATGAGTCTTCAGAGGAATATTTGAAGCATTTACATGTTTTTAACGCTTTACGAGATGCACATTTATTTGGTAACCTTAAGAGGTGCACGTTTTGCACCCATCGAGTACTGTTTCTTGGCTATGTTGTTACTCCACAAGGCATTGAAGTTGTTCAAGCCAAGATCATTACTATCCAAAGTTGGATGCTTCCTAAAATGGCCATACAAGTACAGAGTTTTCACGGGCTTGCTGGTCACTACCAACGATTTCTTTGAGATTCAGCACCATTGCGGCACCACTAAATGAGCTTACAAAGAAGCATGTTTCATTCACTTGGGAAACAACACGATAACAAGCTTTCTACGTCCTCAAAGATAAGTTGAGACATACACCTTTGCTTCTCAACTTCTTGGATTTCAGAAAGACTTTTGCACTAGGATTTAATGCTAGTGGCATAGGTCTTGGTGATATGTTAATTCAAGAAGGAAAACATGTTGCTTACTTAGTGAAAAATTGAGTGGGCCTTGTTTGAACTATTCTACCTATGATAAAGAACTATATGCGCTATTTCAAACTTTGGAAACATGGCCGCATTATTTATTGCCCAAAGAATTTGTGATACATTCTCACCATGAATCGTTAAAGCATATAAGAAATCAAAAAATATTTGAATTGTAGACATGCTAAGTGGGTTGAATTTATTGATTGAATTGTAGATATGCTAAGTGGGTTGAATTTATTGAGTCTTTTCCTTGTGTCATTAAATACAAAACGGGTAAAGAAATGTTATAGCTAATGCTTTGTCTAGGTGATATACTATGCTTTCACAACTTGACTTGAAAATCTTGTGGTGCATGATGGGTTCGTGTATCGTGCTAACAAGTGACTTAATCCACATGGCTTATATATGCCTCTTCTGTTCCTAGAAAATCAGGGGAGTATATTTCTATGGACTTTGTTTTAGGACTGCCGAGAACAAAGAAGGGGATGGATAGTATTTTTTTAATCATGGATAGGTTTCTAAAATGGAACACTTTATATTATATCATAAAAGCGATCATGCTACAAATGTTGCTAATTTGTTCTTTAGAGAGATTGTTCGCTTGCATGGTATTCCGAACATGATAGTCTCAGATTGAGATGCTAAATTTCTTGGCCATTTTTTTGAACACTTTGGGCTAAATTGGGGACTAAGTTGTTATTTTCTACTAGTCATCCCAAACAAATGGACAAACTGAAGTAAGTAATAGAACATTGTCCACTATGCTTAGGGTTGTACTTGAAAAGAATTTATAAATGTGGGAAGAATGTTTACCTCATATTGCATTTGCTTATAATCGTTCACTTCATTCTACCATAAAGAACTGCCCATCCGAGGTTGTTTATGGTTTCATACCTTGTGCACCTATTGATTTGTTGCCACTTCCATATTTGGAGAAAGTAAATTTTGTAAATTTTGATGCTAGACAATGTGCTAAGTTGATAATTAAGATGTATGAAACAACTAAAGATAACATTGAACTTACAAATGATAAATATAGTCAGGGACACAAGCATGTTACTTTTGAGCCTGGTGATCTTGTTTCGTTACACTTGCATAAAGAATGATTCCCTGATTTGAGAAATTCTAAGCTCATGCCCCGTGCAGATGGTCCTTGTAAAGTACTTGAGCATATTAATGATAATGCATATAAGTTAGACTTGCCAGTAGATTTTAGGGTTAGTCCCACATTTAACATTGTAGTTTTGAAGCCCTACTTGAGAGAAGAAGAGGAGCTTGAGTCGAGGATGTCTCAAATTCAAGAAGGGGAGGATGATGATGACATCCCTATCATGGATACAACCACACCTACTGCTGCCACTCCTCAAGTTGATATACAAGTAGCATGTGCACATCAACTTAATTATCAGGTACTTTCGTTTCTCGGTACGTCAGATTTTAAGAACTATATGATGCTTCCTGAATCAAACTGTGTTATTTTATTAAGGAATCAAGGTCCAAGCTTGATGATGGGAGATGGGCATGGTGATGATGGCCGCATGGATAGCAGCTGTCAAGTTACTCTCTAGAATGGATACTACAAACCTTAAAACCCCCATGATGAGTGAAAGGAAGATGGCTACGTTGCTCAATATAATACAAGATGATGTTAGCCATAACCAATTAGTATCTTGGGGTGTTAAAAACACCAAAGGTGTTGCGTCACCTCTATTTGGGCCAGGCCCATGTAATTTTTAAATTATAGTCAAACTTCAAGTATTTTAGAGTTAGAGTCCAGAGAAGAGTCTGTCATAGGGTTGGATTCGACCACCCCCTTATGGCTGGTCGAAATCCCCTCCCCCACTCCTTTAAATAGTTCCCGAAACTACTCTACAATTTGGATTTTGATTAGATTGGTTTTCTTTAGTGAAACATTGGTGCTGCCCTAATTCGCCAGAACAGCAAGCTCCACCTTGTCAGAACCCCACCATTGTCATCGAATAATCAATTTATCTTACTTCCTATTCAACAAGTTTTGTTACTTCAATATTTTTCTTACTTGATTCTTGATTGCATGCAAGAAATACCGTTGTGGTCAGGTCGATCTAGCTTCTAGTTAGGTCGATAACGAACATGGAGTTAGTTCAATGATTGTGATTTGCAATGATCATTGCACGGTTGTAGCCTGGATCATGAGAGTTGATTCAATCAAGTTTACCATCTCACTGAAAGATCGTGACACCATTATTACATCATAGGGGTTAGCCTATAATACCTCACAAAATACACAACGTCCGTCATTACAAGTTCAGCAATAGAGTAGTTACCACACTACTTCTCAAAATATACAACCACTTAAATTAGAACTACTATAGAAGGGGCATCACTGCACATAATAGTGCTTGGACAGGAAGTCCTGAGCCAAAGCACCCTATGAGGCTCATTCATAGCAACATAGTTCAGGCCCTGTGCCTTGTTGTCCACTAGGTGGCATAAAGCCACAATCAAGCTTAACACACTCTGGCACATGATAGCTCTTTAGAGCTCAAGATGCACCTCATCCACCTTGGTCTCCCTAATGGCAGTGGCCACATTGTTGACAGCTTCAGTCATGTTGTTTAGGACCTGGATCTCCTCCTCAACAAAGACCCTCTCTTTCTCTTGTGTCCAACAAAGGTCTCAGGTGCAGTCTTGAGATCAGAAGGGTCTACGTTGATGGTCTCGGCATTCATGGAGCTCTCTACAAAGTTACGGAGGGGTGTGCCAAGAGGCTCACTAGAGCCCTATGGCAAACCTCCTAGCAGCCAAGCCTCAGCCAAAGATGGTCTGCATTTGAACATAATTCTCCAAGGGCTTGTTGAGGTACTCAACATCTTTAGGGTGAGCCTAGGTTAGGAGAAAATAGGTTAGGAAGAAGGTTAGGACAAGAGAAGATAAGATAAGATTAGGACAAGAAAAAATAAGATAAGAGAAGTCACCTTTATGTGGCCATCATAGTGGTCATCCTCAAGCATGATGATGTGTCTTTCATCATCCTAGTTGGCTCCACTAAGGTCTCTAAGCTTGAATACCCTCATCCACCTCTGCCTCCACTTGCGCTGGTGGTTGTACATCTGAGTGAAGGTAACTTCATGGCCACTGAACTCATGGAGAGCCTTGGCCTCAGATTTATCTCTTTGGAACCCTTGTCAGTTTTAACCCCAGTAGTTATTAACTGACACATCCGCTTGAGAATGAACCTAGATAGTGTTGGAGTCCACTTCATCATAGGCTTTTGCCCTGATTTCAGCTTGGTCAGCCCCCCCATCTCTACCAGATCAATAGGATCAAAGCACTGATGAGTACCCAAGTCTACAACTCCTTGTAGAGCAGCAACAAACTCATCCACACTCATGTTGTTAGGACCCTAAAGCACAATACATCAAAATTTGAATCATTTTATATGAAAGTATCATAGACTTTACCATTGCATGTGTGTAGTAGCCTCAGAAGTATTGATCCTAAATGTACTATAATCATCATTGCTTGCTGCGTACCTAACTCATATACATTGACCAAATATTTCCATGTACAAGGGAAAAGCAATTAGAAGGTTAAGCACTAGGATCTCTAGTACTAAACATCTTACCAACAGTTGCCCTTGTACATTGACTTTTCATAGTAAAGAACATCATCATTGCATTATTTGTCCATACCCACATACTTAGCATCATGGATATCAATGAGATCCTCATCGTACATGAGATAGGCTTCTCACCTACTTGTATACCAGTGAGATGTTCAACTCATTGTTTTCTGAGCAGGGAAGAAACCTATCTCTCACATAATACAATATGCATCCTATATATGTAATCATTGCATGGTGGACAACAGGTTCAGGTTCATGGCTCATGGCTCATGTTAACAGCTCTGTTTTAATCATTGTTGGGTACACAACATGCTCAGGTTAATTCCATGGTTGCAAGCTTCAGATTGAAGCGGTCTCCAAGTGAAAGATTTAATCTATCATCATTGGCTAGCACCCATGCTTGGATTAACAAGCCTCATCAACACCATTTGCTAGTTCTACACAATATCTGGACCCTAAGCATGCATATTTGCAACAACCAACAGATCAAACTATCAATCTACATGTGTGCCTCATATATCAAACTAAAGCATGCATCCAGGCATCATAAACATCATTGCCGAATAGATTTAACAAAATAAGCATTAATCCAAACCCTAAAACATGCTTATTTGCATCATATAGCTCATAGATTAAAGTAAAGCATGCATCTAGGCATCATAAACATCATCGCCCAATAGATCTAAGTAAAGCATGCATCTGTGCAGCATATAACTAATCAGCCGATAGAACAATCATACATCTTTTCCTCATAGACATCACCAGCCCATGGATCTACCCTAAAGCATTAATCTTTCCACAATCAATCATTTGAAATGAAGATTTGAATTGCATGAATGGGATGTGTGCTTATAGCCATCATGACCAAGCACCGCTTGCCAAGAGGAAGGAGAGGAGACGGTGCCGATGACTGCGGGCTTGGCAGAGAGGAAGGAGAGGGAACCGAAGACTGTAGGCTTGGCGGAGAGGAAGGAGAGGGCACCGACAAGCACCACTCGCTAGAGATGAAGGGGCGCTGAGCACCATCGTCTGCCAAAGAGGATCCCTTACCTAGTGGTTACGGAAGAGGAAGCAGTGGAGTCGGGGATGGAGAGGAGGGGAGTGTGGGAGGGGAGATGAGGATGACAGTGAGAGTGAAGGGTAGGGGATAAGATGCACAGCGGTGGGAGGTAACCCTAGAAACTCCCACACATTCCAGTCTGCACCGCTTCATCCCTTGCCATCTCCATTTTGTGCCTACCATCACTTGCGCCCCTGTGAGCCTAGCCCGATAGAAATGGCTAAATTCTTTGTTTCCCCAGGGCGTAGTTGAGGAGTGCTTTAAGCCTCGTGCGGGCTTGGCTGAGGGAATCATGCAGGCAACCAAACAACCATCGACTGCATCTGGCGGGCCTGGTTGGACCTCATGTAGACAACCAAACATGCCCTAGGATGTCCCCTAAGGGATGCCCCTTGTGCAAACCTATATGGCCTAGCCAAAATGTAGCCCAAATTGAGCCCTTATTAGTGGAAGCTCCAAATGTTCGACCAATCAAGATATGAATTAGTTCAGCATTAATAGCCATGACAAAAGTTAAAGATGGCTAACGGCATGTACAATGGCACAGAGAAACCTTTTCACAGCCAGCAATATCATCTAGAGATGGTAATAAAATATGGTACATAATGAGTTACTAGTTAGTGTTGTCTCCAGCAAATAATGCTTTCATGCCTTTAAAAATATATAGTGATTAAAAATTTAATTAGAACACACGTGACAAAGGGATGACATCTGGTACAATGGAGAAAAATGCACTCTCTTATGTGTTAAGAGATCATATCTTGACTCAGGGAAGGTGGTCTACTCTCTCTTCCAAATCCTAAAGGGGGTGGCTAATTGAACGATTTCTAACAACCACTATGAACTGTCGGAACGATATCAAGTAGAGTGCCTCCATCCTATTTGGAGCTCCCTCCTATTTTCTCCATGTTATCCTCCCCTACGCAATTAACACCTTCACTACCATCACCGCCAGTGCGGCATGGACGGCGAGGTAAAAAAAATCAGCTTCTTACGGGTACATCTAGAACTCTCAACTATCTAAAAGAACGAATTTCAACTCTACAAGCTTCCAACTGTAGATTTGCAACTTTCAACTGTCGGAGAATCAACTTTGAATTCCAAAAAACTTTCAACCTAATGAACGAATAGATTTCTACCAAATGAGCACCAACTTCAGCTCACCAAAATTGAGCTTTTAACCTGGGAAATCAAGCTTTCAATCCACGAAAATGGAGCTTTAAACCACAAAACAACAAAGTAGAACAAAAAAAGCACTAAGAAATGAAGAAAAGGAGATATGGGACAACAAAACTCAAGTTTCTACTTAGAAACCACCCTTCTTGACACCTCATCCAACTCTGGTGCTAGTGCTGCCTATGGGCCATGGTGGCGCAGAGGGAAGTTGCGGTAGTGCTTATGGGGTCTTAGGTGATGCAACCCATAGAGGTGGCCACCCTATGGATTGGAATGCATGGTTTATGGAGTCACTGTAGGGCAGGCAACGGCACTGACACATGATGTTGGGTTAGCAGAGGACTAGATCGGTGGCAGTAAGTTTTCCCTTGGAATTATTTCGAGGTTTATCAATCCTAAGGAGGCGATGTGCTGTGAAAACGGTCATGGTGTTGAGATCGTTCTTGAAAATTTCAGTGAGTGCTGACAAGTGCTCAATGCGTCGATTTGAAGATGGCGTTGTTCTTGAAATCAATTGTGGAGACAAAACTATGCTAGAACTAAATAAAACTAAATTGAAAGTGCAGAAAATAAAATTGAGATTACTAATATGATGAAAGAGAGGCTTAGGTGCGAGTTTCACCTATAGATCAGAATATAAGTATATGAATTACTAGCATAGTTATTATAGCATTGACAATCAAGATGTATAATAAGTGGATGACACATCCAGAATTCACTTATGCTGACATTCGCCTACTCATAGGATCTATTGTCCAACCCTAGTGCTGACATCTGCCATGTCACCAGAATTATTAAGGCATGAGTTAGACCAACGCTTAAAGCATTCTGATTGTGCCCGGTCTCCCTAGACGCTCCTCGTGTTTCCCTACACCTCGTAGCTGTCACTTCCGTTTTGAAGGTACCACGAGTCCTCCCTAATGTTCACCTTGGGCGCATATTATCAAGATGAGCATATGAGACAAAATATCAAAATTATGAGATAACAAATAAAAATAATCCAATATAAATAAATTTCAATCTACTAGGCTATTCCTCCTTCCAAAGCCTATGAGGAACTACTCACGATCCGTAGAAATTACCAAGATCAAATCAATGAAGAACATCGCAACAAGGAGATAAACAAGGAAAAATACTTCGATTAAAATAATTAAACCATTTTACAACCTTGCCTCTTGGCAATACTAATGGAGAGAGTACAAAAACTATGGTGGCTATGGTGGTGACAGCATGGGGTTCCTTCGGTGTGGTTCTTCTTGTGGCGTTGCTCTCCCCCAAATAGCTATATATTTCTCTTCTCTCTTGTCATTCTTCTATAGATCAGAGGCACTGTTTAGGGCCGGGTTTTATGGGATCACCGTCATTATTCTTCTCAAGACTCCTTAATGAAACTTGGTCAGTTTGATGTGGCGGCACCATATGATCTCGGTACAACCGTGTGATATGGGTGGCCACGGTCGTACCGTTGGTCCTCTGACCACTGGTAGCTCCGTTCGGGGTCTCGTTTCTTCGTGGGCACTCCTCTTGACGTATAGTTTTGAAATATATTAACGTATGCCCCCTTTTTCCAGTGATCCTACACACATATAGTCCAAAAAGAGAGATTTGCACAATCCGGTGATTAATTAGACATTAGTAGCAGAATTAGGAAATAATCTAGTCAAAATGCGTTAAATAAGGATTAAACTTAAAGAAATAGATGAGTATAAAATGGGCTCATCAACACGCGCTACAATCTTGTTAGAGGTTAGGATCATGATGGCGCCTTGGATGATGGGTCATGCGATGGGAGAGGCGATGCGATTTGGGAGATGGTTTTGTTGTGGAAGGTGAACACATGAAGAGAAAAGGGAGAGAGAGGGATCGTAAGGTCCATGCACATGGTGGATTGGAGGTGAGAAATCGTTCACTCCAGTGAACGATCACCAAAGATTCTTTTCGCTCATAAAGTATGCTTACAGCAAAATGCTAGAATAGGAAAAAATGCAGGATTCAACTAGCATTTTCACGAGAAGCATTGGAACGAGTTCCACTTTTCGTAGAGCTGCAGGCATTCGCCACCTGATGTGAAGACTCGGTTTGCTCTCGTGCCTGGAGGATATGATTCTCCATGTCATCCAACCATAGCTTACCTGCAAGAGTCGTGAAATCCATCGAAGGAGGTTGCCGAAGTCGTTATCGGATCCTTGACAAGCTTTGAGCGGCTCTTGATCTGAATAAATCAGAATCTCGTGGGATTGGGGTTTTCTCTTGATCATCCGGGTTGTGCAATTGGGTAGACGTCAAATTTTGTGAACAAATCCTTGGGTCAATGGGCGGATCGCCTCCACCGTTATCTTGAGAGGATTGATGCTGAGACCCATTTCCTATCATGAATACCTCTCGGGGATACTCTCCGCCGAAGGTATTATCTAGATCCATCATGGATCTGCCATCGGAGGTGGCCTCTACTAAGCTTTGTCAGCCATCTGGGTGGTTAGAACATGCGGATGACAATCCCGACAGGGGACTTGCATAGTCAGCACGAGTGTTTTGGTGGTCATAGGATCGAAGATCGACCCCGTAAGACCTGGCGTACTCGTCCATCCACCGGTGGGCTTCGTTATTGGACTTATCATCAAGTGAAAGATTGTCGAGATTGACTCGGTCTTGCCTTGGCTAATGATCAGTCGGAGGGGTGAAGTTGTCATAGAACCCCACGTCTAAGAAGCCAGTCCATGCCACTGCTTGTGGCAAAAATGCCCACGGTCGGCACCATCTGTTGACGATCGGTAAACTGCTGATCTTACGTAATATGTGGAGGAGAGAGAGAAGAGGGTCGTATCAGGAGGCTGATCATGAATCAGGCCACTGACGACAAGGATTTATACAGGTTCGTTCCTCCTTTGGATAACAAATCTATGTCCTGTTGGTTTGTATTAATCTCAAGACAGAGTACAAGTAGGGTGTCTAGTCATAGATGGGATCTACTACTAGTCGGAGATGGTTGTCGAGGCTGATCTTCCCTTCTTGCTCGAAAGTCGATTGATCTTGAAAGGCTTGTGGTGTTTTATCTTTGCCTATTGAGTCCCCATTTTCTCCAAAGGCCCTCAGGATCCTTTTATAAAGGTTATGCCATATCATAAGAGAGAAGAACTCATCCTCGAGTAGATTTCCACTTTCCTTAAACATCGGGATTGACTGCCTAGTTTAAGAAGTCTTGGATACCCACGGGTGGTTTCCTTATCGACCTAGAGTCCTCCTACGTATGCACCTTCTCGGGTAGGTAGGACACTCCTAGGTTGTGGTGTATTCATATACGGATACCGTCGTCGTATACAGTAATTGTACACTACTTATCGTCAAGCCCCCCATCAATACGTGAAATAAGGCCAAGACGGATAAAAGGAATCAACCCAATCGGGGATAACATCCGACCAACTGCTCTCCTGAGTTGTCCTAAGAAGTCTCGAGTAGGATGAGCCATCCGCTCAGGCCCTTGATCATGCCTGTGACTTTTCAATCATGCTTATCTGAACCAGCGGGTTTTCCAAAATTTTGAACCATTGCAGAGGAGATTTCACGTAGTGGTGAGAATCTTTCCCTATTTTTTTGCAACTGTTGTGATGACGTGAGAAACTTGTGGCACGTTTGACGGGGTCATGCACTTGCTACTCCTTATTTCTCGTGTAAACAGCTGCTCATGTGCATAAAGTTACTGCGTGCATTAACTACGATGGGATGTGAACCACTGAACGTGGCCTCGGACGCCGTTGGATCACTTGCGCGGATAGTCAGGATAGCACAACTTTTTACCTTTATAAGTCCTTTAGGGGACCCAGGGGTTTTTCACCGCATTCTAGTCTCTTGCTTTCCAACCTTTTCATCTTCTTCCTCCCTCCTGTTCTTGTGCTTTTCTTGCTCTCACATTCCCTTTTTTGAAGATGGGCAAGCAGAAGAGTTTTTCCAAGGCCTCTGCCAGCTCTTAGAAACTTGCCGACGATCCTGAGAGACTGTCAGAGGACTCCAGCTCTGCATCGGCAGTGGCGATCCCTGAGTTCAACGAGTCTGACGTCGACCTCGCCACCATCGACAAGCTGGAGAAGGGTGAGCACATCCTTCCCCGGGTGCTGGTTCCATGTCAATCGGGCACTGAAGGAGAAGATCCCGAGTCCAGACACCTCCTGGACCATCGTCTTCTCTGACTTCTTCTGGTGTGGATTCCAGTTCCTGCCATTCGGTTTCTTCCTCCTCGTCCTCCAGTTCTATGGGATTGAGTTGATCCACCTCAATCCTAACTCGGTCCTGATGCTGAGTGTCTTTGTACATCTATGCAAAGCCTATCTCGGCATCCGCTCGAGCTTGGACCTCTAGCGCTACTTTTACAACCTGGGAAGGTTGAAGGGTGTCGTCGACGCTACCGGGTTTTGCTTGCGGGAGGGGAAGAAGGAGGACTACATCCCCTTTGCCAACAAGACTTTGTGGTCGGGTTGGCAGCCAAAGTGGTTCAACTACCAGCCTCCTCCCGAGTCGCGCATTGGCTACCGCGGCCTGGCGCCATACTAGACAGAGGCTTGGACGGAGATGCTGCTACAGACTGGTCGACTCAAGGCTCTTGTCGACGAGGTCTCAGACCTTGTCAAGAGAGGCTTGTCGACGTGGGATGTCGTCGAGGACTTCCTCAAGCAACAGCTGAGTCCTCTCAGGTCGAGGATCTCGACGACTTGGGAGTACTCAGATCGGGAGGACCCATCGACCCCGTAAGTCCTAGTGTACTCATCCATCCACCGGTGGGCTTCGTTATTGGACTCGTCAGGATCCTTTTATAGAGGGTATTCCGTATCGTAAGAGATACAGACTTGTCCCTGAGTAGGATTCCACTTTCCTTAAACATCGGGATTGACTGCCTAGTTTAAGGAGCCTTCGATATCCACGGGTGGTTTCCTTATCGACCTAGAGTCCTCCGAGAAATGCGCCTTATCGGGTAGTTAGGACATTCCTAGGTCGTGCTGTATTCGTATGCGGATACCATCATCGTATATAGTAGTTGTACACTACTCATCGTCAGAATGTCATGGCATGTTGAATACTATTGAAATCAAAACCACATGAATTGTTTGAAAGAGGTGTTTGAATGTTGCATAGGAAAAATACAAGAATTTTTATATTATGTGCAACTTAATTGGAGAAAGAAGAGAGCAAGTAAGAGAGAAGATGCATTGGAACTCAAGGAAATTTTCCATGAGGTTAAATTCAATGGAGATTTTTTGTTGGAATTGAGTGCAAAGTGTTTCATAGGAACCTAAGGTTTGTATCCTACAAATCAAACAACCTCAATAGGAAAAATTCGTAAGGATTGGAATTACACACAATTCCTTTGAAATTCCTTTGAACCAAGGAGGCCCTTAAGAGAATGTGTGGTATATTTAAGAGAATGCTAAAATGAATTAGGACACCAATGTACTTGAAGGGAAAAGTCCCAACCCCATAGCCCAAAAGATGTGTATACTGGTGTTCAAAGTCCTTGGCTTGTTCGTAGCTCACTTTTTTGAAAGTTGATTTTTAACCCCGAAAGCTGCTGGAACACACGGAGCAATATTCATGTTGATGGCCTGTTCAAGATTATGATCCATGAATAGGATTGTGTCGTCGGCATATTGTAAGACGGAGATAACATCCTCAACAAGGTGGGGGAACAACCCCACTTATCTGCCCATCTATTTTGGCTCATTCAATGATAATTGCGAGCATGTTAGCCACAATATTAAATAAAATCAGGAACATGGGATCGCCTTGTCGTAGATCTTTTAGAGTCTTGAAAAAGGGCCAACGTTCTGATTGACCTTGATGCCCACACTACCTCCTTCAACAAATTTTTTAACACAGGTACTCCATATAGAAAAACAAACCTTTCATTTGGAGTGTTTGGTGGAGAAACGGCTATTTTACCTTATCATAGGCTTTTTCAATTCTATCTTGAGGATAATCCCATCGAGGTTCTTCCTATGCATCTCATGAATTGTTTCATGTAAAATAACTACTCCCTCCATAATATGTCGGCCTGGTAGACATGCCGTTTGAGTAGGTTGTATAAACTTTTGAGCTACGGCAACAATGCAGTTTGTGCCAACTTTGGTGAAAATCTTGAAGCTGATATTTAAAAGACTCTTGAATTTGCTTTGCATCAGCCTTTTTTGGGAGGAGGATGATGATGCAAAAACTAATGCTGTGAAGGGGTAACTACGCGCTGTGGAAATCAGCAAAAAGAGCCATCAAATCTCCTTTGATAACCTCTTAGAAGACTAGATAAAATTCAACTAAAAAACCATTGGGACTTGGGGCTTTGTTATGTTCTATTTGAAACACCGCATCCCTAACCTCTTTTTCAGTGAATGCCTCAGGGAGAATGGCATTTTTCTCATCTGAAACTTGAGGAATATCATCCGTCATGGACCTAAGCATGGAAACATGGTTAAGGTCATGAGGGCCAAACATGCTTTTGTAATACTTGGTAATGTATTTTTTCATCCCCTCTTCATCATGAATTACCCCTTCATCCTATTCTAATTGAAATATGCATTGCTTACATTGTTTTCCATTAGCAATCAAATGAAAATATTTCGTGTTGTTATCACCCTCTAAAAGGCATTTAACTTTGGCCCGTTGATACCACTTGATCTCCTCTTCCCACAACATGTTGGTGAGGCTCTCATTAGAATGTCGCTTGATATCAACCTTCGCCACTGATAAACTAGTGGTTTTGGCTTTTTTTATCAAGCTCGTCGATGATAGCTAAAAGTTGTTTCTTCTCTTTCTTATAAAAATCACTTGTATTCCTAGCCTATCCCCATAGAAATTGACGAAGGGTCTGAATTTTCCATTGCCAGGGTTCCATGGCAGTGCGGCCCCAATGTTCCTTGCCCCAGTCATCAAACACCATGTTGGGGAAACCACCTCGATGCAACCAACCAAGTTCAAACTTGAACAGGGGCTAATTACCTAGGTGACAAGCTACAACCATGTTTAGTAGTAGAGGGGTATGATCTGACATGAACCGTTCTAATGCATGGACTATAACCAAAGAAAACTTTTGTTCCCAATCCGTGCTCATAAATACTGTATCAAGGGTTTTGAACATGGGATTGTCTTGGGAATTTGCCCAAGTGAATTTTTAGCCGGACAAGAAAATCTCCCATAAGTCAAGGCTGTCAATGACAACATTAAATAAAAAAGGCCAGTGGACATCAGAGTTGTCAATATTTTTCTCATCCGCTCTAATTCCCCCATGAGCATGGGAACCAAAGCTTTGTTACAAGATTGGACGAACTCAGTAAGGAATTTATCTTATAGATTAGGTTCTGCCGCCTCGTAAACCATCATTAAAATCAATTGAAACCCAGCCTCTTTATTCCGAAGGTGATATTTGAGGAACAAATCCCCAGTTTCAGTTGACACAATATCAAAGACAACAAGGTTAATTGCCATAATAACCCCCCTCCCCTGGACTTCCCATGAGACTGCGTCCAACTCCACAAAAAATCACGATCGCCGCATAAATTTTTCTGGCAAATTTGCATAAAATTTGTTTTTCTAGTTTCAAGAATGGCCACAAAATCCAGGCGTTCCTCCTTAACTTTTTCAGCCATGTGTCTATCTTTAGCTAGGTCTCTCAAACCCCTGCTATTTCGGAAAATACCATTCATTTTTTCGGTATTGTGCTTATGTTGAGTTTTAACACGGCGAAGACACCGAGGATGTTTTCTTGGTAAAATGAGCCTTATCTTTCTTGGGATCAATTGGAAAGCCAAATGATTCCCTTCTTCCTCATTCAGTTCCTCTACAAGATCAGAATATAGGTGCTCTATGGAAGATAATTGTGAACAAGTAATCTTCTGGTCCTTAGTAACATTAGCGCCCATGCCACCCGCCGCCAAAAGACGTTCATGTTCTAATATTTTTAATCAAATTAATAGACGCAGCAATTCCTTATCATCCTTCCCAAGCGAAACTCCTAGTCTAGCAACATTTGATGCAATAGCAGAATTAGACATGGAAAGTAAAGACGTGCCATCAGGAGCATCAAGGTTCCTTATTTGCGCCAGCCTCTTTGCACGGACCAATGAATCCTCGTCCACGTCCGGACGTTTGCGTATGCGCCCGCTCCGCCGCGGGTCAGCAGCCGACACAGTCGCCGTCCTCCGCGCGGGTGCACCAACGGGCGCACTCGGAGTCGCAGCAGTCGAGGAAGCAGCAGGCGTACCAGCACGCTGCGGAGTCGCAGCAGGAGAGCCTGCCGTGGCAGCGCCCGCCTGGGCTGCCGTGACAGGAAAGTTGGCGTCGGCGAAGTACTGTAGTCGTGCAGCGCCTCTTCAACGTCTTCCCGCCAGCATCGAGGCAGATCTGGAGAAGCTGATGCCATGTAGACGCCACCATTACTACGGGAAGCGCCGCGTGCAGTCCCAGTCGGAGCCGAGGACGAAGCACGCTGCACCGAACCGGGTGTCACGTGCCAGTCGAAGCAGCATCTTCGGGCGAGGCGGATCCGGACATGGTAGCTAGTGCCACCACGGACGGACGAGCAGCGGAACGGCCTGCCACATGAGCAGCAGGCGCAGCGGCAGACTCCAGCGCCACCGCAGGTGAAGAACCTATCGCAGGCGACCCGGGAGGCTGAAACGCATCTTAGATAGTATTACGGTTGGCATGCCCCCCAGTGTCTCTTTGATGATCCTCACTCGATTAATGCCTGGCCGGTTGTGAAAAGGGACACTAGATACTCGATCACGCGCTCTTAAGAAAAAAACAAACTGCTTTGGTTTTGTCACCCAGAACGGGATGCTCCGCCCATTCCGACCGTACCTTTAATTTTGACAAAATGAATGTAGTTTCATGATATTTACTCTGTTTGAGATAACCCGGGAGCTGTAATTTTGACAACAAAAAATGTTGTATTCTATGTATGGTATTTACTCTGTTCGAAGAGACACTAATCGATGGGACTCCAGACTCGAAAGTCCAAATAATTAGCCCCGTTCCACGAGCTCCCGGCCCAGATTCTTTCCTTCCAAATAGTTTGCTCCACTTTTGCTTCGGGTCACGCTCTCTCCTCCCCTCTTTCCTTGCTCGAGGAGGGCCGGCTTCTTGTTCTCCCCACCCCACCGACAGCCTGCGTGCCCACGAACTCAATCACCGACCCAATCATTCCGACGTGAGCAACTTCTCCCATTTTTTCTCTCTCCGTCTTTCCGTTTCTCTTTCTTTCTTTCCACGAATCATTTCTCTCTCGTTGCATTGCGTTTGGATTCGCCCTGGTAGATTCAGGTAGTTGCTGTTTCTTTTGATCTTTTCTCCATTTCTTTTAACTGTTTGGTGGCTTCTTGACGCGTTTACTTTGGTTTGGCCATGGCCTCTGTTTTTTCTTGATTTTTGACTTGTGTGATGGCTTCTCCCTTGTATCTACATTTGGGTTTGATTCGGTTGATGCTTGCATTTGAAGCAACTACCTTCTGTTGTACCGAATTGGTGTTGAGGCATTTTAGCATTTAATCTGCATTCAATACTGTCGTACAGTGGCATCTTGGGTTGTTGCTTGTTCTTTGTGCTGCCTCTGGTGTGCTAGCTACTACTGCATTCTGGGTGTTGCTGTGGATAAATTTCCGTCTTTTGTTCCTCAAAAGAACCCATTTCTCAATCGCTGTGGTTTCTTGATTCATTTCTCTTCGGGGATTTACCGAAGTCATCTCTCTTTTTCCTCCGATAAAAGTTGGAATCTGATCCAAGTCATCTCTTTTCTCAGATCTCTTCATGCCGCTAGCACTTTTACCTTTCTTTTATTTGGTTTTGATTCGATTATAGTTATATTGACGTAGTTTGCAATTTCAGATACATTTCGTTTCTGTCGTCTAAAATTGTCCAGCCTTTGTTTCCTCCGACAGTCGCTGTCTTTCTTGTTTGTATGCTGCTTTAGGGATCTTGCTAAAGATGCAGTCTAAGGGATCTTACTAAAATGCAGTTTTAGGGGTGGCATTCTACATTTTCTTTTACCTCCTTGTTGATCATCTTGTGTCATTCCTGTGATACAGGCGAAGGTATTACTTCATATAGTTTCACAAGAATATGTTCTTTATCAGTACAACTGAATCTTTATCTTTATGGTGCCACCAGTTGTATTTATGGGATAGCTGTAGTTCTCCCCTTGTTCATCATTGCAATAACTTTGCATTCGGGTGATAGATTTTAATATGGAGAGGTGTTCATCTACTTTAAGCTGGATCTCTATTTGCTTCTTTTGTCGTTGCTTGTGCTGTAGGTCTTGGTGCACATGACTCATATTTTACATTCAGATGCTGCTTTTCTTCTTTCTCCCTTACAGATTGCAGGAAATTTTCTTCAAATGAACTTACTTTTAGCGAATGATTTGTTGGATAACTAAGAGTGAAGCGCAGAGAGGTTTTGATCTCCATCCAGTATCGAGATCACCATCCAGAAGCTCAGTCGGTATTTAGTGTTTCAACAATGGTTCTGGGCCTCCGAACCAAGACGAAGAAGGACGCCGCCTTCCATGTAGACTTCAATATCTTCATCCAAGAAATCAGCCCATGGCCCCCTTCTGAATCCCTTAAGTCTTTGCGCTCTGCGGTTCTCTTTTGGGAAAATGGTGAGCGCAATTCAGGGAAAACAAACACTGTTGCGCCTTCAATCGGGTCAGGTTCCACAGCGGGGAAGATCGAATTTAATGAGTTCATAAGCATACAGGTTGTTTTTCAGAAGGAGGGGTCATCCAAGAGCGGAAAGTGGCAGAAGAACCTGCTTGAGTTGAATTTGTATGAACCCAGGAGGGATAAGCTGAAGGGACAGCATTTGGGGACTGCAACGCTAGACTTGGCCGAGCATGCAATGTTTCGTGAGGACACCGCTGTTCCTGTGCCTCTCAACTCTAAGAGGAGCTTTAAAAACAATGCGCAGCCCATGGTTTACCTTCGAATCCAGCCTTTGGATGGGGATACCTCGAGTATTTCCTCGAGAGATGCATTATCAAAAGAGGCATCAGTTGATAAGGATTCAAAGGAATTTATGTCAGCAACGATGAGTGAGGAGTACACTGAGGATGCTGGGTTTGCTTCCTTCACAGATGACGATGAGGAGGAATCTCCATATCCATACCGCTCAGGTGGGAATGTGCATACAGGTAGTGATAGATCTCAGGAATCTCTCAAGGTAACAGCAGAACTTCATCTTTCGGTGTAGAATGGAGTCTTGTCTGGTCATCTTCCCTTGAAAAGTTTAGTTTTTCCAACCTTAAGTGAAGAAACCTCTCTTCTTAAATATATTGTATTAAACTGGAAGCATTAGGCAGAGCATAGGGAGTTGTTACTACTATCATGTTTCCATCACAAACATGATAGTAGTAACAAAAAAGGTAGTATTTCAGCTACGAATTTCTACACACTGTTCTGCTCAAGGCAAACCATAGCTTTTCAAATGGTTGATTGGATAGTCCATACACTATGTATTTCTTTATTTAATTTTGTTGAGTAGACACCATGTGTCCATGTTAACACAACAAGAGTTTCACATGCATGGTTAGTAGTTTCAGTAAAAATAGTAATGGTGTGATTCAGCTCTCTTGTTAAATTTGTCCTGCCACAACACATATGTTCTGGATGTTTTGTGACCTCTAATTAAATAGTCTTGTTTGCATCATCTCAATCTAGTTTGAAATTTGCTAGGGGAAGGATGTCAGGGTAGTTGGTAATGAAGGCACCAGCTCATCATTGTATTCCCAGCGTGAAGTGCCATCTTCCAGTACAAAAGTGAGGAGTGAAGATGTTGAAAAGCATCCGATTCAAGTCCAAAAGGCAAATGTCCATCCAGGGAATATGTCTCCTTTATCAGATTTGCCCGGAGAACAATCTTCATCTATTCCACCACACAGTGTTCTCAGAACTGGTCGTAAAATGTCATTTGCTTATGGTATGACCGATTCCAACGAAAGACACTTTGGCGAGAGAACTTATAGCACATTAACTAGTGATAGAGCAAAAAATATGAGGTTCAGTATGAGAATTCCAGATGTTAATGGAAGCACCATAAATAAGAAAGCTGATTCCCAGAAGGAAGAAGTGAAGGAAGTTGATTCCAAAGATATCTTGATCTCTCATGGTACTAAGGACAGTGCTGATAATGGAACTGAAGCCAAGGTGCCAATTCGCATTTCGAATAATCGAAATGACAATAAAGTTCGAGAACTAGAACTTAGAGTTGAGTTGCTGGAAGCAGAGCTGCGAGAAGCCGCTGCTTCTGAGATAAGCCTTTATTCTGTGGTTGCGGAACACGGCAGCTCAGCAAACAAGGTCCATACACCAGCACGAAGGCTCTCTAGGCATTTTATTCATGCATTTAAAAAACTGGTCAAGAGACAAGATGGGAAGTGCAGCAAGGAGTGCTTCCTCTGGGCTGGTTTTCGTTGCAAAAGCTTGTGGATACGATGTTGCCAGGTGCATGAGATTTCCTCTTATGTTCAAACCTTCATATTTTAAGGGATGGCTACTCTTGGGGGTGTAGTGTAATTAGCACTGACTTGATAACTTTTTACATGCGAACTTTATTCCGTCATTATGTAGAGTTTAGTACTGTGTTAGAACACTCGATGTAATTTTGAACTTTCTAATGTCCTCACATAATCTTTCCAATCAGGTTGAGTTTCTGGCTGTCGAACTGTGTGGTGCTGCGAGCAATTGTTACCGAAACCTCTAAGAAATCGGGCACTGGAAATGGCACCAATGCTGCTGATAATAATTCCAAAACAACACCCAGGAGAAATTCTGCATCGATGTGGGAATCGCTTAATCGGAAAAAAGGAAAATTGCTATCTCTCGAGTTTGATAACTGGGAAGATATTGACACGTTTATAACTGCACTAAAGAAGATTGAATCATGGATATTCTCACGGATTGTCGAATGCATTTGGTGGCAGGTTTATTTCCTTATTAGTTTATATCTTTTGTTGGATGTACCTTTGTTTGTAGAACTTTGTTAAATTTGGTTCACTACAAAATCTTATTTTGCTTGGCTGTGTGCATCTCACAATGTAGAGGCCGGAGTTTAGTCTTCCATTATCTAAATCTTACTTTGCAGACATTCACACCACATATGCAATCTGCTTATATAAGCAGTGAATCAAAGACTGGTTTGAATACAAAGAAATGTTACGGAAGGATTACTGTTGTGGGAAATCAGCAACAAGCAACCTTATCAATAGACATATGGAAGAAGGCTTTCAAACAAGCATCAGAAAAGCTTTGCCCAGTAAGGGCAGCCGGACATGAGTGTGGGTGTCTGCCTATGCTGACCAAATTGGTGAGCTTCATATGGTCAATTAATACCTCGGATTTGGTCATATTTTCCAAACTTAGGACAGATATAATTGCACAATTCTAGAATGGAAAGGTACTAAACTAGAATGTCTATTGAACCTTTTACTAATATTTTTGATGAAATTTTCTTTTTACGAGCAAATGTTTATCCCAGTACTTTGCGAAGAAAAACTGCAGTCTTTTTCAATTCACCGCAACTGACTGTGAAAATACTTGAACCACTGTGAGCATCGTGATAATTGTTTTGGAACTTTGGATGTTGCCAAACCAGTGTATGAGAATAATTTGAGCCTTAACTCTTTCACGATGTAATCCTTCTCTGTGCATTTTACGCCTGTTCACTAGATGTGCTTTTACTAAAATTGTTCAAATTATAGTTTCTTTTTTTATTTTACATTTAAAATTTCAGTGTTCAATGCACCTGAATCTTGAATTCTTAATCCAAGCTCTAGGCGCTGATAATGGAGAAAATATGGACTTCATACAAATCTTCTGAACTCGTCCTAATTCCCAACAGTATTGCCTTTGATAGGTGATGGAGCAATGTATAGCTAGACTGGATGTATCAATGTTCAATGCTATTTTACGGGAGTCAGATGATGAGATTCCGACAGATCCCATGTCTGACCCAATAACTGATCCTAAGGTTCTTCCCATTCCATCTGGGAAATTTAGCTTTGGTGCCGGGGTCCAGCTGAAAAATGCTGTAAGTATAATCATGCTCATTTTGAGGTCACGCTGCCCACAACATTGGAACCTATTTATATGAGTTTGGACTTGTTATCAAGATTCGAGTAACACTGACTTATATATATTCTGGTGGTGCTAGATCGGCAGCTGGTCTAGATATCTTACTGACTTGTTTGGTATGGATATGGACGACTATCCAGAAGTTGAAAACGGAGATGGTGAAAATGGCATTGCCGAAATTCACAAGCCATTCTATCTCCTAAATGCATTGAGTGATCTCCTAATGGTCCCAAAGGATGTGCTCATGGAAACCAGTGCCAGGAAAGAGGCATGAGCTCCTTTCTTGTTCAAAAAATATTCATTAATATTATAATGGATTATTGCTATGAAGTATTTATTTTCCTGGTCAGTTTGGAGTTATTTTTGTATATCTAATGCTGTCATCTCATTTTTCACAGCTTTGTCCTACCTTTAGTTCATCAATCATCAAGAGCATCCTGGATGGCTTTGTACCTGATGAATTTTGCCCAGATCCTGTTCAAGATTCTTTGCTTCACGCACTAGAATATGAGGTTTGTTTATTCAACATTTTGATGCAATGAAAAGATAGGGCATTAGGACTTTTTTGGGTACTTGGTAATGCTTGATTTCCTACAATCTCACAAAACCGTAAGACATGAAGTCAGTTCCATGACCAAGGGGTATGAACAATCTCATGACCAGGGGGGATTAACAATCTCACAACACCGGAAATACATGTAACAAACCAGAAATTAAGCACAATATAGCCTATTTCTGTGCAATTTACAAACTACCGGACTATCAAAAATTAGTTATCAATCTTTCCTGTTGTTAGGACCATCTGGAAGGCCACGACAAGGGAATACGAGCGGTCCCGTGCAGTGCATCGGCCATCTTGTATCCTCACCCTGCATCTGGCGCAATCTTAAGTGTCATTGGCGATCCTAGGAAGAGCGGATCGGCAATCCTTCGCAAGTCCAACACGAGCGATGATGAGCTCGATGAACTGAGCTCACCATTGACCTTCATCTCCAAGGTGTCATTGAACCCGCTTGCCAAGCTGAAGCAGATCAGTGGTGCAAACACGGCGAGGTACAGGCTCCTCCATGAGGTGTGGAAGCTGGATGACCAGTAGTGACTGACTAGTCCTAGCCTCTGTGCTTCTCACGTATATATAAGCTATCTTTTCTCCCACATGATCCCAGCTCATGTGTGACCTAATGTATGTGTATGTTTTCACAAGCAAAGACCAGAGAAGAATACACTGGTTGATTTTTATTTTGTTTCTAAAAGAATTTTGGTGCATTTAGATGTAAGAACGTTGCGTTTTGCTCCAATTTGGTACGATATTACAGTGGGCGTAGTGTGCAACTTTAGTCCCATACTGCTTACGGACGGTCCGTGCCGCTGGTTTATATGGTTAGTGAAGTGCAATAAAGACATGTACAGCTATCTATAACAGGCACCACATAGGAATTTTGTTTGATTACGTGGAAGAGTGAGAATGTTTGATGATGTAGAAGAAAGAAAAAGAAGAGAGAATAGTCCGTCTATAGAAACTTCTGGTAAGCCACGACGGGGATAAGCTCCCGATAAGCCAACTATCTTTTTTGTAAGGACTTATGCAGTAGGAGCTTATGGTATGAGTGAAAAGAAGAAATATCTGAAGTACTCTTGGTCCAGTCCAATTTGATGTCTATCGATATTGATATAATTTTGGATTGTATCCTACGGCACATAAGCAATTAGACATAAAATTTGAAATACAAAATATTAAACAAACACGACATTAATAATTTTATAGTGCCACATGAAGTTGGGGCAAGATTTTGACACGTTTTCTTGTCAACAAAAGAGGTTGCAGCATAAGTTATTTTAAAAGAACGTCACTTCTTATTTAATTAGCATACACGAATGCATATTTGTTAGCCTCTCAGTTCATCGAAAAAAAGCATATACCTAGACCAAACATATGTTAGCCTTTTCTTTTGTGCATCAAAGCAAGGAAATTGTTGCACCACAAGTTTATAAGTACCCATAGTCATGTGGCTATTTGAGAGGGGTGGGTCTGGCTGGGTGGCCGGCTTTGCGAGGGGAGATAGCAGAGCAAGTAGCAGGAGGACGGCATGGAGGAGGGCAGAGCAGGCAGGGGGAGGACGTCGCGGGGGAGGGCAGAGCTGGCAGCAAGAGGACATCACAGGGGAGGGTGGCGGCAGGGGAGGGTGGCACGGGGGAGCTCTGTGGAAGGAGGCTAGCGATGTGGGAGTGCGGCGACGTGGGAGGGCAGCACGGAGGAGGGCGGCGTTGGGGAGGGTGGCGGTGGGGGAAGGGGAGCACGGGGGCGAGGGCAGGTTGTTTTGGGTAAAAAAACCCTAGGATGGCAATATGGGCATAATTTTACACAAGTTTAAGGGCAAGTTGATACCAGGGGGTTAGAGAAGTTCGGAAAACTGCTATGGGGCAGCTTTTTTCCATGTCCAACAATTGAGATGAACTTAAAACTTAAAACTAGGTTTTCAAATGTTTTTATTGGAGTTTATAGCTTATGTAGAAGCATAATCTATCTAAAAGCTTCGACAAAGAGAGCCACAAAAAATATGATAGGAATTTTGTTTAATGACGTGGACTTCAGATCAAGAGGATCACATGTTTCCTGAAAACAACTTTTGCCCACGACGTACTCCTCTCTCAGCCCTCTTTTTCCACGACGCCCTCTGTCCAACTAGAATGCGCTCCTTGCCTTATGCTAATGCTCCTCGTCTCCTGCCGTAGCTTCTTTGTCGATCTTGAGAGGATGGAGTGCCAATCGACACGGGTCCCTACGCTGCCAAAGGGACCTGAGCAGGTCACCTCCGTCGAGCACGCAACCACTGTTCCCCGCTCTAGGGCGACCATGACATGTCCGGTGGTAGCGCTTCCACCTCCTTAATTCAGGCTCCCCTGAGAGACACGCAGGCATGGAACGTTGCGGCTGCCAATTTCTCATTCTAAACCTCAAATTGGTACGATTTGTTCTTCCCAATTCTCTGATGTGGATATTAGCAAGAGATTGTGTGATATGAGGATATTACCCCTATTATAAATTCTTTGTTTGTCCAGCTAATTTTGCTTCCTGCGAGATGGATATGAAATAACGTTGATTTTTGTCGAGGTGAGGGGGAGGGAGTAGATTTAGTGCTTGCTCGAAAAAAAATTCTCTCCGAACAGAGACATAAGCACAATGGCTCCGCAAGCTCAGAAGCACCGCAATAAAATCATAGATTTTAGATCTTTAATCTAGACTATCGACTAGAGGGAGGGTTAATTAGACATTAATAATAACTAATCTTAAAATTAAATTTTATATAACTAATTCATAGCACTAAGCAAAACTTAGCATGCTAATGACAAACAAGTAAGGAAACAATTGTAGAATTGTGCAATGAAATAACCATACGGGAGACACGAGGTTTGTTATCAAAGTTCAAACTTTTGACGATGCTCTACGTCTCCATCGAGGAAACTTGATCTAACTATCAAGTCGGCACTAAATCGTGCTCTTTCCTCAAGACGCTTGCTAACGTGAAGTTTCCCTTCTCTCATGGTAGTTCTTCATCTTGTGGTAGATGAACTTCAACTTTCACAAACCTCTCGCCTTCTTCACAACCTTGAAGACTTCCGAGTGACGCCCAACCGTCTAGGTGGCGTCAACCTCCAAGAGTCATAGAAACTTGGTCTCAGCTTAGAGTTGATCCCTTGCTTGGATAACTAATGAAAATCCAATCTAAATCCTCAAGATTTCTCCCTCACAAAGATTCTCATAAGAAGGCAAGAGATAGAAGAGCAAGAGTACAACACATGATTTGGGACGCAAAATGATTGCCTTCATCCAGGGAGGGTAGTGGCTTATATAGGCTGCCCTAAAAAATCTAGTAATTATTGACAAAGAAACATCACTCGGAGGTTCCTGACAACCTCGCTTGGAGGTTCTGAGGTCCAAACACAATAGATAATTGGGAGAAAAACATTGCTTGGAGGGTGCAGCACGGACAAACTGGACAGTTCAAAACCTTTGGAAAATCCAAGATCTAGAGGATCCAGAGCAAAAACACTAGGAGGTTTTGAACTGAAACAACTCTTCTGTCATGAAACACAAATTGACATGAATGTTTTGGGAGATCCTTTCTTGGAGGTTTCAGACAGACAAAAACAGAGCCAACTTGGTTTTCTCGTAGGTGTCGGGCCACAAAGGTTCGAACGAAAGAAAGCACTAGGGCAGAGGCTAAGTCCTAACTTGGAAGTTCCAAACAAACTTCCATTGGAAAGTCCAGACGAAGCCAGGACTTTGATACAGAACCTCTATCTTCACTCGGAGTATTTTGGCAAACCTCACTCGGACATTCCGGACAACTGGAAACACTCTGGACAAAGCTATGTGTGGACTTCGGATAGTCCGGATAACCTTCACTTAGAAGGTCCGGGTGAAAACCAATCTCTGCACAGAAGCTCTGTCTTCACTCAGAATGTCCAGATAGACTTCACTCGAAAGATTCGGACAATAGGAACTAAACTGGACAAAAGCTCTAAAAGGTTCTGGATACTTCAGACGAATCTCACTCGAAAGATCCGGATCAACACTTAGCACGTTGGGACCTACTCACACACACACTCGGACACTCAAATTTATTGTAGAGAGTTTTCCAAAGATTTTTAGAATGAATTTCTTTTGAGTATTTAGCAAGTTATCTCCTTCGATGCTGCTGACTAGCTTCCCCATTATAGTACAATTGTCTTATACTCCATGTGATCATTGGATCGCAAAAGGACTATAAAACATCATTAACCTTCTTGATTCCGTACCGTCTCTTTTTCAATCTTCTTAGAGTCGTCAACAACTATTCTAACTTGACTTAGAGACTAAATATATGATCAACATCTTGATGCACACATTAGTCCCTTAATCGTTTTGTTATTTATGATCAAAACTCATTAGGAGGGCCAAGATGCACTTTCAGTAACCCTTTTTTTGATGATTATTATTGGTGACCTCCATTGTATGCTAGTCTTTTTTCTAAAATAAATACCACTTCTGCATAAAGTTATATAAGATAGATGTAATGAGCATTAGAAAAATGTGCAAAGGGTGTAAATTGCGGAGGAACTGCTCAGTTTTGTTGATGTAACCTGATAACTTAGAAAAGGGAATTTAAGTCATATATGTAACTCAAGAAATCAAATCGTATATGGGGTGCTACTCAATGATAATGCAACGGTTAAATCTGATCTTATAGGGAGCTTCCGCAGAGCTGATAAACTTTTCCTTGAAGCAGTGTTAGCATTATGCAGAGCTGGTAAACTTTTCCTTGAAGGAGTGTTTTCTTAGTTTCAATACTAAGAATATGAAATCCTATTTCTTACTTACTCCATTTGTAGACCATTCTACACTGGAAATATGATAGCATTTACTACATAGTAGCTCATATATGGCAGACTTCGGTTAACATCCTACTTTTTTCTGTGATTTCTAAGTGCTAAATAATGGTAATCTCAGTGCATTGTATCATAAGTTGTATCATATGCATTAAACGTGTGTTTAGATACAACTCTCTTAGTGACTTGTTGTTATATCTAAATAAGATGTCATTTAATACATTTTGTGAGAGAAAAAAACATAACTTGTCTGGGGTTCCGTGATAAGAGCCATATCAAGATTAAGATATGGTATCTCTCTCTTTCCTCCTTAATTAGGTCTCCATATCAGCATTTGTCTTAGGTGACATGTTTAAGCTACATGATACGGTGGAGCACTAAGATTGCCCTAATTGCCACCTGTAGCTATTGAAGCTATGACTAAAATTGATGTACTTTGTTAACACACCTAAATCTATCTCGTAAACTTTTGACTAGATGAGTCTCAACTTTTAACTTCGCATTCATCAATTTACAAGTTACAACTCAATCAAATGCGAAATTTCAACCCTCCAATCCCAAATCTTCAACTCCCACAACCTCAACTTTCAACTACAACAATTTGAACTCCAACCCACAAGTCCAACTTTCAACTTCATAGCCATGAACTAACAACTAGCAAATTGATAGGTTTCAACTCGAAAAATCAGGGGGAACGGGAAATTAGAGAAAAGAGCCAACTAAAATACACCCGGATCAGGCCACCAACTACCCCTACCACCTCCTCATCCATCGCAGTGATGGTGGCTATTGGGAGATGCATTGACGAGGTATGGCCGTGGCAGCCGAGTAGATGGTGCGTCGCCAATGCTCCTTTGATGGGGTTCCACTCAAGGGAGGTGGAGTAGGCATGAGAGAGGTCATGACCAGTAGGTTAGGACAAGTTCGAAGTGGGGGAGCAAGGTAAGATTGCGAGGCGGCGGAGGTGAGATAAGAGATGCAAGAGCATGAGATCCTCATGCAGTGAAATGAGTAAGGTGAGGGAGATTTTTTTTGGTAAGGTGAGCAAGAAAGCGATGGGGAAAAGGGGGTGGGGTCACACCACGTGGTGGACCGATGAACCACGTGTCTGCGTGACTTGACGAAGCGACAAAGCTTCATTAACTACCTTAAATCCAGCTCAATTGCACGACCAAGTGTGCATATGATGCAAGTAACAATCACTTGGGAAGAGATTGCAACCAAACGGTGTGTCCAGTGCTCAAAGATTGGGAGACCGCAGTTACTGGTATCATGGATTGCCCCAGCAGTCCACCTCCCAGGATCAAGAGCCTACGGTGATCTGGTTCCAATTAGGACACTGCCAAGGTCACACACAATGGAAGGGGGTGAGAGAAGATGTGGGGTCAGGAGTTAGTTATATTATCTAGCCACATTGCAACTTCAAGGGCTGGATATCGAGTTGGCTTAGACTGTCTCGGCTTGACTCGACTGATAAAAACAACTGTCAAGCTACTTATATTATCAATTTACCTGATTTTGTTTATGTAGCATATGTAACGGAGATCAACAATAGTTAGAAGGTTGTCCAGAATGATTATAAATGCACTAAGCCAGTAGTGGTCTCCATGAGAGGAGCAACTACTATTCAAGCTTCCCTCATTTCATTGCATTAAGAATCATAGTTTTCTCGACAGAGAATTCTTTTCCTTACATACAAAGATTAACCATCAGGAAAATGGTCCTATTCCTATCCGTTTTGAAGTCGAGCACATATTTTCTAGCCAATTAATGTAAGCTAGTACGCTTAGTAGAGTTAGTTTCTTTATATCTTTGTCTAACCTTGCTAAGAGCTTGGGATTTCCAAGATCTAATTATTATTTTGACAAACCTAGTCAAGAGGGCAGGGTGCTCCTGCAGTGCATTAAGTAGAAGAGAATTGGCCCTATTTATTAGGAAAACAAGACCAAAAAACCATACAATGCTCAGTTTATTAGAGGAAAACCAGCTGAAAACTATGACAATGGGCAACTACCTAGCTAAACTAGGTCTAAAACACTACCCGATGAAAGGGACATGCCGACCAAGCCAACCAAATATGACACATACAGACAAGAAACACCCCACACTATCGCCGTCAACCGCGTCATCATCATCACCCGTCACACTAATGACTTGACGATTATGACTTCAACGCAATAGTACCACCAGGGAGCACCTCCCTGCCTATTGCACCAAGTGCAAGTACACCATACCACATCCACTGACCTCGTCGATATCGAAGAGAGAAGCCACATCCGAAGGGAAGCAGATTAGGGCCTCTCCGGGCCCAAGAGGATGATGAACACACTGCCTAGCAATATCTGCACGTCGACCGCGCCCATGCAAGCCAAAGCCGCAACCACCAACCTCATGCTAGCCTCCATTGCCAGTCCCATGCGGGTCACACTACAGCCAGCCTCGTGCCAACCTCCTCCACCAAAACACTTGCCAGCTGGCTAGGGTTTGGATCTCCAAAATGACTCCTCCAAGAAGGGGATGATGTCGAAGACGCCGTCATTGCCTGACCCAACAAACCTAGATCTAGGGCTTTCACCCAGAGAGCGTAGGATCCTAAGGGATAGTGATATGACAAGCTTCTCAACTAGCCTCCAAGAAGGGAAACGATGTGCAAGGGTACCGTCGTTACTGGTACCAATGGAAGTCAGGCAAGGTTCTCACCCAAAGCACCCTGGCCAATAGGCCTCACGCGCCTCAGCCTGGAACTAAAGGATCAAGATGTCATTCGAGAGGAGAGGGGTGGATAGGTGACTAAGAATTTTTTATCAATTTAAAGCTTTTCTTGCAATTATGCGGAATTAAAGGTTATTTAATACAAGAGGTAAAATGACACCGCTATAAATTGGTCACATACAAGCACAATGATATAACAATAAAGTAATGCTTGCAAGAAGTAAAGGGTGGAAAGAAATAATCAAGGAGACACGGGTGATTTGTTGTCAAAGTTCAGATTCTTGGGGAAATCCTACGTCTCTATTTGGGGTGCTCGATCACTTTGGTCAAGAGCTAGCTTCCATTCAAGCCTTTATCCCTCGAGGATGCACTTTGCGTCTCCTCGCCGCCTTCTCGATGATTCTTTCGTTTTGGAGGTGGATCCCAACCTTCACAAACTTGAAGCTCACCATAACTTGCTTGGGATCTCTCAAGCACTCCTAGCCATCTAGAAGACCTCAGTCTCCAAGAGTAACAAGTGCAATGAAGAACTTGGAGATAAACTTGATGCTCTAGTGCTCAATGAATCTCTTCACTCACTCTCTTGAATCTTTCTTACAAGAATCAAATGTTTGGAGGCTTGAGGAAGGTGGAAGCTTTATTGAGAGCAGTAAATGATTTGATAAAGAGTTGGTAGTGGTTGCGGGTATAAATGACCCACCCACAAAAACTAGCTGTTGTTTTGAAAAATACATGGCCGCAGTATCTGGACATCTACCCGGAGTGTCCAGGATCTACTACAATGACTCTATTACATGACTAGAAATTCAAACCCTAGTCTCTGGATAAAATGCTCAGAGTATTCGAGAAAAGGTTCGAATACTCCGAGGGGGTTAACAGAAGACCCCTCACAGATAGATCAACACGACTAGAGGTAGGTCAGACATTTTGGACCTTCGAAATACCTAGGAAACATCCGGATATTCCTGGATCGAGAGAGAGAGAGCATTTTACAGAAATTGTTCCATGCCCGGAGATACGCTCAGACTGTCTGAACATCCTTAGTATCCAGGAATCACCTTGGACACTCCAGGTTGGAGAAAGAGAGTTTCTCCACAGAAGAGGTGGTAGCTTGGAGGCTTCACCCAGATGATCTTGGGTTACTGGAGTATCTGGGATTATATCAAGATACTTCAAGGCCAAGATGGAGAGTTTTCAATAGCAAACTGGTGGCTTGCTCGGAGGCTTACCTAAACACTCTAGGGTTACCAGAGTATCTAGGAACTTGTCCGGACACTCCAGACCCAAGATAGAAAGATTTCTCAAGCGATTGTCTACACACCCGAAAACTCCCCCAGATGCTCCGGACTTACCGAAGTATCCGGTATTTTATCCAGACCTTCTGGGGCCAAGACAGAGCATTTAAAGGGAGAAGAGGCTATATGCCCGGAGACATTCCCAAAGTCCAGGCCAACACTTAGATGGATTTTGCTCTGCATCTGGAGTATAAGTTTGGACACTTCGGATGTCAGACAGAGCATATGAGGCTTTGAAAACTTGGGAGATCTTCGAGTCTAAAGACTTGGTTGAGCATTTTGAGCACTACGACACTACTCCAACCCTTTAAGCACACCCCTCTTTATAGTAAATATTTTTCTATACTCAACGTGATTTACCAAATCACTAAAACCCTAGGAAATTAGGTCGAAAACACCTTGAGCTCCGTCATTCTTATTTTCATCTTTTTAGGGGTTGCCATTGTCAATTAGAACTCACATGCGGAACAAGAACTTGCTAACAAACTAAGGTTCACATTAGTCCCATAATCATTCATCATTAGTAACCATAATTCACTCAGGGGCCTAAATGCACTTTCAGCAATGCACGCCCCGGCGCTATGCACCGCTGGCTTCATCCCACCAAGCACCACACTGGGTCAGGGTGAGCCATGCTGTAGTAGCAAGATCCAAGCACAACGGCCAGATTCGGTGCCCGTCCAACACCCAGACCCACCGACACTAGCTCTAGCATCCGCTGGCTCACCGCTGGCTCCAGCACCCACACGACACACCAAACATCCGAATCTACTGCGCCCAAGCAACCACCATAGGATGCACTAGAGCATGCACCGCACCACACAAAGCATGCCGGCCTCTACACCATCGATGTAGGAAGCCCATGTCACCTGCAACCGACCTGCCGTCGCGCCCCTGCCACCATGGGCCGTTGCTCCAATGGAGCCACCCCACCAACCACGACCACCAATACGTCGATGCTAACATGAGCCTGCCTCTTATAGATGAGAGCGTCATGACTGCCTAGGCCAAGAACCACGGGGCTGCACTAGTTGCTCACCGAGGAAGCCCTGCATCCAAGCCACCTAGGTCACCGCACTTGCTGCCTAAGCCTCCTACCGGGCCCCTGCCCTACCAAACAAGGTCACCTCGCCGGCATCATCAATGGTACACCACGTGAAATGGATGAGGGGGTGAGGGGGTGAGGTTTTGCTACTACCGGTGGCTAGTTGGCTAAAAGTGCATTTAGCTTCCCTAAGTGAGTTTTGGTGATTAATGAAAAAATGGTTAAGGAACTAATGTGTGCATCAAGTGTGATCAGGTTATTAGTTCCATGATGGAGTGTTTTATCCAGCTTTAGTGACCCCTAAAAAGTTCCAATGGAAGGATGGCTTGAAGAAATTAGAGATTAAGGTCATTTTTCTAGCACTTTTCGTGATTCATTGAATCACATTGAGTTTAGAACAAGTTATACTATTAAGAGAGACTAAGATTAAGTAGTTGGTGAGAATGCCTTGCTAAAGGCTCAATTATGAACCAATTTTAAAATCCAGAGAGGCCTTTGAAATCCTCTACACACCTTTTCAGCAAAAGTTAGAACCTCTGAGATGGATCCAACTATGTGTGTGGGGTCAAGGAACTCGGATCCTCCGAGTTGCACTTTCTGTCAAGATTTTTGGAAGTTGGAACATCTGAGATTTTCTCGGAACCTCTGCATTTAGGTTCTAGAAATGTCTAAGTCTTGTGTGCTCTAATGCCGACTAGAAGTTTTTCAGATGATCCCAGTCTCTGCTCTGGACCTTCCTTTGCAATCCCGAAATATCCAAGTTTGTTTTCGGACCCTCCAAGTTTCGGTTCTGAAACTGCCAAAGTCCTAAGTGTTCAAATGTCGAAGCAACCGGAAGTTTCCCGGATGCTCCAAGTCTCTGTTATGGACATCTCCTCAAAATCTCGGACCGTCCGAGATCTTTTACGGAACCACCAAGTTCTTGTTCTGTAATATCTCTTCGAAGTTGTTTGAAATATCGAAAGTTTTGAGTACATTTTGAGGCCTCCATATGTCTGTTCTAGATACTCTTGTTAAGGCAATCCTACATCCCGGCAGGTCCGAGTTCCATGTCGGAACCTCCGACATGTGTATCTATCCGCTTTGCTCTAAAAGTCAAAGCATCCAAGTTCATTTCAGATGTCTTGAGGTTTGTGTCTAGATAGCAATATAGTCATTGGTTTCAAAATGCCGGAACCTCTGAGTTCAAAGTCGTAAGTTCTAAGTTCTTTCGCTTTTTGTATAATGGCTTTTCGTAAGTTCTAAGCCTCTTTGCACTGATAATTCTTTTGAAACATCTATTACCTGCTCTCCTAAGACTCAAAATCACAGTTCCTCAAGTCAAAGCTTTATTCTTTGTGAGGAAATCTTTAAGAGAGAGAGATTGAGCCGTAGTTGAGCATCAAGCAAGAGTTCATCTCCAAGCCAACTTGATTGAAGTTTGTTACCCTTGGACATTGTTGTCTCCTAGACGGCTAGGAGTCATTGAGAGCCTTCAAGAGAAGTCTAAAGAGCCCCTTCAAGTTTATGAGGTTTGGAGCTCGGTTGCCACAAGGTGAAGAGCTACCACAAGTGAATGGAGGCTTCACATCGGCAAGCCTCTTGAGAAAAGAACACGTTTCGATACTGGCTATGATAATTGGATCAAGCTTCCTCAACGAAGATGTAGAGCCTCGCTAAAGGCTCGAACTTTGATAACAAACCCTTGTATCTCTTGTGTTTGTGATCGTTTTCAGCCCTTCATACTTGCTTTTCCTGCATTTCTTGTTTACTAGTATGTATAGGATTTGATTTGGCTATATATTTGGATAATCACCTATTCATCCCCTCTAGTCAATAGCTTTGATCCTTTCACCAGCCGATGGCTGCCATCGGTGGCAGCGAGTGGAGGAGAGGTGGGAGAGGAGACACGCTAGCGGCTGTTATGGTTCTTCCCTTGAGTCACTGGTGGGGTGGCTTAGAAGACCTTCCAAGATCCAATTCAGCTAAGAAGGCTAGAGTTATGATTTGCAGATCCAGTTCATCGGAGCAACGAACTTCTCTTACATTTTTTCCTACTAAACAAGGCTAGAGTTGGGGGTTCGAAGATCCAATTTATTAGAGTACTGTACTTCTCTTACATTTTCCCCCTATAAGAATCGTACATAGTAAACACTTAGCGTCCTTGTGAAAGTCCACCTTGGCCCCCTAAGTCGGACTTGATGATAAATGAGAAAACAATTGAGGGACTAATGTGTGCATCAAGATGTTGATCAAGTATTATCCCCAAGACTAGTTAGAACATGTGTTGACAACACCTAAAAATATTATAAAAGAGACGACATGTAATCGAGAAGGATAACAACATTTTTTAGTCATTTTAGTTATCTAATTATCACATTGAGTATAGACAGCCATGCAATTCAAGGGGGAGCTAGTCAACAGCATGGAAGAAGATAACTTTTTAAGTGCTCAGTGAAAGTCCTTTCTAAAATTCTTTGGAAAACTCTCTACACCAAATTTCAGTGGTTATATCGAATGTTCGGACCAGTTGGTCGGAATTTCCGAGCGTGTGAGAGTAGGTTTCAGTACGCTAAGTGTTGACCCGAACCCTCGGAGTGAGATTCTTCCGATGTATCCAAGACCTTTCAGAGCTTCTGTTTAGTTGTGTTTCAACAGTTCAGACTTTCCAAGTGAAGTTTGTCCAGACACTATGAGATCCATATAGTAGCTTTGTCCAAAGATCGTTTTCCATCTGAACCTCCTGAGTGAAGTTCATTCGGACTATCCAAAGTCCACGCAGTAGCTTTGTCAATAGTGTTTACTACTGTCTGGACCTTCCAAGTGAAGGTCATTCAGACCATCTGAAGTCCACTTAGTAGCTTTTCATGTCATCTGTAACTTCCGAGTGAAATTTTCCCAGACACTCCGAGTGGTGTCAAAGCTTCTGTATCGAAGCCCTGGCTTCATTCAGACCTTCTAAGGAAAGTTTGTCCAGAACCTCCGAGCTAGGACTTAGCCTCTATCTTAGTGTTTCCTTTTGTCCGGATCTTCATAGTTCGGCACTTATGAGGGAACCATGTTGGCTCTGTTTTTGCCTGTTTGGAACCTCATGGTTAGGATATCCCAGAACCTCCGAGTCAATTTGCATTTTGGGACAGAAGGCTTGTTTTCGTTCAGAACATCTTAGTTGTTTCGGTCTAGACCATTCCTGAGGTTTTGAATTGTTTAGTATGTCCGAGTTGCACCCCACGAGCAGTATTTTTCTACCAAACTAGCCATTGTGTTTAAATCCTAAAATCCCAAGCGAGGCTGTCTGGTATCTCTCTTCGTGAGTAATGGCTAGATTTATTAGGGCAGCCTATATAAGCCACCACCCCTCCTGAGTAGAGGTAACCATTTGCATCCCAAATCCTAACCTCCTATGTTGCTATCCTCTCTCTTGCCTTCTTGTGAGAAACTTTGAGAGAGAGAAATCTTGAGGATTTTGATTGAATTTCCATTGAGCATTAATTAACTCTAAGCCAAGACCAGGTTCTTATTACTCTTGGAGGTTGGCGCCTCCTAGACAGTTAGACATCCCTAGGAGGTCTTCAAGGTTGTGAAGAAGCCGAGAAGTTTGTAACGGTTGGAGTTCGTCTACTGCAAGGTGAAGAACTATCACAAGTGAAAGGGGCTTCACATCAGCAAACCCTTTGAGGAAAGAGCATGATTCGGTGCTAGCTTCGATCATTCAATCAAGCTGACAATAGAGACATAGAGCATCGCTAAAGACTCAAATTTCAACAACAAATCTTGTATCTCCCATGTGGTCATCTCTTTACACTTTTCTGTACTTCTTTCCTTGTGTATTCTGATTACTAGCATGTTAGGGTTTGCTTAAAGCTATAGAATTACATACGTAGAATTAACTTTTGGTATTAGTTTATTAATCTCCTATTCACCCCCACTCGATAGCCTAGATCCTTTCACCTAGGCTGTTGGTATAGTAATTTTGCACGATTACCATAGCTTGAGATATTTTTCTATTACAAAAAATGCACACGCACATAAACACCACAACACACGCTTAGCAATGTAAACACTCCCCTAATAACACTCCTAGGGTGATCGGTAATTTTTGATCATCCACGGGGACGGTTGATTCCGATAGCTACAACGTGATGTCTGAATAGACCTGGCGTAGACCCCCTGACATGAGTAGTGCGCATGCCTTCCTACTTATCCACCTACCTCCATTTCTCTTTGTGTCACTTACTTCTTCCCTGGCCCTGACCAACATCCTATTTTCATCTACACCATGGGCAAGCGGTAGCACCGTTGTCATCGGAGCTAAATAAGAAAACCAAAAGAAGAAACATCTTTCAGTTGAATTACAATAAGCTTTCAAATCGATAGGAACCAAGCTTCCAAATGATTTATTTTTGTTTCCATTGTAATTTGACCAAATTTTAGCTAAATTTTGGTCTAATTTTGGTTTAATTCAAACACTTTTTTGTGCCTTGACCAAAGTGACTACTGAAATTTCTATAATTTTGTCCTTTTTGGAAAGTTTTCTGAAAACCAAAAGTGTTAAATCTTCGAGCCCATCAAGATGTTTCTCACCATCCTCTCATTGGTGACCACAATGTGATGCCCCACCCGACCTGAAACATGCCCTTGTCACTGTGGCTGGCAAGGAGCGCCTCGCCAAGCCCCCCTTTACCGATGGCCGCCTCCCCTACCCCTGCCCATGCTCTGCTCTTTGCTAGCAACCTTGGCACCATTCACTACCATGTGCATAAGGATTGACTGAGCTGGAACCACTTTTCTTTCCTGTCCCTCACTGTGTCTCCGTCAAGTAGGTCTACCCATTTTATCTTTGTAAAACAAAAACCAAAATAAGAAAAGGCACAAGGGTATATATATTTTCATGCTCTGCAAAGTCAACCTATCCTTTGGCTGAAGGTAGTAACTAATTCAACTACACACCAAAATTTGCAATCCAAAAACCGAAATGTCCAAAGTATATATAGGTGGTAGAATAGAAATTTTCCACATTTTGATTGGGTTGAACAAAAGTTTCCCAACATAGAATAACCAAATAAGAAGAAAACAGAGACACACCATACATGCATCATTGCTATACTTGGAATAATGTGCTAAATCACCGTGGTCGACGGCTCACGCGTGTGTGTTGCATGCGCACTACCGCTCAGGCGTCTTGGTCGTCGCTGGCCCACGGTCCCAATAGAGGGGCCTCCGTGGCAGCGGTGCCATCGCCTGTGGCCTGCCTGCACACACTCGCTGCTGCTTCGGGCTGTCAGTGCATCCTTATTTTAGTACAATATACAGATTAATAACCTGTGTGGCACGCACGGTTATATAGCACAATATGGAATATTTATCAAGTGCTTATGCGCCAACATGTGATAGGTATGCTGCTTTCTACTCCCATATGGTGGTATGCCCTTGAATAGCGACGAGGTTGACAAACAAACATTTATTTGTCATTGGGGGGCGCATTTTTCTTCTTTTTGCCAAAAAGATACCATAGACCACATAGTAACCATATGGGCAAGCCCTGTTAGCAAAAATCTCTTGGTCTTGCTACACTTGCTAGAAGCCTCTTCCATGGTAGGTTTCTATTCTTTTTTCTTTTAAAGTATAATCCATATTTTATTTGTGTGACCTAGCAATAATCACCTAATGACAATGCTGCAAGTTTTCTATTCTTTCATTTTTCCGTGCGCAATTTACAACAATGGCATTTCCTGTCTCCATGTGGAAGGTTACAAGTTTACGACATTTTTGAGTTGTCGGGTGCTACAATATATGATGTAAGGAGGCAAAGACTG